>CM055740.1:11781557-12319418 GCA_029465975.1 Dallia pectoralis | reverse complement strand
TGCTACGTGCTGCAACCTGAAAGGCACAGCAACCCGGAGATGTTTTACACTTTTTTACTGGATGTGACTCAGATGCTGTGCTGGGTGCGAAAGATGACGGAGTGCAGTAGACATCCTCCAATGGACGAGGCTTAAGAGGGATGTGTACATAAGAATAAACCAGTGAATCTGGTACAAAATGAAGGACATTTCATGGAGGTGAACGTAGTTCATCGATGCTTCTTATAAGGCACATGGGCCACAAATCTGATGACTGATTGCACACTTCCCCGTCCGACCTGTAAAGTACGACTCCAAAATGGGTTAGATTGTCATCTGAATCACGGTAAGTTTAGCAGATTGGGTAAAGGATTAATGTTTATGGTAGAGTAAACAATTTCTTTATGCGGTAGCTGGGCTGTGTGATGAGACAAGGCCAGACTGCTTTCTTGCCAAACTCCTGTACTTGTATGAAGTGACTGGCTCAACCTCTTCTAACTCAGCTGTAGTAGCCACAGAGGAGTTGGAGCAGTTGGTAGCTCAGTGGTTGAGTGCATGCTCTGTACGAATGATTTCCTGGGTTCGAACCCAAGGTCCTCCCCAGGTCGTTGTTACAAATTAGATCGGGATACTTGGTTAAAAAAAGGTTAAATACAATTTTGGAAGAGCATATTGTGTTTTGTTCTACCTAGCCACATGACATCTGTATGTAACAAGAAAGAGAAAACTTACTGGATTCTTCAAAAAGCTTGTAGTTTGATTAAAGGGGTAGTTTGTCAAAGATTCAACTATGGGTTAAATAACACTTACTTAAAGCCCCATGGTGTCATTTTTCACAAAAAGTCATTAATTAACTCTGTCCCAGATTGGAATTAGCATTATTAGCATGAATGTAAACTTAGTGTCCCGAGCAACAAAAGCTGCATTGCAAGCGGAAAACACACTCAATAAACTATTCCCAGGATCATAAGAAAAGTTGCACAAAATTGCTTTGTGTTGAGGGCAGTGGTAACATTGTTTAAGACCGTAAAGGTTGCTGTGACAAAAAAAATTAACCAATGGCTTGGAGTGGTCCAGTGGTCGAGTCCTCTATCTTCACCACATTCTCTATCTCTCCAATAATGCATGATAATGCCAATATAGGCCTATATATATTCAAAAAGTTGTAAACCAGAATGAAATCAACATTGCATAACCTGCTGTCTTTGCATAACCAAAACAAGTAAAACATTATACAGTTAAAACTGGTTTAATCATCCAGTTTATTTAAAGGATGGAATGTAGCTGTCAACCCCTACTTCTGATATCTAAAGACCATTTAGTTGAGCAAAGGTAATTTAAAGTCAAAACATTCTTAGTTCTTTCTTAATAATTTCACAAATATTACCAAAGTGTAAACTTATCAGATTTATTTTAACGACCTGTGCCGTTCTGCCGCGTTTAGGTTCAATGAGTTTATGCTCTAGCACTTCTGGTTCTATGTTCCGTTTGATTCCCCTTAGTTTATCGATTACAGCCGTGTTTCATTTCCCCCCTTTCCTCCTCTTTTAAGTTTCCAAAGTTCCTTGTGTTTGCTGTTGGTCATCGTTTTATACGTAACATCTTGGTTAGGTCAGATCCACCACTGTGCCAGTTTCCTACGACCCCTACAAGATGCTACAATCATTAGACATTTATTTAAGAAACAAATTAATCAATTCAGAAAAAAGAGGTTAATAACAGTCATAACCGAACAAAAGCCACGTGGAAAATGTAGCACGATGTCAACTGCCACTGCCCCGGAGAGTCAAAGTAAATGGGTCAGGGACGCGGGCTCATAGAACCACTGTGTAAAATATGCATCAAGGATGTGTGAAGACGCGACGAAGAGAGAGAGAGGGAGGGAACATCAATCTGAGCCCAGAATGCCATGAATTTGATTTTATCGTGGGAGGAGGCAGGTCACACCGCCGGGCCTTCTGACAAACACAGTGGACTGGAAATGGATTAGAAAGAAAGGTCAGGGAATGCAAGAGTGAGAGGAGGGCGAATCGAGTCGTCACATGCTACCTGAAGTTCAAACATAGACCCCTCCGCCCTCACTCCTTTAGCCTTATCTCCTTGGCAGCAGACACACTGGTGGCTCGCCGTTTATTGGACAGACCCAACGTATACCGAGCCTTTTGTTGTTGTTGCATATGATAGATGTCACCTTCTCAACCGTTTTCTGGATCGTTTCACGAAAAAAAAGAACATGATATTTTTTTCCCAATACACAGTGGTATCTGTAAAACTTTCCTAGCAGCAATTCATGTAGACACTTTTTCAGTCGTAGAGTCTTCGAAAGGGGTTTTGGTAACGTGAGTAATGATACTTAATCATAACGCAAGTGGTTCGAACCCTGACTGTGTGAAACCGTTGGGATATGACACTGTATACCACGGGCATGGCAAAAAGTCTTTTTTTTTCTTGCCAAAAAAACAAACACATTCTGGGATCTTAGCTAACCTTGCGCGGCTGCCTAATCTTGCATGCCTACATTTAACCGCTATACGTAAAATCAGTCTGGTCGGGCGGGGTTTTGAACTGTCTAAGCATGGGGCGTTTCCAATGGGCATTGAGAAAAGCTTTGATTAATTGCTAAGTTCCCGAGGCCAATGAAAATGTGCAGCCTGGGGCTGATGCCCTTTCCACTTCTGAGCACTATGGGTACTAAAGTAATGCCCTAAAGAAAAGTCTCTTTATTGGAACAGCTAAATATGGATTTTTTTTTCAGCCTAATTCATGCCCATATCCAACAATATTTCTATAATTTCATACTAATACCACTGCTAAAAACCAACATAATTGTTGATTGAATAAATTCTCTAGAATATTTAAAAACCCAAATTCAAACAAATTACAAGAAGTAAATAGCAACCCCCTGCTACTGAACTGAACAAGTGTTGGTTAAATCAACTGTCAGTTAGTTCTGGTTCAGAATTGTCCATTTGTAAATTTATATAAATTGGTACATGTTGAGAGTTGCGTAAACATGAAACATATGTCAAGCCCATGTTTCCCATCGATGTCTTCTCCCTCTCTAGTTCTACTCAGAGCCTCTCTGGATGCATCACATCCCTGCCAACACAGTACCAGTGTAGCTGCATTCTACTCATTCCCCCTGTTCAGCTCTCCACAGCCGTTGTTTTTTTCTTTCAGGTTAATGGCCGAAGCTGAGTCATACCCACTACATTTCTTGGACTCACAGTTTGATGAAACACATTCGATGCACTCCCTTGAGTGATCAGTAGAGGCAGTGTTGTCTTCAGATAGAAGGAAGCATGCACTGTGCATAGAGAATGAACTTAGAAAAGGTTCTATCACTTGCTTAATTTAAAAAGAAACTCATATAATGTACACATTGAAGTATTTTAATTGTGATGGAGGCATTTATGAACTAAAACGTAACTATGACAAACAAATATTCAACAAAAACAGAACATTCGCAGACGCTACATAGGCTTACGTCAAACAAAGAATGATAAGACACACTGGGAACGGAGAAACTTAAATGAGAATAGTGATTAGGGAAACCGATGAGGGAAATGAAGAACAAAAGAAGTGTCCTTTACCCAAACGAGGGAGAGAGAGAGCCTTTGATCCCACGAGCACATCAAGATGTGATGGGTTCTTTAATCAGAACCTGTTTGGTGCCATTAATGAATTTGAACCCCAACATCCTAAGTATCACAATAAAACATGTGTGCTTCCTGTTGTGGTGCCAAGATACCAATATTTTCACACCAGGACCCTATGTGGACATAAATGGATAAGTTGCATTATGCATTTGCATGGCGGATGTTGTAATTCTAACATGAAGGAGAATTATCACCTTCCGCAAAAAATTGTAGTCCGTGTAGTGATAAATCGAAACCGGAAACTTTCACTTGGTTAGAAGTGCTGTCAACCCGCTGGGGCGTTCTGTAAGCAGAGCTACATATTTCGCCGGTTTTCCACATTCGAGTCAAAATCAAAGATGGAGAGTTAGCTTGCTCGATACGATAATTCTAATCATCTATAACCCATAATCATTGATAAACCAAAACATTGACGGCACTTTCAAAATCAGATCATACATTGTCTACTGGAGACATGTCTATAGATAGAAGACAATCTGGGTTATAGCTGACAAAGAATAGATGCTTAATAAATTCTCCACATTAGCACTAACAGCAGAAGTATAAAACCCTGAACGGTTACAAAGCAAACCAGAGCATCAGCATGTAAACCAGCTAAAAAGATGTGTCGGCATGAAATAATTATTTCTGACACTACTCTCTGTTCAAGGTTGTGATGAGATTTGAAGCAGACCAACTTAACTCGTTGCTGGCTGAAAATGGAGTTTAGACATTTCTGGTACTCATTAAGAAATATGACCATGAATTGCAATGTCCAATCAGAGTGTAGGTAACCTCATTTCTAAAATGAGATCCTAGAAATAGAATGTTGCAGTAATTTAGAGGAAGGCCGTCATTGGCTCAGAGTCAACATGTCCTGACATCACCCAATGTACACAGTATAACACTGTCAAGTCAGACAGCGGTATTTAAAAACAATGAACATTGCTTCAATTTAGCAGGGATCCAAAGCACACAGCCAAATCCACCATGGAATCCCATTGCAATCTGCATTATATTGCAAAACATGATTTTTGCTTTTACATTTAACATCAGTCAGGACACAACATGTATAAAGTCAATAAAGCACTAACTGTCGAGGAAATCCCATTAAAGTCAATGAAAGTTCTAAAAGTGTCCAAAGTTTTTGTAAAATGTGAACGCTATCTCCAGCCTAAACGCATGCAAGATAATAAATGACGCGTCACATATAGAATGCAGTGGAAACTGATGCAGGCAAAACATTTCTTTACCTGGCAACTTTCAAAAGTCTATAATATCAAACACACACAGCAGGACAGATTCTCATGTTATTCTAATGAAATTACATTTTAACAGATTATCTAGATTTAACAGATTACACTTATTTGTACTTTGTTGTACTCGTGTTTTGTTTAAATGACTAAATGAAATAATTAAAAAGGGAAGAAAAAAATAGAAATACACATTTAAAATAAATTAATGAACAAAAAAATCATAAAAGAAATGTGGGAATATGCTTTAAAGACTGGGCAACATAGGGATGAATAAAAAAACTGTCAATGACTTGCTGATAAGCACGAAAACCAGCCTATATTGGGCATTTCTTGGTTGGCTATGTGGTCCCATGCCATCTTCGTTCTCCACTTCCTCCACCTCTTCATCTTCCTCCTTGTTAAGGGCACTCTCATCTGCACTGTAATGTTGTGCAGCATAGCTGTTACTATTGTTACTGCACAGCACTTTTGTGGAGCAAACAAAAGACCACCGCCGGACTGGTGAAAGGGGGGGTTAGTGAAACTATGGCCATGAACGGATAAACCCAGGACATGGCCAGACAGATGTAAGTAGAGACAAGACACAAGGAAGGGTTAGACACCCTGATTTTCTACGCCCCCGGCGTAGCAGCATAAATCTTAGAATGAGACAGGGGGATCCAGTGAAGCCGTGGCCCTGAACAGGGTAAACCCCGAAAACAGGGCCCAATAGACCAAAAACACCCACCCACTTTGCCGAGCATCAACCCAGGGACACCAATCGACCACGACCACTCGGGCAGGTTTAGTTTTTGCTCACAAAGCTACTCGAGTTGAGGGTACAACAGAGAACTGTAGCGAGCCAGTGACATCCGCCCCCCAAGCAGCATATGTGATGTTTAGTTTTTGCTCACAAGCTACTTGAAATGAGCGAACAATGGAGAACTATAGCGAGCCAGTGACTCTAGCCCACAGTTAGCAACTGGGATGATTCGTTTTTGGTCACAAGCTACTCGAATTGGCGAACAAAAGAGAACTATAGCGAGCCAGTGACTCCACCCCCCAAGCAGCAATTGGGAGGTTTTAGTTTTTGCTCACAAAGCTCACAAAGGTTATATTGCAGCACTTCGCAAATGGACAGCGACTCTTAAGTAGCACGTAGAACGGGTTCTCGCACGTTCACTTTAAGTGCATTTTTGGGAAACGCAGTGAGCGTTCGTAACCGTGCACGTAGAGAGCGCTCTTAAGAGCTAAGATACATCGTTATCGGGAAACCCGGCCCAGACAGGGACAAATAATCAACCAGACAGTGGCAGAAGAACATCAAAGGGAGTAAAAAGTTGGAGAAAAAGGTTTTTAGATGGGAAACTAAAACAAGTAGGTGAAAAAAAACTGACAATGAAGTGTGATTACAAGGACATTAGGACATTAGATCTGGGTCAAAAAGCTTAAGAAGCTCATGTTTTGTTTGATCAAAAAAAATTATTTGTGTTTAACATTACTTTCTGAGTTTTATATGACATCCTCTCTGTCACTGAGAATCACAGATTTTTTCTGTTTTATAAATTAAATATTTGTTCATAATGATGTATAATATGAGTTAACCTCAATAAAAAGTTTCTTTGGTAAACCTAATTTGTGTTAAATAATATAAAAACTGTGTTTATCACAAGGACAAAATGCGTTATCAACAGAAAATGTAAGTGGGTAACATATTTTATTTATTTAACAAAAACACATCAAACCTTTTAATTATACAACTAATTAACTAATTGTGTATTTATTACAACAAAATTCATTAAAACATTTCCTTTATATTATAATAGTATAACTTTTTATGAGCTTGACAGAGCCAAAAATAAAATTCATTAGCTGCAATAAAACGCTAATTAAGATTTGTGTAATCACTGGGAGGTTGGTCCGTTCCAGGGTTTAATAGCAAAGACTTTGATCTTATAAAACATATTTTCACAGCATAATGAAGAGTCAAATATAAATAATAAAGAAAATATGGTTTTGTCCAAATCTAAGGAATGTGTGATATTCACATAAAATACAATTTAATGAGAAATAACAATTCTGAGAAACATCAATATGTGCTTTGCCTTTGGTTATTTATTCATTTAGGAAGGTTTAATATCCTGCTTAGACACTTGATAAAAAAGAACATGTAATAATAAAAAAATGTGATCTCTGATATGCTTAGCAACCAAGACATTGGAAATGGAATCTTTGTGACCATTTAGCAAATACTACATATGTACGAAACACCCGGTAGGGCTGTCGATAATACTCTCTTTGTGCAGCATCCACAGAAGGTGAAACAGCTATCTGGCAAATACATAATGACAGCCATCAGGGACACCTTCCATTCCAGCCGAATCATCCAGTTCGGCGGCTACAAGAATATGATGTCGTTAAGGTCAGTGGCAGTCCGCAGAGCTGAACAGAAGGTCAAGCATGGTGGCACCCCCATCACCGATATACTGTTTGGTCTGTTATGAGACGCACCTAACACCCAATGCCTAGGAAAAGTTCATCCATTATGACAAACGCAAGCTAAGAGTGGTCATTGGGCACAGTAATGTGCATTATGCATATAAATGAATCTGTGTTTGTCTAAATATCTGCACATTGGTGGATCTGGCTAATCACTTCGGGAGTCTGATATTCCAATATCTTACAGTCAATAAATTAAAAAGGAATATTTTCCCATATATATATATATATATATATATATATATATATATATATGCAACATCGATTCTATAAGTATTAAAAATCAAGGTTCTATTTCATGCAGAATTTTGTTTGACCTATAGCCTCTTTAATAAACATGACCATCATCATAATCTTAGACATAGATCATCGTTTATTCTGCATAACAAAAGCATTGGGCCCCGCTCGCTCTCTCGCCGACAAGCTCACTTATTTTGTCAAATGTTTCAACTTAAATATTTTATTCAATTATGTTATTTATAGCAAAACAAATAAATGTATAGTTGCATTTACTGAGTGTTCCCCCAGAACGAATAAATGTTCAAATGAACGGTTGACACATATGTATTGAAATATTGTGCATACAGATTTGCACAATTTTGGTGATCTGGTGGATTTCATAGTTTCAATGAGACCAGTTGTTTCTTTTCTGAAACTCTGCCGAAAATAACAATCCATTGTGAATCAATTTAAACAAAAACATTGTATATATTATTATAGTATATACTATACAAAAAAGTCACTTAAGGTCATTAGAAAAACGTGAAAACTTGAATCCCTTCAGCACGACAATTGGCCTCCTCGTTCCACCGTCCCTGATCGCCCATTCCCCATTCCTTTTTCCTACTCCCACTATTCTTGGTAACTATGGGGATATGTGTGCATTTCTATGGAAATATACAATTGGGAAACATTAATTAAAGTCCATCTGCCGATTTTATCACTGTTATTTCTTGGCGAAGACACAGTGATTGAGGTAAAGAACGATATGCCTCCGTGAGCAAGCCATTGATTTGTCTAGAACAACTACCGCCCGTTTGCTGATTCTGGTTATGAAGGGGGCACACTGGAGGAGTAGGTGTCACCCACTTCCACCAATGATGACAGCACTCTGGCTGACCGTGTAGAATTACTTAGAAATGTGGAGGCTGTTGCTTTCTATTTCCAAAAAGTAGTGGTACACCTACCTGTTTGACAGACACAAATATGCTGTCGGTAAGATGGCAGTGTAGCCAAATACTCCGATACTGTCACATGCACTGATTAAATACTTCCGTGCCTGAGAAACACTTGGTGTCATTGGTTGAAACCAGGGTTATTACGCATATCTGGATATACGATATTCTGAAGCTAAACTGCAGCCTACAATTTATCTTTGCTATTATGTCTCTATTGGTTGAGATTTTATTGTTCTGTAAAGAGAATATGATTGTTTTAACCCGGGAAGCTTTTACGAAAGACCTTCTGTTTTTGGGCTGATACAACGAACAAGTAGCAACAAACGAAGCTTAGTTATTTGTTTGTCGATAAAGCCTCCGTCTGGGTGACAAGGTAACTTTTGAAAGGGCCACTTCTGATGCTAAGATTATAAGGATGTCTGTGACGAAATTATTTTCTAATTACGTTGCAAATAAGACATCCTGATAAATGTGTGTGCCAATACTGCATTGGTTCATGCAAATGGTGAGGTGAGTTTTTAATGATTTATTTGAATATTTAGTTGTGTAACATTACCTCTATGACACAACTCCCAACCAACATACACAGCCATCACAGTTTAGTTAGTTATTGTTGTTTCAAACCAAAATTGTATCAATATTTGTATAATATAGTAGTTATAATAAACACACTCATTGATGAACTTTACATTTTGAGTCATCAGTATAACTATCTCAGAGGCAACTTTTCTAAGCCTGCTTGCAATCAGTAATCATGCAAATTGCACGGGAGATGCCCCACAAATGGATTCAAGGTGAAATGATGGTAGTAGATTAATAAAAAAAATATGATTAGCGGGAAAACAAACAACTATTTGTATAAATTAACCTTTTCCAAAATATCAGGAAGAAGTTCCCCACTGTGCCCATGTGAGATGTCTCCTGCTTTAATTACTTTGACATGGAGAACAAAAACATCAGGAACATTCTGTTAGAACCACCACTTGTCTATATTGACATTTGTTCCAGTAGCAGACTCCACAGAGGCACGTGCAAGTAGAAGAGGCAATCTGTCTAGGATGGAATGCAATATGTAGAAAAATCTGCAATATTATGAAGATAAAGCCAAAGGGCAATGCTTTCTTTAATTTCCCTCAGGATGCCCACAGAGAAGAAATATGCACAAATATACATTTCCCAAAACAGGTAACTATTGTATTTTGCAGAGGCAGTGGGGTATTAAAAAAAGAGTGCAAAAAAAATAAAAAAATCAGGTGGCAGTGGAAGGACTCTCTATTGACTCATGTTTAAACAGCAGAGAAGTAGAAAGACACCAATACGTTACAGATTTTTACATTTGAAGTTGGATAGCTGAACCATACAAAAGTAACCTGGTATGTTGGGTCTGTCAGGGAGTTCATCTCAGATCCGCACAAATCCACCGAAGCAGAGCTCCCCCTAGAGGGTGGAGTTCCACGCAATAGAACAATAGTTAGAGACCTGACATTTGAATGTTCATGATCAGCAACATTTTTTATTTTTTTTGGTATGTAATAGATTCTTTGAAAAAAACTTTTGAGGGCATCATGCTGGTACTGTGCAAACTATTCAAACGTTCTATTTCGTGTTGGTAAATACTGTCAGTACCACTTCATCATTTTGTTATTGAACTACTTTTGCCAGTGAGTGGTGCTTAGAAAATGTGTTCTGAAGAGCTGCTGGTATGTCTGGCTGAATTTGTCTCAAGCACACGGTTCTAATTACATAAACACATCTCTTCCAACAAACATATGACTTCCGGAAACCTGAAAAGTATAACTTTTGCTGATAGGTTTTTGTAGGCGGCAAATTGCATACTACAAGATTGTGAAAAAGGACACTTTTCTTGGGTAGCCGCTCTGTTAGTCCTATATTATTATCTGTCCACCATAGCCAGGGTGGTCAGTGAAAGCTATAGCATATAAAGCTGGTACTACCTCAGTGTTCAGAGTAAATGTGTGCCAGAAGCTTTACCTATTTGTTAAAGTAAGATTTAGCGGCAATATAAGTCTGGAGTCATTCCAGCCTGTAATTCATATTTAGATGGAGAATATAATGTTCTTAATGTTTAGAGATAATTGTCTCAATCTTAGTAATTCTCTCTGATGGGAAGTATATTTTTGAGGGTTGAAATGATTGCTGTGCTGCTTGTTATGGTTTAAGACATACGTTGGTCATAGACAGTCCCCAACTCAGTGGAATTTTTTAAAAGACATCACAGAAATGTCAAACAAGAGCAATTTTGGATCTCACAGCTAAATGTCAATCCCGTCAATCTGGGTTCAGTGCCGTAGACACATGGTGTGGGATAAAGCCCTCAAAAGTCTGACCATCACAGAATTATGCAAACATTTTTAGAGGGAAAGAGAGAGTTAAAGGGACGAACGCAAGCAGGAAATTAAATGGGCTAGAACGAGGAGTGACACATACATGTGATATGGAAGACCGTGAAGACAAGCCGCTCTACAACTTCTGTATGTTGTACAAGCAAGCAAAATGTATTCATAACAGTTGAGTTATGTCCTAGTGCTTCACAACAAATATCTAATCTGTCCCACTCTGTTGCACTCTTCAGAATATGCTTCAAGGTCCTTTAAAATGTTGTAAAGGAAATTGATAGTGGACATGTTTAAAATACTTAAGTTTATTGTGAACACTAAACAGCAACATCATTTAAAATGTGTAATGATCTCCACATTAAATGTAATGTTAAATTAAACTAAGTGGAAGGTAATACCTGCCTGCATGTAAATGAGACTGTAAACCTGTTCGAATTATTATCCATTTGTCTGCATCAGCTGACATTTTAGCATAGAGTGTTTTTGCCTTTTGTAACAGCCAAAAAAACATTTTGTCCTGTTTTTCAAAGGGTGTAAAACATTTCTATATAATGCATTAGTTAATTAGCTCAGCAAAAAAAAAAACATTCCAGCATGTGCTTCACCATTAAAGTGGGTTAAATATATTCAAAGATTTTGTTTTGCTGATCTTGCAAGATTATTTAAAACACCAGGCAATCATTCATCTTGCTACATCTACAAAAAATATATATCATTTAGCCATAATTTAGTATCATCATTTAACCTCAATTTTTTTATACAAATGATGAATAAATCTGATATTTGAAAAAGTATAATAACTTTGCATTAAAAGAAACAACGTTCACTATTTTGTCAATTATGATATTTTCCTCCTTCAACACTTTGTCACAAGATTACAGATGCCTGTAATAGCTGGGAATGAACAACTGCCCTGGTTTAAGTTCTTTGTTAAATTAGCAAGGTCAAAATCCCCGTTGCCCATGGCCAATTATTACTTGTAAAATGAACTGCCATGGAAAACATTAAATGCCTATTACATAAATTGCCCCAACCTCAGAAATAAATGGTGAGATCGTGCTTTCATCCACTCTTTCAAATGGAGTATTTTCAAATTAGATTATGCATTAGCCTGACGGTGGCCGCCATTATCTGTCACACCTCATCAAGTGGAGTCCTACCTCACACTCGTAGACCTCACTAACCATCAGTCCATTACACAGTAATGATGACCCATTAAAAGTGTCACAGTGACCAGAAAATGTCTGCACAACTGAAGAAAATCTTACATTGTGATCCTAAGCTGAAATAATTCTCATTTATAGACCTTTCATTGTCGAGTATTGTCACCAAAGCTAACCAGACGTGGAACGCCATTTTGAAAAAGACAATAGGGGCTCATTTCATTAGAAGAATGGAGTAATAGATTGAGTGATTCATTTATATAAGAGGGACTTCTATTTGGATGGACTTCTTGCTAACGGGACTTCTTGGTGGAATGTGGGACTGGGATTTAAGTGTTACTTTTTCAACAGAATGTATTAAGAACCCTTCATTTTTTACCAAACACTTCCTAGCGCAGGCCGTCTGGCAAAACTAAGCAACCAGACAAGAAGGACACTTACAGAGGTTCAGAGTTTCTCTGCAGAGATGAAAGCACCTGCCAGAAGCACAACATCTATTCAGCACTCAATCAAGCTTTATTGAAGACTGTCTAGAAGGAGTAAACAGAATATGTAATGCATTCGGAAAAATTCTTGAATGCCTCAGGGCAAGTATTCTCTAATCTGATGAGACCAAAATCGATATATTAGGAAGGAATGCCAAACGCTCCAACAATGTACTCAAAATGTGGCTAATGCCATCTCTGCCACATGCCTGCCTCTCAGAAACATCATGTTCCTCACTGGCAGGAACTTGGAGAATGGTTAGGATTGAGGTACGGATGAAAACAGAGAAATCCTGACCCAAAGCACACTGACAAACCAACACCGGAGTGGATTCAATAAAGGTCTGTGATCCGGCCAAAGCCCAGACCCAACTGAACCTCTTTGAGAAGACCTGACGATCACAGTTCAATGACATCTTGAACGAAGCCTAATCGTTACCTTAACAAGATGCTGACAATCTGGAGTCCAAACTGTCAATAATGGTTCATTTTTCCCAAATGTCCTTGGCCACTGCTGTAACATATTCTCAGAATCTGCAGAATATATCAGATTGTTTTAACACAGTTCCCACAGTTGAAGGTGCCTTTGGTGAACAGAGCGTTACCCCCCACCTCCTCCTGTCCACACGTATCTCTGTAAACCCCTCACCTCCATGCTAGCCGGCTGACACAGAGTTAGCCTGTGGGATCTAACATATAGTACATGCATATTGCTAATGCTTTCTTAATGCTAATGATTACTACCCATTTTATCACTTATTCATCTACTATATGTTTGTTTGAACAATGTTTCTTTTTATTTAGTTATCCTCTCATATTTTCATTATGCTTTTTTCCAATAAACCGTTTTTTATTTAACATGGTTACCAGGTTACCGAAGTGACAATGTCACAGTGCTGGTGACTCACTGAATAGGAGTGCTGTAAATCACATCTAATTAATTGATACTTCCTTTTTAGGGGTATGCTTTTATTTAAGGATTGACAGGTTAAACTTGGCAGTGGGCATAAAGACACGAATAAAGAAAGTGCTATACCATTAGTAAAAAAGGCTATGAAAAATATATCACCTTAATCTTTACTTCCTGTTTTACTGGGGTGAAAGTAAATTCAAGTACACATGTCTAGTATCAGTTAGAAATCTCTTCTGCCACTATATCCACATGAAGATTTGACATATTGCATTCGGAGATTCCTTTCAGCAAATCACTGTTGTAAAAAGTGGTTATTTTAGTATGTGTGCCCTTTTAATCTGCTTGAATGAGACTGAACATTTTCCTCTGACCTTTCTGATTAACAAAGTGCTAATGATCTCAGAACTGCCGCTCACCGGATGTTTTATAACACAATTATTGGTAGAGAGAGTGGAATGTGAAAGTCCCAGGAGCTGTTTGAAATGTTAAAAATCGTTGGCAACAGAAATTATTCCTCGGTCCAAATCCCTTGGATTATGCATGTTCCCTATTCTAATGTTAGGTCAGACCACAAGTTAACCTCTACACCATGTCTGGCTGCTTTATGTTTGGAGATTTGAGCAACACGTTTGAACTTTTTCACATTAACAAGCATGTGTATCTAATACAGCACCCCGTGAGTTAATAAGTAACACACATGCCAAATTCTCTTAGTCATCTATCAACACAAGTATCGGTTGTTGACCTTCATAGAAAAACATAGCTACAGACTTGTTCATGCACTCCACTTATCTCTCCTAATAGGGCAATAATTAAGAAGTTTTAATCAACTGGAGCTGCGATGAAAAAGCCTGGGGGAAAAGTGAAGTGCATTAGCCCAAACAAACATTAAGGAAAATGGATAAGAACAAGTCTGTGGATAGCAGTGGAAAAATCTGAAAAACTGGTTGAATTTAGGGGTTTTTAAGTGTCCAAAACTAAAATGCATTCTACCTATCTATCCAGATGTTCTGCCAGAAGAAAGTCTCCTATTAACACATACAGTACATATCAGCACACGCAGGTTGTCAAACACCATTGCTTGGAATCAAGTTCTGGGATCAAATAAGACAGACATTTTGTTTCTCTGCCACGGACCAGAAATGTACATGCCCATGCAGAAATGGATTTTAAGAGATTCTGTACGGATCAGTGGTCTCAGATCCCTGTATGTGTTGCCCCACCGAATCAACCATTATAGTAGAAGACAATGCTGTTATCTCATCAAGGTGAGGGTTTGCACGCATTTCTGGGGATAAACGCCCATTGAACCGTGCACTCACGCACTTTAGTGCACAGCCGAATTGTATTGCAAAAGCCAGCTTTACTGCCCTGCTGTTATACGGCGTAATCATAAAAACATGACATTTTATGATTGGACAGAGTGAAACGTGCAATTATTTGGCGCACCGAAAAGGTCGTGGCGTGTTTCATTTCAAACTTTCTATCTCTTTCTTTAAGTGTTAATTTAATCTGAGTGGAGAGTAAACGCTTGTCAGACTAAAGCAAGACTCAACGAGTCATCCAGTGTGTTGGTATGTTCTAGGCACTGCTCTGAATCTGATGTTATTTTAAGCCTTAAAGAGTTTTCCCCAAATCCTGAGTTTTAGCTCAATAGGTCATTCAAGGCCCGTAAATGCGACCTTAATTATTTCTGTGAACCTGCTTATATGCGTCTGGGGGTACGTGGGTCTGATGTAAGGAGAGTTTACTGCCATCATATGAATATATGTATGAGTACGGGTCAGCTTGATTGCCAATCTGAATTAATTCTAAATATATGACGCAAGGAAGAGTTACAGCGTAAACAACGTTGTCCTAGATGGGAAATTGAGTGCGTGTCAAAATCAACGACACGTTGCATGGAGCCATAAAAAACGACGTGCCTATTTCAACTCCGCCTTCACCCAATGGCCCATGTAAAAAAAAAACACAGTTTTTAGCGACCTAGAGCTTTAATATCCGAAAGCCACGTTCAACGGTATAAATTGGTTGCTATGATTGAACCTGAGAAAGCTACATGGTGACATGGCTGTTTGCATTTCTGGGGGCCGGTGTGTCAAACACATGTTGATATTACTAGTACATGGATGCATTGCAGCCTACTCTCTGTAGAGCCACTGCAGTTGGAAACAACCAAGCACAATTCACACAGAGCAGCTTGCTAAGTTCGGAATTACCTAAAGGATAAGGATTAAATAATGAGGATTAAAATGTAATCCTCTGTCAGCCAACGCCTCCAGGTAGAATAACTCGAACTTGGGCACTGTAGATTTTCCACCTCACCCTCCTAGACTTTTCTAAAAATGGAATGTTCCTCAGAGGTCACCTAGAGGACGCAACATGTCATATGTCAAAGCCGATGATCCACTGCACACAGCTAGAATAATAACTCAAAGTCGAGTTCAAAAAGGTGCATCGTCTACAAGGGCGCATTATGTCTGACACATTTTGAAATTATAGTAAATCACACAACTCCCTCGGGAGCAACTTCTGCAAAACCCGTGCATCAATAAGTGCACTTCAGTGCTGTATTCGGGTACATATTGATCAACATAGACCGATTTTAATACAACTTAGACTAATTGTCAATAATTCGGTATCGAAGATTATTAAGGACTCGCTGTGTCACACACTGTGTCAACATGCACATCATCTGGGTACGGTTATTACTCAACAGGCAGACAGAACCTTTTGCACCTTAATTGCTATCCCTTTGATCTTAGTGGGTCATCGGCACTAGCAGCCCAACGCTCATACGGGACTTACAGTAATGATAACTTAAATTACTTTCTCTCCTGATGCAAAATTCTTTTGTCATCCATTGAGTCAAAAGTCATGATTTAATGCCCACGGTTTAACTTGGCTGCACTGTTTAGTGGGCACGGATTATGACAGGGGAATCCCCATTGAATTTGATTTGTTAGTCCGAGGCCTCTGCTTAGTCTGTGTTTGTGAAGTGTAATGCGACGTGAGAACTTCTGCTTGTGTCCTCCTGTAAGTGTCGTTCCATTGCAGTATGGCAGAGAACAGATGTAAGAGATACATTCAGTCTGGGTTGTCTCTCTGGGTTGTCTCTCTCCCTCTCACAGAACACCTGTGTGAGCTGGAGCTTGTAGAGCACTTGTCCACCACCGTGTGAATGGGTTTAATCAATATAGCATTTCATTCAATGTTCCCCTCAGACTAGTTTGGGGGCCGGGGATCGTTTTTGAAACCGGTGTAGTGTGTGTTTTGTCTGTCGCGTACCCCTTCAGTGGCTGATCCCTCCTGGTGATAGTCTGGCTTACGCGACTTACATTCCTCACAGCGCCGGGAGAACAGTGACTCACTGGATTGGTCGGGAGCCTGTTGTAGTCGTAGAATATTAACCCACGGAAACATGGTGGACATTCGATTGGTTTTATTCATTTCAGTTATTTGCATATGTGGGTCTTGCGATCTGTCAAAAACACAACCGGCATATGTTGTGGGATTTGTTGCTGCGCGGAAATCCTTTTATAATTAGTTGCCTGGCAACCGTTTGTCCTCCTGCTTTAGCGGTGAAGAGACGGCGTACATGTCGCCTGCTATTCTTAAATGTGTTTGGCATGAACGCAAAGAGGCGTATTGACAGTACTGTTATCGCCTAATATCTCTGTACTGTCTGTGCACTACGCTTCCTCCCAGAACTCTCTCGCTCTTTACTGTTTTTAAACAAACACAAAATCACTATAATCTTGCGACTGTGTGGTTTCTCAGGGCAGTGCTTTAAAACATAAATGATTATTAGTTTACTTTAAGTTGGAGATATCTGACATGTGGAAGACTACCAGGCCACACCCCTTTAATATAAATGACTAACGCTGACAACCTTAAAGCACCGTTTGCAAACTCTAAAGTCAGGAGGACTTTGGCAGGTGTCGGCCAGACATCCTGTTTACCCGTTTAATCATGTGGTCACAACTGTAATCGTGGACAACAAGCAAAAATGTATGTATTCAACATGGATATCACTTAAATGAATGTGCCCATGCTGAAATACAGAATGCTCTAAACAAAGAAAAGATCTGCGAATCCCCAAACTGCCTTTTGACCACACGCACTTGGTCACAATACCTGCTACGCAAAGGTTACTTCCAGAGTAAACAAACACAAAGGTTACTTCCAGAGAGGCCATTTCTATTCACATTTCAATGAATATCACAAACATTGAATTAAAAATAACAAATCTTGATATTTAAAAAAGCTACTAAGTGAAAGATTTAGTATGATTTTGTGTTTTGAAGAGTAAATTCTTGAAACCAGACTCAACACAGTGTTACTCTTGAAAGCTATATTGTTGCATTTTGCAAATTCACTGGCAGGTTTTTACTGTTTTTTTTATAGACTAACACAATCCTTGGGACGAACTACTGGAACTAGCAGCAACGAGCATTTCTGCCCTCCATTTTCTGTTTAGCAGCACACAACCCAGCGGAAGTCAAAACTCTTTGTTTTTTGTAGTTATTATCAGTTTTACCTGTTCCTCATTTCTGTTCATTAGTAAGGTAATACCCTCTCTTCACTGGGTTGTGTGGATCATTATTCGCTGTTAGCAGTTTAAGTCAAAGTGCTGTCGTTTTGTTTCACAAGTTAAATACACATAATCTAATAACATAATATAAATACAGCGCCTGTGTGTGTCTACTATGCAGCACCTTTACAATCCCCTCAAATTAAATAAATATGTTTAAGTGTAGTAGAGTGATGACAGTATACCACTTAAAAGGTAGCTGTTGGAAGAGGTAGAACAATTTTGCACAGCAGAATATAACCTACGTGGTTTTATAATATTGACAATCTGGCTCCATATTGTTGGTAAGAACATTGTCATAAATTATATTACCATGCACTGGGGAGAATGTGACTTGTTAGGTTACATAAAATGTGTGGTCATTTACTATGATATAACCCTACTACTGACGTAAACATTACTCAACTAACCTAATCTGGGTGCTCTGTCTTTGGGCCCGAAGCGTAATAGGTTAACGCAGTGGTATCCTCTAAACCCAAAATAACTCATATTGCAGAGATTATGAGTTCAGTAATTGTACATAGGTGATTTATACTAAAGCAAAAAGGCCTAACCTTGATGCAGGGCAAGTCTGGTAACTTGAAAAATAAGATGTGTATATAAGCAGAACCGCTACAAACACGGGTAGTAAGTTACCCAACCAGAGTAATTTAAGACAAACAAACGAATCTTTATTTCAAATTAGTATAATACACTATACATTTTAATTACATCATCACATAGTTACATACCAACACGTTTTGATGTCCTCCCAGTTCGTATAAAAGGATCCTTAGTATACCATAAGTATCTAACACAAACTAGGACAAACGTGTGCACACTTAAAAAAAAAAATGCTTATTCACCAACTGGATTGGGCACTGCCGCTTTGAGTTCCAGATTTTTAGCGAGAGCACATGTGATGCAGTACATCCAAGTAAAAGGGTCTGTTGGAGACGTGTGGCCAGACGCTCCCCTTCATTAAAAACACATCCACTTGTCCTCACCAGACATTTCTCATCACACGGGTGCCATCAGTAAACAAAGTTTAGGTGTCACGAGTACATTTTGGACTGGGCTTTGAGTTGATTTTGAGGCGAACACACGACAGACACTCAGAATATCTGAAAAAGCTATATCTTTCAAGTCAATAACCGTCTGAATGTAATTGAGATGTTATGGTTGCCCCTGAAACAAGCAGTTTTTGCTAAAAAAAACATTGAAAATTATTAGGTAATTTAAGCAGTTCTGACAATATAGTATGTGTGAGAGGTTGATCGGTCTGTCACACAACTACACAATCTGATTGGTGGCGGTCTTTGCACGAACCCCAGTTATTGAGCGTAAGGTGTTGCATAGTTATCATAACTAATGGATTGACTCTCGGTTCCATTATTGAATATAAGGTTGTTGATGAACAATATAACAATAAAACACCTAATCTAGCCAGACCTCGACATGTGCTCCTCAGTTCCTGTAGTCAGAGTGTTGGATGCATGAATATTGGGCAGGCGTAAAGACCTGAGTGACTTACAAAGGAAATATTGTTATGGTCAGACAACTGGTTCAAAACCTCTCTGAAATAGCAAGTTGTCTGGGGTGCTCCCTGTCAACAGTGGTAAGTAACTATTGACAGTGTTCTGAGGAGGGACACACCACAAACTGGCAACCCAGTTGGGATCCCAAGGCTCACCTCTGTGGGAGGGTAACTGGCTACACCATCTGGTCCAAAACAACAGAAGGTCTACGGTGGCACAAGTCACAAAAAATGTCAATGATTGTTGTGGGCTGTCTTGATTATGACATTTTAGTTCAAGATCATTTTTAACACCGGTAAGTGCAAATAACAATTAAAATGTCTATGTTGTTGATTTTATGCTACTATTATAGTGTATGCTAAATTATATTGTTAATTTACATGTGGTGGTTCTTCAGATGATCTTTGAGCACCACCTTTCGAAAGAAAATCTAACGATTCACCTCTGAATTTTTGGGCTTATTTGATTTGGCTGAAAAACAAAAAGTGCATTATAGTGTTTGACTTTGAAACTACTAATAAACCCATGTTGTTCATGATGGCTCCACACCAAATTTAGCCACAAACCAATTACAAATGTTTTTTGCAGCACGTTGACGTTTTAGCGCTCGCACTGCTACACATAACAATATAGGTTATATTATATATTTAGGCCATGCTAACGTAGCAATATGTGTTTCAACGCTGACTTAATAAATTCTGTTAAAAATGTAAGTTACAAAGATGATTAATTTTCATTTTAAATGTGAATATGCAATGTGACAACATATATTTCAATCCATGCATTTTAAAATACATTTTCTCATTAGAAAATATGGTCAATCCAATTGACAAAATTTAACTAACAATATTAGTACAAATCTTAGTACAAACGCATTCATGTTTTTTTTCTTTTCTCAATCAGAGTTGACGTGACAAATTGGTGATTGAAATGTGTTTGTCTATTAGATAATCATGTTGCAAAATTACCTGAGCTTTCATTGTAAAATACTCAAATTGGATTTGAGAAAGTAAAGACACTTTTGAATAAATAATCTGCCTCTATAACTTTCCGCAGAGCTATTAAATGCTCTTTTGCCCCCCTGGGGTACAGAAATACATAATTTGCTTGCAATTTGTTGAGACTTTTCGAACATTGGTGTAAACTGTAATTTTGGAATTAAGAAAAAAGAGATTTGCTCAAATAATTGGGATCAGGCAACAATGTATTAGTTGTGACAGCCCTAATTTAGCATACTACAACAATAGCCGGGATCCTTCACAAAAGAGGCTCGTATGTTTGAGTGAGAAAGTAAACAACACATTGAAAGTCTCTGTGAGGCTATGGTCGGATCAGACCTACATAGAGCTTTTTGGCCTGACTGCTAAGCACTATGTTTGTTGAAAGCGTAACATATCACATCATCCTGAGAACCCCATTCATATCGTTAAGAATGTTAGTGGCAGCGCCATGCTATGGGGATGCTTCTCCGCATCACAGCTCGGAAACTTAATAACGGACAAAAAGATACAGCTGCTGAAGTCACGAGAGACTAAGAGACCAGGGAGTAAATTATTTGTCCAGCTGGACAATAACCCCCCAAAAAACTGAAAGATCAACAACAACAGTTGATAAAGTGTTCCTGATAATGTTGCACGTGAGTACATCTGCGACAAACTGGTGAAGAGCGCATTTCAGTAAAACTCTCTCTCACAAGCACAATTGCCCTTCATTTTAGCACAGCAGACATAAAGCGAAGGTGAATGGATCGTGGTTTGCAACAATGCAACCGTGTCTAACCTCCATGTCCCATCAATACGACCTATCAATAAACAAGAGTCACTCCCAGCCCACAGACAACAGCAACACTGCTGAATGTGACACATTTTTGCCTGTCGCTATATTAAACCAAAGTAGGAAATCAATTAATAATTAATTGTTGAGCGTGTCTTATTGATTAATCTTACGGCATGATCGGTGTGAGTGTAATACACACGATGCCAGAGTGTTAATCCGTGTCTGCAGTTTGAATCAGAGCTGTGCTCGAGTCCACCTAAAGCGAGACCGAGTCGAGACCGAGACCGAAGGGGGCCGAGACCGAGACGAGACCGAGACCGAAGGGGGCCGAGACCGAGACGAGACCGAGACCGAAGGGGGCCGAGACCGAGACGAGACCGAGACCGAAGGGGGCCGAGACCGAGACCAAAGGGGGCCGAGACCGAGACGAGTCCTATAACCACTAAATAATAGTACATGTTTTTGGTCCAGTCACCAATGTAAAAAAAAACTTGACCCAAGATGTAGTGCGCTCTAATTGCAAAACAAAATTCACTAGAGAGACAAATACCCAGTACATTTACAGAGATTCACTATAGGAAAGATATAATGGCTTCCACAATGTTAATCCGTAAATGCACAAAATGAAACATAACCCCTCATAAGTTAAAGAAATGACTGCTTGAAGGTTTAGTGATCAAATCCAAAGCCATAATTTATTTGAATTGACACAAAGGGATATGAAACAATAATGTCATACTATTAATGAACAGTAAAACCTGAGAAAAAATATTACATGTGATTTCAAACACATTCAAAATGCTAAATTGATTAAAAAAAAATCGGAGGCCCTTGTAGCAACTAAACTGATATTTTTAATGAACTATTATCAATTTTACACCATTTGGATATAGTGAAGGGTTCCCTCATACTTTTACTGTATCTTGTAATTCTTATATTTTATGTATAAAGACGGTAGCTTGAGTAAAGTGAACGTTGGATAGTTGCCAGAGATCAACTGCAAAAGGCCATGGTTGCATTTAAGAAATATAAGTGCAGTGAGCATTTTATGACCTAAAGAAGCACGGTGGGGTCTCAAGATTGAGATCAACTACAAAAGGCCATGGTTGCATTTAAGAAATATAAGTGCAGTGAGCATTTTATGACCTAAAGAAGCACGGTGGGGTCTCAAGATAAGCCCCCCTCTACTAAAAACCCTCTCTACCGGTGCAGAGGAGGCAGGGATTGACAAGACCTGAGTTGCCAAGGTGTGTAACTGTGGAAATCTCTCTTTGTTTTTAGCCCAAAAAATGAGTGCAGAATCTGTTTCAGAATCCTGAATGACATCAAAGTATTTGCTTATCTGACTTGAGATGCTTGCATTGAGGGCTGACTGGTGATGGTTTCGGTGGGCTTGATAACGAGCAAAGATCCGAGGACATTTGGACGGGGGGGAGTCCTTGGGTGAATCTGTTCCTGCTGTTCCTGCTGCCAAATTCTGTAACGTCTCTGCATCCACCATGGTCTCAACTTCAGCAAGCAAAGTGTCTGAAACACAAACAACAAAACAGTGGTTGTGTAAAAATAGATTTTGCGTTGCCTAGTCATGCTCTATCAACTGCTTTAGCAGTTCTGACACTGGAAAGCTCAACAAGGACTGTTGGCTGGAGGTCGACAAATATACATTTAGAGTAAATAATTATTTACCTCTGAGTGTTCTCTTCAGATCTTCTCGAAACTGATTCTGCAATGTGGCATTTTCAATGTTGGAGTTGGAAACATCTAGATCAACCCAGCTGAGGCCAAATTGTGGATCCAGCATGGCTGCAATGAAGTACACATCATGGCCAAAAGGCTCCTCTCTCTCACTCTTCTTGGCCATTTTTGTTTTGACAAAGATTCCTGAGAATCTTTTAAGTAAGGACTGTCGTAGCGCCTTGGCTATTGGTCGGCACTGACCTCTTGACTCCTCCATATCGATCAGGTGAGTGTTCAGATCCAAGACTGTAGGAACCACCATACTAATGGTGACAGACTTCTCTCCTTCTGTGAGTTCAGTTGCCTCAGAGAATGGTGAAAGAACAGCACACAAATCTTTCAGTTGGTTCCATTCACGGGAGGTAAAAACCACATTTTCAAAGTCCACAATGCACATTTCTGTGAGATCCTTGTGGTCAAGAACTGAGAGGGCCTGGATTTGTTTGAATGTGCTATTCCAACGAGTGGCATTTGCTGCGGGAACAGACTTTCCTGTACCAAACACAGCCTCAAACTTTTCTTTAAATGGGGTGCTGCTATGTAGCAGTCTAGTGAACCTTGATGTCTTGGCGATGGTTAGTGAAATGGCCTTGACTTCTTTCATTCCATCATGTATCACTAGCTGTAAAGAGTGAGCAAAACAGGAGAGTCTCTGTCTGGATTTCAGGAAGTATGTGTTCTCCTCATCATCCCAAGAAACATCCTCCCACAGGTCTTCATTGTCCAGGTTCATGTCTTCAAAATCCTCACTGTCATTGCTGTGTTCATCCTGCTGTGGCAGCTTAACCTTGAATGCACATTTCATATTTGCTGCATTATCAGTTATGATATAGGCTACTTTCTTTGTGATGGAATATTCATCTGTTATTTCGTCAAAAGCAATAGCTATGTTTTCGGCACTATGCCGTCCAGTGAACCGCCTGCAGTCTAGCAGGAAAGACTCAAGCTCATTTCTTTGCGGATTATAAATGTGAGCAGTAACTCCTAAGAAGGAGCGCAAAGTGCAGTCAGACCATATGTCGGCTGTAACCGACACCGATGGTTGCCCCTGGAGTTTCTCTGTGATAGTGTTCTTCACCGTTCTAACCAACACTGGTATGTGTTTCTCTGTTATGGACCTTCTTCCAATAGGGGTGTATTTGCTGTCCATCACTGTGAGAAAATGCTTGAAGTGGTCGTTTTCCACTAATGACAATGGCAGGGTGCAACCAATTATCAAATCTTTTATGATGGAGAGGTGGATTTCCTGTTGTCTTGAAGAATTTGGATTGTACAAATTGATTTTTTGAGCAAATGCTGCTACACTTGGCTGTGCAGGATGAGGTGCCTGTTGTCCTGCCTTGTAATCCTTATATCTGAAAAACAAAAAAGTATTATTAACATCTTATCTGTTAAATTTATTACAACAATAATTTGCTAAGTAATACTATTTACTTGGTAAGCAAACTATAGCAGGACATTCAGCCAGGCACTGATAGCTGCTGTGCTGATGAGACAGTTAACCCCTTAAGAAAAACTCGAAAAATGTTGTTCTCTGATGACCTTACATCTTGCTACAACTTAATTGTCTGTACTAACAGATCTTAATGGCTAAAACTAATTAGGCATAGCAGCACTATATATGCGTCTATACTGTACCGGCTACTGCAGACTCCATCATACTATCCACTAGCCACATGTTACACGCGTTAGCTTAAGTTACCACAAACCATAGATATATACATATATGACCACAAACTAGCAGAGTACAATAGCAAGCTAGCTAGCTTCTGAATTTACCGATCTCTGTGTTTCCTCTCAACATGTCTGGAAAAATTGGAAGTGGTCCCAGCCGTCTCCGTAATTGAGGCGTTGCAATATTTACACACTGCCTTGTGCTTTTTTTTGTTTGTTTTCGGGCAAATTATATCTTTGTGGTGAATGTAGGCGAAACGTATAATGGCTGATTGTGCAGACATGATCTCGAGCATATGTTTAAGATTGAAGTACTTACGTGAATGGGTGCACGCTCTAGCGACGCTGGGGGTGGGCTTTTCTTCAAAAGTAGATAGCCATTGGTCGGATAAGCCACATCAGAAAAAATATCTAACTCTGGACGAAATACAGCCAATGGAAATACAGCCTCTACATGTCATACTTAAATATTTTGAAACGATTGTGGGCGATCATTTCTGCGCTGGTCTCGACTGGTCTCGGGAAGAATTTACGAGTCCTTACTGTCCGAGACCGAGTCGAGACCGAGTCCAAATGTAACCGAGACCGAGACGAGACCGAGACCTTAAAAAAGTGGTCTCGAGACCGGTCTCGAGACCGAGACCGGTCTCGAGTACTACAGCTCTGGTTTGAATGGAAAGTTTTCTGAGCTGCCACTCAAATATATGAGTAAATCCAATGTAAGTATGCCACCGCAGTTCATTCAATCAATCCAAAATGCAAAAACAAATTGTGCCATGCACATAACAACTGGTTTTGACAGCAGGATCTTCGACAATGAAAAAACCCTCGATATCCTCTATACTTTAACGCAAAGAGTAGGTTACAGACTGCCTTAAAATAACCTCTTATGACGTAATAGCTAGAGGTACCAGCCTTTTATTTTATTAATCCATTTCTATGCTGACTGGGGTTGAAAATATTAATAATATTGATATACACACATACCCTTTAATAAAAGCTGAGGATCTGTATTTTCACATAATTTTCATTGTTTGATTTCAAATTAATTTACTGGTTTAATGATCATCTGGAAACTACAAGTGCCAAAGTAGACCCACTGTCCTCCACTGTCAGTCAAACTTCAATGCCATAGATGAAGTCGGTTTGATCTCTTTCAGAAAGCGGTCCCTTTCCTCCATATGAACCAATGATCCCCCTCTGTTTTTTCTCTGCGTCCGACCCCTAAATCTCTTCTCCTTTCTATTTTGAGCTTGTACCTTTTTTCTGTTTTGCCTGGATCTCTGCTAACAGTGGCCGATCGACATACACGACTGCATAGAATAGAGAGGTTAATACGGACTCATTCCTGCCAATTCCCCAGGATTATTTTCTGCACCAATGACAAACTGGACATGTATACAAGCTCTGAAATGACAGTCATGACAGCGATCATGAACGACTTTGAGACTTTTATTTCCTCCACCCCTAAAGTAACCAAGTCAGAAATAAGATTGAGGACTATATCGTTTATACAGATGTAAACTGACCTCCAAAATTATTTGGAAAGTTTTGGAGCTTATTCGAGCGCATTGCATAGTTTGGGCTCTTACGTTTCTTAACATTTATGTGCTATGTTTGAGGCGCATAAAAAATAAGCATTAAGCTACCATCCACTGATTGGCTACGTAAAAGCTTCTAGTACTTGGAAGCAAATTTTCCTTACTTATAAATAAAACATTCTATAATACGGAATTCTATAAAAAAATGGTTAAAGGGCAGACCATGTGCTAGAAAGTATTGTTTAATCCATATCACATGAACCATTTGGAGAAAAAAAATGTTCACTCGACAAGGCTATGTATCATGCCAGCAATGGTCCTGTGGTCTAAGCCACTGTAATTTCCTATTAGAAAAAGAATAATGTATGAAAATACACAAAAAATCTATTAAATTAATGTCTATGTGTAATGAAAAATTATATTGGAGATGTGACAGAACTCAATTATGGATAGCGAAAAAAAAATCCTTGAGCGATGGGTAGATCTTATGTTTTATGAATAATTTAATAATGTAAATAACGTGGTATGCATATAAAAAGATTTATGTTTAACCAGCCCGAGACCTGTGCGATGTGTAAACATCTGACTCTCAATTATATTAACTTAGCATTTTTAATAATTGATTGGTATTTTTTGGAAAGCTCTCAAGATTGTAGACCTCCAAAACACATTGGAAATGTCCATTTCATCATCATTACGTACTATACATCGAACATCACAGCAGTTACAGCACCTGCATCATTGCAGACACCTCACATTTGTTACTACCAGAGAACACAGGGGCAAACTCCAGTTTTTATCAAATCCAGCTAGGAAGAGAGCAAAAACATCTCCTAGCCAGAAAAAAAATCTGGTACTTGATGTTCTTTCAATGTACGGTAGTAATGTCGTTCAGTTTAGAGAATAATTTACACCACCAAAAGTGTATGTTGTTGATTCGCTCAAACAAAACAGTATTCAACCCTGCAAGGTCAGCCAGCATTTCTAACATATTACCCAAAAATCCTGGAGAATGTGTTTTGAAAACATGGCAACGATAAACAGCTTTGAAAATTCAGTGAATAGAAAGACCAAGTCACCCATTACAATTTTTTACTTCAAGTGAAAGAGGTAGACTTTTTTTAGTAATTTATGCCAGGGTCACACTAAACAACTATTTAACGACAGATAAATCAACCAGGCAACATTCCTAAGTGTCCAAAAGGAAGTGAACGCATACACACACATCTGGTGACACAATTAAGGCATTTCAGATTCACTCTGCTCATTAGCACAAACCAGAGCATTAACATTCATCTTACAATACACAATAAGCAAAGGTAGTCTCAACTTCCACATTCATTCAAGGGTGAGTTTTAGAAGGTCTAGAGATAGCTCAATCGTACTTTATAAATGTTTACTTTTTATTTATTTTTATTTTTTATTTAACCTTTCTTTAACCAGGTGGGCCGATTGAGAACAAATTCTCATCACCAACAGCAACCTGGCCAATATAAGGCGAAAAAATGTGCAGGACAACATATAGTTACACAGAATACACAAACACAGGAGTGCAAATAGCAGTGGGACACAGTAAGGAATACAGCTTCAAGATTAAACAGGATGAGGTATATGAAATACAGTTGAGCAGCATAGATACAGTGATAAATAAATATAAAAAAATTAAATAAAAAATAAATACAATGAGTATCTTAACACGGAATGTAAAAGGATTAAAGTGTGCCTAGCAGGTATACAGAATAAAGTGTCTCTAGCAGGTTGGTCGATAGAGTGCATGGGAGTAAAGGAAATGAGGTTATGGGAAAGATCAATTGGGCATTATCTGAGCACAGAGAGTGGTTCAACAGTGTACACAGATATGACAGCAGTACAGGTGCAAATACGGCATGGCAAAGTGAGAAGGGGGTTGTGGGCCGTTAGCAGGTACAGAGATCTGACAGGTGCTCAGACAGGAGCCATTTGAAGGCAGCTGGTGAGATAAGGGTTTCGAGTTTTAGGGATTTTTGTAAATCGTTCCAGTCATTGGCGGCTGCGAACTGGAAGGATTGGCGGCCGAATGTTGTGTAGGCTTTCGGGGTCACTAAAGCAATATACCTACTTGAGCGTAGACTGCGGGTGGGTAGCGCAATGGTAACTAGACAACTTAAGTACAGTGGGACTTCGCCAAGCAGAGACTTGTAAATAAGTTGGTACCAATACGTTAAACGCCAAGTAGTTAGTGACGGCCAGCCGACTAATGCATAAAGCTAGCAGTGGTGGGTGTTGTAAGGGGCATTTGTAACAAAACGTATGACGCTATGGTAGATCACGTCCAGTTTTTTCAGCAGAGAGTTTGAGGCTGTTCTATAGATGACATCGCCAAAGTCGAACATTGGGATGATAGTCATTTTCGCCAAGGCAAGTTTGGCAGCCTGAGTGAAGGAAGCCCTGTTGCGGAAGAGGAAGCCGATTCTGGATTTAATTTTAGATTTCAGTTTATTAATGTGCGGTTGGAAGGAGAGAGAGCTGTCTAGCAACACACCTAGATATTTATATGTATCAACATATTCAAGTTCAGACCCATCCAGCATGGTGATGTTCGGTAGGCGGGCAGGTGCGGGCAGAGATCGGTTGAACAGCATACACTTAGTTTTACTGCAGTTTAATAATAACTTTAGGCTACGGAAGGAGTACTGAATGGCATT
The DNA here is from genome assembly GCA_029465975.1 of Dallia pectoralis. Lineage (NCBI taxonomy): Eukaryota > Metazoa > Chordata > Actinopteri > Esociformes > Umbridae > Dallia > Dallia pectoralis. Next base: position 12,290,448 of record CM055740.1, on the reverse strand, counting down.
AAAACTCTCTTGTAGGTTTGAGAGCACTGTGTCTAACGAAGGGCCTGCTGTGTACAGGATGGTATCGTCTGCATAGAGATGAATCTGGGAGTCTCCAGCAGCGAGAGCCACATCGTTGATGTAGAGTGAGAAAAGAGTCGGCCCGAGAATCGAGCCCTGTGGCGACAGCCCTCGGTTCCGACAGTAGGCCCTCTGACTTAACACGCTGGACTCGGTCTGAGAGATAGTTAGAGAACCAGGCAATGCAGTCGCGAGAGAAACCCAGGCTATTGAGTCGGCTGATGAGAACACGATGGTTAACTGAGTCAAATGCCTTGGACAGGTCGATGTAGACCGCTGCACAGTAATGCTTTTTGTCAATGGCGGCTATGATGTCATTCAGGACCTTTACGGTAGCCGTAGTGCAGCCATGACCAGCACGAAAGCCAGATTGCAAAGCGGAAAGGACATGATGGGATTCAAGATGGGTGACAATCTGCTTGTCAACCAGCTTTTCAAAGACTTTGGAAAGACAGGGTAGGATAGATATAGGTCTGTAACAATAGGGGTCAAGGGAGTCTCCCCCTTTGAACAGGGGAATGACTGCAGCAGATTTCCAATCTCTCGGAATTTCCGAAGATGAGAGAAAAGTTTAACAGACTGGTGATGGGTGCAGCCATAACGTTGGCAGATAATTTTAGAAAGGAAGGGTCCAGATTATCAAGCCCAGCTGATTTATATGGGTCCAGCTTTTGCAACTCTTTAAGCACATCGGCTGTCTTGATAAGTGTGAAGGAGAAGAGTGGGGAGAGGCGTGGGCATGTGGCTGGTGGAGGTGTAGAGCAGTTAGCTTGGGTGAGTGTATTTAGTTGAAAAGCATGGCCGGCTTCAGCAAAATGCTTATTAAGGTTCTCTAGAATCTTGGTCTTATCAGTGGTTACAGTAGTACCTGATTTTAGGGCCGTAGGAAGCTGAGAGGAGGTGATCTTGTTCTCCAGTGACTTAACAGTGTCCCAAAACTTTTTGGAATTGGTCTGACAGGATGCAAATTTTTGTTTGAAGTAGCAGGCCTTAGCTTCCCTAACAACCTGGGTGTACCGGTTTCTGGCTTCTTTGAAGAGTTGCATATCACGAGGCTTGTTTGATGCTAGTGCGACACGCCACAATGTGTTTTTCTGTTGGTTAAGTGAGGTCAGTTCAGTGGTGAACCAGGGGCTGTATCGGTCTTTTGTTCTGAACTTTTTTAGGACAGAGAGGAATTCACTTTTGATGAACAGCCAAGCGCCCTCTACGGATGGGATGAGATTAATGGTATAGAGTTCAGTTCGTTTAGAAAGGCCTGTTCGCAGAAGTGTTTTAGACAGCGCCTGACAAGAGGTGGTCAGTTAACCCCGGTCCCATTACGGACGCAGGCAATAAGGCAGTGATCACTGAGATCCTGGTTATAGACAGCAGAGGCATATGTACAGGGCAAGTTAGTCAGGGCAACATCTATGAGGGTCCCCTTGGTTTCTGATTTGAGATTAAACCTGGTAGGTTCATTTATAATCTGTGCAAGGTTGAGTGCATCAAACTTAGAGATTAAGGTGACTGGGGGGTTAAGCATATCCCAGTTTAAGTCACCAAGCAGTGTGAACTCAGAGGAAATCAGTTCACAAATGGAGTCAAGGGCACAGCACGGGGCTGAGGGGGGTCTGTAACAGGCAGCAACAGTAATAGCCTTGTTTCTGGATAGATTAATTTTTAGGACTAGAAGCTCAAACTGTTTGGAGACAGACCTAGACAGGATGACTGAGATCTGTAGTTTGTCACGGCAGTAGATTGCTACTCCACCGCCCTTAGTTGTGCGGTCTTGGCGGAAGATGTTATAGTTGGGAATAGTTATTTCTGAGTTATTTACAGACTTCCTAAGCCAGGATTCTGACACAGCTAAGATGTCAGGGTTGGCTGAGTGTGCCAGAGCTGTAAGTAAGTCTAGTTTAGGGAGTAGACTTCGGATGTTAATATGCATGAACCCAAGATTTTTACGAATGCAAAAGTCAGTGAAAGTGATCACGTGAGGCTTGGGGATGGCACTAGAGGTTACAGGGCCAGGGTTGAGCTCTACATCTCCAGATGAGCAGAGGAAGAGTAAGATAAGTGTGTAACACATGGCTTTAAGAACAGGTCGTTTGGAGCGGTGAGTAGTATTGAATAAGGGAATGGGCATCTGGTCATAGTACATTAAATGCAGTGCTGTATGGGCAGCTAGGGAAATCACAGTATTTGTTTTAGGCGGAGGTAGACCTAAATATGAAGTAATAAAGAAGGAGGTTGCATCTCTGGACAGATAAGATATGCCAGAGGTGCCTGACTCAGTAGGCAGTGAGGAGAAGGAGTTATCAGAAATGTAGAGGGGGGGGGGTGGGGAATCTACATGGAAGTAGGGCGGTGATGGTAAGCAAAAACAACAAGTAACACAACATATTTCAATATAAAGTGAAGCAGATAGAACGCAGCTAGGTATGCTAAGACTGAGCAAGGCAGTAATGTAAGTTGGGCCCTAGCTAACAGTCAATACACAGTACCGTGCTGGATGATGTTGTTGTCTTCAGGCTAGCCGGTGAGTGCTAAACCCCCAGCAGTATTACCTAGTAGCAGCTGACTAGCAGGCTAGCTGGAAGTCCGGTGATGAATGCAGTACAAATGTCCAGAGAAAGTTCAGTGTGTCCGAAAGTTCAGTAGAGCAGTAGAAGAGAGTCCTGCAATCGCTGTGCTGATGGTGCGGAGCCAACGATAGCAGGAGGAGAGACTATAGTCCGGGTCCGGAACAAAGTCGGCGCTAGCTACTTGGTACTACAGGGGTAGTATTTTCATACTCAGTTCATACTCAAAAGTGTTCTATTGTGTTATCATTGGTGTTTCGTAATTTTGCATTACTTCCAATGTACAATCATTTTAGATATTTTGATATTTACGTAGTCCTAGTGGCTATTTGTCTTGCTAAATGTGTTTGATAGCATAGGACATTGACATTGTCAGCTACTTGTTATGCTACATAACGAGCTACATGTTATATTACAGTCATTTAGCAGACAGTCTTATTCAGGGGACTGATATTAAGTAAGCTAGTAGATATTTAAGACACAAATGTATTATAATTACTGAATCCAAACTAATAAACTAGTTTATAACTAAGGAGCAGTTAGTGTTGCTGTGTTATTAGTGAACACAGAGATTTATCATTTTCTCACTGGGGACACTGTCAGTTTCTTTTACCAATGCCTGTAGGTCAATTAGTAGAAATAGTTAAGAAAATATGACCTTTCATCAAAAGCCAGTTACAAATCATTGTGTCATTTTGTGTGATATCAACTTGATTATATAACCATTCTTATTCAAAAACACCATTAATATGGAAATTATTGATCAATGGCGGCACTGCTCTATGAATAAATAATGTTGTGTCACTGCATGCATAGCGGTCAAATGACATCCAAACATTGACTTCAGGGAAGGAAACTCGTCTGCCTCTTCTGTGTTGGTTTAACTTAGGTGAATTGTAAGCGTGTGAAGAATGTTTCTATACAAAGCAGTGCGGTAATGGAAAAGTGATGATATATCCATCATGAATGTTTATTTGCAGCTATCCACTGTTTGTGTAGGCGGCCAGATTACAAAATACTTACACATTTCTGAGAACCTTTTTTCTAAACACTCACAAACTCCCCCAGTGGTTTGTTAACCTAGTACATTTTTGGAAAACAGTGGTCTTTCACTGTAAAAGCAGTAGATGAAAGCACTGTCATATTGCACTGTCAATTGGTAACCTACCATTTTATGTTCACTATGCTCTCTTAGTGCTTTTTTTCTTTTATAGACCAGGCGGTCTTAATAATCTCACATTTATTTTTCCAATTGCCATTTGTGTAAAAGAACTAATTTACATGATGATATCTGATTATAGTATTAAAGTGAGTCAGACACTAGAACAATTTATTGCAGTCTAGATCTTGTATTTATATAATGCTTTCTCTAATAAAGCAAAAATGAACAAATGCTTTATACTGATTATTTTGTGTGAAATTTACAGTGAAAAGCAGGAAATCAGTATCAACATATAGAGCCTTGTGTACAACTGAACTGATGATGTAACGCCTCTTGGCCCACTGAGAACATGCTAGTAGGGTGTTGTAGTTCTTTCACACTTATATAAGTTTGAAGTCTCCTGTTTATCATTTGGTTTTATTAGAATGAGCAGAGTAGAATTTAGTGGTTATTTAAGTCACTGGGTCTTGGTGCACGATGTTGGATATTGTCTATGTGTTACGTTACTTTGTTGGATATTTCATTGGTATTTGAAGACGGTTGTTGCATGTTAAAAAAATCTATACCCTGTTTAGCGGATTTTCATTTAAAACCAGTTTAGTCGTTTTCGCCATTCTCGGTTTGTTTTAGGTTTCATTATAATAAAAAACCTTTATGGGAACGGATTATACACGCTCTGCGCCTGGTTGCTCTGCACTGTTCATGACAGATGAAACTTTGCACTTCAATTGCACCATTAACAGTTACATATTAAATCTAGTGTGGTGGCTTACAGAGCCAAAATGATGAAAAGTGTCAGTGTCCAAGTGTTTCTAAAGCCTTTATATTGTTTGACAGTGCCGAATAATATTATATAATATAAAATTTCCTATGACAGAAAAACATTCATTTCTGAAATAGTTTGTTATCTACAAGCTTTTATATGTTATGCTGCTACTTCCAATTATCACGATACGAGCCAGAGGGAAGATGAGCCAGTTAAGCAGACAGTGTAGAATCCTCCGTTGGGGTACGCCCCCCCCACACCCACCCCGCCGCCATAGAGTGTAAAAAATGGCATATGGGTGTCTAAGCTGGGATCATAAAGAGAGGAGTCTGTACCCGGTCCCCGTTGCGAGTGTCACTTCTGTCGTCTTTGGTATTAATATAGTTATTAGCACTGAGCTTATGTTCTGCAGGTGTTCCGTAAAACCTAACAGATTGTCAACATCTTACATTGGGATTATCGGTGGTTTAGACGTATAGAGTACATTCTAGGGATAATCTAGAGGCATGGAATCTCCCCGTTCCGTTCACTTGACGTTCTCAGTTGACAGGTTGGGTGACTTATGAAGAGTTGTGAACTCTTGCTCTCACTTTTCCGTTTTTTTGTGGAATCAAGGGTGAGTGGCGCCACTGAACAAAGAAGCTTTAGGTTTTCCTCCTTTCTCCTCTGTATCAGAAATAGAATGGAAAGCTGGAAATCACATTCAATCTGGTTATCTATAACAAGGTGCTGAAGGGGCTAAAATTCCCAACTGATGTCTAATATTTAATCTTCATTCAAACATGTATTTCTGTAAATTAGCAGTTTTTATCTAGAAAAACTCAAGTATTGTATCATGGAACAATCCATTGTTTAATGTACTTTACACTGGGAATATATTTACAATGTGAATTTACGTTATTATTTTTCCTCTATCATTATTAATTTAATTTGAGTTGCAATATTTCAGATCAACTGTTGGCTTCCACAGTTTGATTGTGGACCTAAGCATAGTGAAGACACAACAGGAAAACATGGGCAACATGATGTATACTGTGCAGTATTCTATTCAACTCTGTCAGGCTGTTTATTCTGAATTGTCATGATCCTTCCCTGACATTATTTGATGCGGCTAAACATTCACGGTTTGAATTGCTTATAACTAGTTCCCAATATATATGTGTCCCGACTGCCGGCATGGAGAAGGAAAAACGTTTTTGTGTGGCTAGCTAAACATAAGTCTGTAATAAGAAGACTGGCCTGCTTTGTGTTTGGTAACAGGGCCGGCTCCTGGCACAGGGCGCAAACTTTCCTAGGGGCGCCGGCGCGCCGCACAACCAACATAAAAAAATCTGTTTCCTTATTACTGTGTAGTTCGGTGCAAAAACATATGCACGCTTTGCTGGTGCACCGAAAATGTATATTAAACGCCCCACTTTCCGGTCGTCGCGAGCTGCACTTGCCTCTGAAATCGGCCTACAGTACCTGGTGGTTGGTGGCAGTGGGGGATGGGCACGCACTACTCATTACTTCTGACACACAGCATCATTCACATTTGACATGTACATGCAACATGACGGTCTGCTTTGCAACGCCACACCTTTGGTTTCAGAAATCATTTAAAAAATGAAGAGAGCAACAAAACTCAGGTGCACAGGGGAGAAAAAGGAAGTAGAGATAATTGACATTATGATTACCGACTTGTTTATTACAGTAGCTAATATGTTATTAAGCTAATCTAGCGCTAGCTAGCTAGTTAGTATACAGTTAGCAAATCAATTACCAAAGTTATTATCAACGTTCTTATGAGCTGTCTATCGGATTGATATAAATTGCTTAATTATTTTCTTCATTTCACGTGAAAGATGGGTAGGTTGTAGTAGTTTATTTAGCTGAAATTCAGTTTTTTATTGTAGAGCAGTGAGTTCATTATATTGTGGTGTTCTATTTAAGTATTTCATTTATACCCTTTGGAGTTGTACATGTAGCGTGGTCATTTTCTCCATAAAATCGTCATTTTTTAAATTTGTAGGCATTTTTGTTCCGGGGGTGGGGGGGTGCATTGTTCGTGTGTGTGTGCATAGTTGATAGCAGTGAAGCGCCTACACATAGTTGTAATGGGGCATTAGTTGCCATGGAAAGACAAATAAAACAATGTTCTACACATATTCAAATATGTAGGAACATGGTAGGAGCATGGTACTAACATGGTACTAACATGGTAGGAACATGGTGGGAACATGGTATGAACATGGAAGGAACATGGAAGGAACATCGTAGGAACGTGATAGGAGCATGGTGGGAAAATGGTAGAAGCATGATTGGAGCATGGTGGAAACATGGTATAAGCATGGTGGGAAAATGGTAGAAGCATGATTGGAGCATGGTGGAAACATGGTATAAGCATGGTAGGAACATGGTAGGAGCATGATTGGAGCATGGTGGGAACATGGTATAAGCATGGTAGGAACATGGTAGAAGCATGATAGGAGCATGGTGGGAACATGGTAGAAGCATGATAGGAGCATGGTGGGAACATGGTAGGAGCATGATAGGAACATGGTAGGAGCATGATAGGAACATGGAGTGGGAATGGGTCCTATGTAGCTTATGCTCTTCAAGGCTGTGTGAACCTTGTAGCTGAGTAGAGTACATTGTGTACAGATTTGCTACTACAATACTACTAGGAATCAACCTCTGTATTTGACAAGTTAATCAGTCATGATTTAATCTAAACTTTTCCGTTTAACGTTTTCAGCTAAATGGCATTAGACAGACATGGAGTTGCCAAACTCCATTAGATCTCAAGGTTAATCCATGAGCAGGATTTCAGCCCTGCTCTTGCAATGACACATCTTACAGCAAAGCATGACAATTCATGGATCCTTCAACAACTAGGAGTTCCAAAACTGAAAAGTCGTTGGGGCTGTGTGTGGCCACGCAGTCATCGGGTAAACAGGGAGTACAGCAGGGGACTGAGTACGCAACCCTGCGGGGCTCCGATGCTCAGGGTCAGGGCAGAGGATGTAAGGTTTCACATTCTCACCACCTGGGGTCTGCCCGTCAGAAAGTCCAGGATCCAGTTGCACAGGGAGGTGTTAAGACCCAGGGTCCCGAGCTTGGGAACGAGCTTGGCGGGCACAATAGTGTTAATGCTGAGCTGTAGTCCACAAACAGCATCCTCACGTGAGTGTTAGCTTTTTCCAGATGGGAGAGGGCGGTGTGTGTGGTCAGGGCGATGGCATCGTCTGTCGATCTGTTGGAGCGGTATGCAAATTGAAGGGAGTCTAAGGTGACAGGGAGCAGATGTGGGTTCTGACCAGCCGCTCGAAGCACTTCATGATGATGGAGGTCAGTGCTACAGGACGGTAGTCATTCAGGCAGGTGATGGTAGGTATCTTCGGCACAGGGACAATGGTGGTCTGCTTGAAGCGACTATTGAAGGGACTATTGAGTGAGGGAAAAGTTCAATATTGAGGTGAAAACCTCTGCTAGTTGGTCGGCGCACCACCTGAGAACACGGCCTGGTAAGGTATGTTTCTTGCAAATGCTGACGTTGTGTTTACCTGATGTGGAATATTAAAAAGCTAGCGCCAATCGAGGTGACCATCTACCCAAGAACATAGGAATCAGGTTTAAATTTCAAGCAAGCTAATGTAATGTAAAAAATATATAAATACTTTTGTTGTTATCAGTAAGTTGCCTGTTGTCACGGTTGTTGTTAACTTGCTTGTCTAGTGTTTCTGTCTCATTGTCTTGTAAGCAAGCAAGCAACATTTATTGTACACAGAGATTAAGCAACACTGAAAAGGCAACGCAATATACAGTACATCAATTTAGAATTAGATTTGAATCAAAATCATCTTTCATCTTCAAAACACACAATACGAACAGTCAAGAGACCCTGCCTAGTTGGCATATGTACTGGGTAAATATAGAATGTCATATATGTATCTCAATCGTGCAAATGAGCAATGTCTAGGTGTATTGTTACATTTTACAAGATCCACACGTCCCTCTGTAAAATATTTTTCTATTATATGTGGCTACACACTTGAAATACAACAATTATTGTGCTAAATCTGCTCTGTGGTCCATGTCCACTTGGGGGCAGTTAATGCAAGCTGCATGTCCTTCTAACCGCAGCTAAAACATACAAGCAATATATATATATAAATATATATATATACACATACACCTATGTAATCTTTACATAATGTCTGGTAACAATTTGTATCCTTTGTTTTACATGTGTAGGTTTTTTACCCTCATGTTTTTTATTCTCCACAGTCTGTTGATGACATGTAGACATGTAATGGAGTCCAACTGCATCCATCAAACTGCGTCCATCCAATAGGATGGGCTGTTTTACAAAGCTCCCATTCACATTGGCTCAAGAATGCTTCTAGCATACATAGCATATCATTCCCTCGTTATTATGTCTGAACCAACTGAAAACATTTAGCCGTTGAGCTCTATGTTTATTAGAGGTTCTAGGAAATTAGATAAAAATATGAAATCACTCATTAGCTTCATAATTAATCGTGGTCATTATGATGACTGTTGTCTGGTTTCATTGTCCTGAGATGTTCTTGTTAATTTGATTGTATACACGACAGCCTTCTAGCATTGTTCTTTTCTCCATCCTTGCCTTGAGGTCACATCGTTTATCTCTCGACCTCCTTGAGCTGTTCTTGGCTCTGCTGCTTGGGTGGAAAAAAGGATCCTCTTCATTTTCCGACGCTACTCACCTCCCCGATGTCCGGGCGGGTCTGGTCCTGTATGCAGCGTTGGCAGATATTATTGACAGCGAACCGCAATCATCCCCGGACTCCGCAAAAGAAAAGCCTAAACGCGATTTTTTCCATACAACCCTATTTGTCAATATGTCAATCGACCTGCCCGAGTTCAGTTTTGCCCACACACTGTTGTTTAAAATCGCCCAATTGTGGAGAGAAACCTCCCCATTTGGTAACACTGCCAACATGGAAAATATATGTTATGAGTGCAAACGTACGCTTTACCATGCGGACACAGAGGCTCTGTGAGATTTTATAAAGACAGCCTTATAATATTCTAGGCAGGAAAACAACGTGAAGGGGCAGCTAGAGAATGGTCAGTGTTGTGAACGTACATACAGCATTTATTAAGCACAGAAAGGCTTCATAATTCCCTTACACTGAATGCACTTTTTTTACTACAAGCAGCCTCTGGACAGATCTGGCGACTGTAGTGAGCCTGCATTCGTCTCAATACCCGCTACGTTATCAGAATTCTACCGATGTGATAATTGCATGGAGACCTGCCATGACTGTTGCTTGGAAACTGTTGCTACTGTTAGAGTTAATGGCAGTGAGATATGTAGATTTGCATGTGAAAGCACTCCCAGTGAGAATGACATGGCGGCAATTGGTTGAAGCGTAGAAGGGGGACATTGAATCGAAGAAGTAAATGGATCCAGTAGTGATCTGGCATTGTCAGAATCTTAAGTGTTGATCATGAGGTTGCTGTGGTCGGTCGTGTAAAGAATGGGTGTCATGAAGACAAGGGAAATGTTTCTTGCTCCCTTATGATATATTTCAACAGCATAAAATTGAAGTAGCCTTGCAGACTCCAGTTATTCTGTAAATCTGTGTTTCCACATACAATATTTACTGTATGTTCTTCCTCTTATAAATCCACTCTCGATCACACCTCTTTGTGGAGAGGACAGCTAGCAAGGACTCAGCTGGCACTTGGAATATTCCGTCAGTCTTAAAGCTCCAGGCTGTTAGGGCTCTTATATCCTTGCATTTAAGATTTGCCACTGTATCTTTGTCAATAATGCTGTGGAAAAGCTTCACTCTGCTTTTACTGAAGTGGATGGTGTCTGCTCTGCTTCAGCTGTGTATTCCCTGTTGGCCAGGTAAACCTTTCTATTCTCTCATTATCCATCCACCATACTGTGGGATATGCTTACATTCCAGCAGTGACTCCAAACACAACCGTTCTGTGAACATGCAATGTGCATAGCTTAACAAGTGAATTTGTCTACATGGCCGGGCCTAGCCTGTCGAGATCCCTAGGCAGGATTTTATAGTTTAGGGGGCCCCAATTTAGTGGGAATTTCCATTATTTGTAAACACCCTTTTAACAATAGAGATTGTATGGTGTAGCAGATTTAATACTACAATGGCTATAATTATTACATTATTATTATGATCGTTAGCCATACATATTATAGACATCCATTATTATAGCCCATGCAATTAACATTTCCAAAATATATAGTAAGCATGCTATATTACTGTATACTAAATTAAAAGAAGTAAATAATTTTCAACACTGAAATTAGAACTCAATTATTGTAAGATGGCATTGGGTTTTTGTTGGGAAATATCAGTGACGTTGGATGTTGCTTAGAAGCATGTAGAGTAGCCTTAGATTCTCTAATACATAATTTACTTTATCGGATAAAATAAAATAGTGCTGCTATGTAAAGAATGCTTCTGAATAGTGATGAGGCAGAATCTCACAGGGCCATCTTGAGTGATTTTCACGAGTGTGCTCACTTCCAACCTAACAGGAAATAACTGTCGAACAGTGGCTTTAATTATTCAGATTTACAATGTGCCTACAGAGTGGGGATTCTCTCCCAAACCGAATTGAGACAGGCTCAAAATACTGTCTTCAGGAAAACATATGCAGGCTAACCTAGCATCTACGCAGTTATTTAATGTTCAGTATTTTCCATTAGCCGCCAACCGTTTGAGAAATGTTCCCTTTGAGATAAATGACCGCCACTTCACTACTAGCGTTGTGATATGTCCCATGGCAGAGTTCAAGCCTCACAAAATGCTACGGGTCATTTTTTGATTGGCGACGCATCCGTTGATTTTTATTTTGCAAACTGAAATACATATTATGAATTGTATTTTTCCGGGGGGGTTTCCTTTATTGACTCATATAGGACTATTGTGTAGGGACATGATGACAAATTTGCAGTGTATGTTTGTTTTGAGTTTTTCTGGAATATTCCGCTGGTCATCCGATACACCAACCTTGCTATGGTAAAAGGCGGATGATGGACAACAAACATAAACAATCATTTAAGTTGTCACGATTCCTTTAGGTGGCATAAGCCAGACACAGACAATACCTTGTTCGTGGAGTTTTATTCAATGATAAAACGAACAGACACAGCTAACGAAAAAAAACTGTACTTCAAATGAAATAGCGCATAACAAGCGTCCTTTCTAAAACAAAACAGCGATATGGGCAACAAACACTCACCTCTCCTCTAACCATAACTTCAAATAATGTTAAGCTTTAGTATTTAAACCCAGCTAACTAAATAGCAAAGCTCATCACAGAAAATGCAACCAGCCGTGCTCAAACAAAACTAAACCACTGGAAACAAAGCGGGCATCCCACTAAAACCCCTGAGTGGGAACCTGATGTTCACCACTTGTGACGTAAGTGGAAAGTATACGTTTGTCCCCAATCATCTCTTGGGGAAGAACTTGGGAAAAACATATTTTACTTAACCTTATTTGTATAATAACGTCCTTTGTCTGCTCTTCTCCCCTTTTAAAAACACACTGTGAAGCAGAGCAAAACAATGTGTGCAGTGAAAATGAAATGAAAACCCTCTACTGTTGCTGTCATGGTTCACGGGTGTTCCCGTGTGTTCCTGTGTTGTGGTGTGCTTGTTTGTCTCCATCTTGTGGGTGTTCCTAGTGTTTCATCCTGGTACTTTTATTTCCCCTATTACCTTAATTTTCCCGCCCTTTTTCTCACCTGTTGCTGGTTAGTCCTCGTTACGTTTTGTATTTAGTCTTCCCTGTTTTCCTGTGTGTTTGTCGGGTCATTGTTTAAGGTACGTGGGGTTTCTGTTTCATGTCTGTTTGTGTTTTGTTCATTAGTGTCTGTATTTAGTGTGGGTCTTGTCAGTCTGTTGGTGTCGGGGCATTGTTTTAGGTATGTTTCTCTGTTTCTACGTTGCTCGTGCTGTTAACACGTTTATGTTTTCTTGTTTGTTGTTTCGTAGATGTTTTATGTTTACTATTGGATGTAGGGTCAGTTTTGGTTACACTGTAGTTCATGTTCATTGTGTATTAGGTTCTTGTTATCCTGTTCTGTGGTTCCTTGTTTAATTTGTGATTTGTGTGTGTCTTGTTTAAGTTCTCGTTTCTTGTGCCTGTTCCTGCCTGGATGAGAATAAAAACCCTTTGTTGGAAAAGCTTCTCTGCGATTGTGTCTACTCCTTGGGATCTGCATGGCAGACCCTGACAGAATGACCCGACCAGCTATGACACAGCGGAGAAAGAAGAGCTGTCTGTCCACTTACGGACCGTCTCCAGAGTTCCCTGAATGTTTTCGCCGGTGCGCGATCCGGCGCGGACCGCCCCTCCCTCCTCGAACATCCACTCCGCCAGCTATCTGGTTACCGGCGGACTACGCAGCATTGCGTGAGTGGAGAGAGTCACTCCGCAGCGAGGATGAGGAGTATCTGGAGGGGGAGTACGGCTGGGAGCCCTATGGTGCTGAGGACTCCGAGTCTGAGGACGAGTCCGAGGAGGAGGAGTACATGGAGGGGAGGTTTCGCTGGGATCCTTTCACCCTCCAGCTGATTCCTGTCTCACCTTCCTCGTTTCTGCCCTCCACCTCACCACCCCTGAGAGCTGCTCGGCAGCACGAGATGGCTGCCGCCCCGCAGCTCACGATGGCTGCCGCCCCGCAGCACGAGATGGCTGCCGCCCCGCAGCACGAGATGGCTGCCGCCCCGCAGCACGAGATGGCTGCCGCCCCGCAGCACGAGATGGCTGCCGCCCCGCAGCACGAGATGGCTGCCGCCCCGCAGCACGAGATGGCTGCCGCCCCGCAGCACGAGATGGCTGCCGCCCCGCAGCACGAGATGGCTGCCGCCCCGCAGCACGAGATGGCTGCCGCCCCGCAGCACGAGATGGCTGCCGCCCCGCAGCACGAGATGGCTGCCGCCCCGCAGCACGAGATGGCTGCCGCCCCGCAGCACGAGATGGCTGCCGCCCCGCAGCTCGAGATGACTGCCGCCCCGCAGCTCAAGATGGCTGCCGCCCCGCAGCACAAGATGGCTGACCAGGCTCAAGCGGCGAAAAGGACAGGGGAGGTCTCACTGCTGGACAGTGGTGAGGACCTTGAGTTTTCAGACGAGGAGGACATTGATGATGGCCCTCCTCCTTTGGAAGACGCCGGAGGTGGAAGGAAGAAGCTACTGCCTGAGCCTGTTCCCGTTTCCGTGCCAGAGCCTGTTCCCGACCCCGTGTCCTTGCCTGAGCCTGTCCCCGTGCCCTTGCCTGAGCCTGTCCCAGTGCCCTTGCCTGAGCCTGTCCCAGTTTCCCAACCCGAGCCTGTCCCAGTTTCCCAACCCGAGCCTGTCCCAGTTTCCCTGCCTGTCCCAGTCCCAGTTTCCCTGCCTGTCCCAGTCCCAGTTTCCCTGCCGGTGCCAGTACCCGTTTCCTTGCCTGAGCCAGCCCCCGTGTCCGTCCCAGAGTCTGTCCCCGTGGCTGTCCCCGTGGCGGTCCCGGTCCCCGAGCTCACTCCAGCCCCCGAGCTCACTCCAGCCCCGAGCTCACTCCAGCCCCGAGCTCACTCCAGCCCCGAGCTCACTCCAGCCCCGAGCTCACTCCAGCCCCGAGCTCACTCCAGCCCCCGAGCTCACTCCAGCCCCGAGCTCACTCCAACCCCAGAGCTCACTCCAGCCCCCGAGCTCACTCCAGCCCCAGAGCTCACTCCAGCCCCAGAGCTCACTCCAGCCCCAGAGCTCACTCCAGACCCCGAGCTCACTCCAGACCCCGAGCTCACTTCAGACCCCTTGTCGGAGTCTGTCCCCCTGCCTGACTCCAGTCCTGTCCCCCTGCCTGACTCCAGTCCTGTCCCCCTGCCTGACTCCAGTCCTGTCCCCCTGCCTGACTCCAGTCCTGTCCCCCTGCCTGACTCCAGTCCTGTCCCCCTGCCTGACTCCAGTCCTGTCCCCCTGCCTGACCCCAGTCGGGTCCCCCGTCCTGTTCTCGAGCCCCGTCCTATGCCCGAGGCCGTCATCCTGGCCGGGACAGTTCCCGGGCCAAGGACTGTTGCCGGGCCAAAACCAGTTCCGGCACGGCCACCTGAACCGTGTCCTCCGGCACGGCCACCTGAACCGTGTCCTCCGGCACGGCCACCTGAACCGTGTCCTCCGGCACGGCCACCTGAACCGTGTCCTCCGGCACGGCCTCCTGACCCGTCTCCTCCGGCACGGCCTCCTGACCCGTCTCCTCCGGCACGGCCTCCTGACCCGTCTCCTCCGGCACTGCCTCCTGACCCGTCTCCTCCGGCACTGCCTCCTGACCCGTCTCCTCCGGCACTGCCTCCTGACCCGTCTCCTCCGGCACTGCCTCCTGACCCGTCTCCTCCGGCACTGCCTCCTGACCCGTCTCCTCCGGCACTGCCTCCTGACCCGTCTCCTCCGGCACTGCCTCCTGACCCGTCTCCTCCGGCACTGCCTCCTGACCCGTCCCCGCCTGTCCGGCCTCCAGACCCGTCCCCGCCTGTCCGGCCTCCAGACCTGCACCCTCCTGTCCGGCCTCCAGACCTGCACCCTCCTGTCCGGCCTCCAGACCTGCACCCTCCTGATCTGCCTTCTGACCTGCATCCTCCGGGTCGACCTCCAGATCTGCTCCCGCCGGGTAGACCTCCTGACCCGTTCCCGTCGGGTAGACCACCTGATCCGCCGTCCTTGCCTGTCCGGTCGCCCGAGCTGTCCTTGCCTGTCCGGCCTCCTGACCCTCATCCGTCCTTCCGGACCTCTGCTCCGCCTACGCCTGTCCGGCCTCCTGACCCGCATCCGCCCGTCCTGTCCTCTGGCCCGCCTCAGCCGTTACGGCCTCCTGACCCGCATCCGCCCGGCCGCGTCTCTGCTCCGCCCTCTCCGGTCCGGCCTCCTGACTCTGTGTATTGCTGGCACTGTCCTCTTGCCCCCTGAGAAACTGGACTATTCCCTGGACTCTGTCCCTGTTCCAGGTTTTTTTTTTTTTTTTTTTTTTGGTTCTCGCCTCCATCCCTCCCCACCTCCTCTGCCGCCTCCCGCTGCAGTTCGTAGTCGGGGTTTTAGTTTATTTTTGGCGCTTCTGGAGCCGCGCCTTGAGGGGGGTACTGTCATGGTTCACGGGTGTTCCCGTGTGTTCCTGTGTTGTGGTGTGCTTGTTTGTCTCCATCTTGTGGGTGTTCCTAGTGTTTCATCCTGGTACTTTTATTTCCCCTATTACCTTAATTTTCCCGCCCTTTTTCTCACCTGTTGCTGGTTAGTCCTCGTTACGTTTTGTATTTAGTCTTCCCTGTTTTCCTGTGTGTTTGTCGGGTCATTGTTTAAGGTACGTGGGGTTTCTGTTTCATGTCTGTTTGTGTTTTGTTCATTAGTGTCTGTATTTAGTGTGGGTCTTGTCAGTCTGTTGGTGTCGGGGCATTGTTTTAGGTATGTTTCTCTGTTTCTACGTTGCTCGTGCTGTTAACACGTTTATGTTTTCTTGTTTGTTGTTTCGTAGATGTTTTATGTTTACTATTGGATGTAGGGTCAGTTTTGGTTACACTGTAGTTCATGTTCATTGTGTATTAGGTTCTTGTTATCCTGTTCTGTGGTTCCTTGTTTAATTTGTGATTTGTGTGTGTCTTGTTTAAGTTCTCGTTTCTTGTGCCTGTTCCTGCCTGGATGAGAATAAAAACCCTTTGTTGGAAAAGCTTCTCTGCGATTGTGTCTACTCCTTGGGATCTGCATGGCAGACCCTGACAGTTGCGTGCATTTCACAACACAAACTGTTCTCAGATCCAACTGTCCATTGCTACTGTCGCAGAAACCCCTGAAATAACAAATCAAACTAAATTCCCTGAATGCCTGGACTGGTGCTGCCCCTGGCTTTGTGTCAATATTTGTGCAATTTTATGCAAAATCACTAGAAAATGTTTATTACATTGGCCCTACAAATAGCTGTTTTTGTTATTAGCCCGATTCGAAATGTCCAAACACTCTTTCTTTTTTAACTTTTTAGGAAATAAGAGTAATTTGCTATTCAAAAAATCTGGATTTAGCTGTGAATATTTTGTCAGTAACCTTTTGCTCTAAAATCTGTTAAAAGCTATAAGAACCTTTTATTATTATCGGATGAACGCATTGGCTAAAATTTAAAAACAACTACAAAAACAAATAAAAATGCTGTGACTTTAGTATGGTCGCAAGGATGGAGCCACGCACAGGAACAGATGGCGGTCTTTGGGGTGTTTAATCAAACCCAAGCACATGCAAAAATGGTACATATAGTACTTAAGGTAATTACCACAGTGCAACACAGCGCATATGAATAATGTGCACGTCTTCAATTCAAGAAGCACGGCAAGTAACTCTCATATAGATAAAAGGAACAAAACACACGCAACATAAAACAATACCACACAAAGATATTACCTAAAACATACTCTAGTAATGAGGGAATATGCACCAGGTGTGAGTGATGACGAGACCGGACAATAATGTGAAGGAAGGAGGGAACGATGGCAGCTAGAAGGCCGGGGAAGACGAACGCTGAAAACTGCCCGCAGGTGGAGGTAGACTGGCATCGGAGGCATCTCAAACAATTTGAATTACAATAGTGCTCTAGGCTACAACAAACTCCCATGATACTGGCACCCTTGGTAAATCTGAGCAAAATGAAATGTGAAAAAAGTGCTTAATCGTTCAGTCAAAACAGTAACTAAAATATATCCTGTAAGAAAAGGATTGAAAATAAGAGAAAAAATTCTTTAAATAAAATAACTTATTTTCAAATGTATTTGTGCCACATTTATTGCCCCTCTTTCATTTACTACTTTGTTCAACCTCCCTTTGCCAAGAATGCCAAGAATGCATAATGAGCTTGGAGAACACATGGCAAGGAATCTGAGACCATTACTTCACAGAATCTCTTGAGGTCCACACTTGTGGATTCTCCTTTTCAGCTCGTGCCACACAATATCTACGGGGTTTAGATCAGGGCACTGGGATGGCCATGTCAAAACCTTTATTCTGTGATCAGTGAACCATTGTTGTGTTTATTTTGAAGTCAGTTTTGGATTATTGCCCTGCTGGCAGATCCAAACTCATCCCAGTTTAAGCTTCCTGGCAGAAGCAGTTAGCTTTTTTATTTAATATCCTTGATAATAATAATACTTGATGGATTCCATAATAGCATGTAGTGCTTTAGTTGGAATATATATGGAAACAGCAATCCCTTGAAAAATGTATACATGTTGTCTCACTTAATATGGAAACAACACCATCCAGAAGCCTGAGGCTTTATCAGCACTACCTGTAAGGGACAGAGTCCTGCATGGAGACCTGCCATAACCTCCGCGTTATGGTGGTGCTGACACCTCCCCCGCATCCTGAGAGAGGGAAAATCAGGGACATGCTTGTTCACCTGTGTCTTGTTCGCACCTGTGTTGTGTTTGCTCGTTAGTCCTTGTATTTATTTCTGTCATTTCCTGTCTGTCAGTCATTGTTAAGGAATGTTTCTCTTGTTCTACGGTTGCTGGTCCTGTTATGTATTTGTGTGATTATTCTGGTGTTCTGCGTTTAGTATGTTCTGTTTCACTATGGGGAGGTTTTGTCCATTTTGTTCATCTTCTGTTTTGTGTGTTAAGTGTTAGGATTGTCAGTGTTTAAGTTACCAGTTCCTGTGCCTGTCTTGCCTGTTTGGGAGGAAATAAACCCTTTGTATTCAGAAGCACTCTGCGTTTGTGTCCTCAACCTGCTTGAAAGCCCGATTCCTGACACTACCGACCCGGATGTGGCTTGGATATATATTTATAGTTAATCGTTTTTCTTTAGAACCCATTTTTTCTGTTGTTTGACGACCATGTTTAAATCTGTACTAAACTCATTAGTATGTAATTGACTTAGGTTCTTTACAGTTTGCTTTTTACCGTCTAGCAGGGAACGGAACATGGCAGGAAACACCTTAGCCAAACTTTGTACATTTTGACCGATCACTCGTATCCAGTGACACTTGACCCTTACATTAGATCCCAATTCCTGGTATAAATGACAGTAGGTTTCAGTTGAGTCCTAGAACCCTTTGTACAACACCTGCAACTAGAGTACCTCCATATGATTCCCTTCAACATTGTGAAAGTCCCCCATTCCCTTTTATCCACCATCCGTTAATGGATTAACTTCAGCAGATATATGCTTTCATTGTGCAAGAGGTTTAAATCTGAGATTTTGACCGTAGGGGCTGGTAGGGTCATTCTGTAAACCTACATCAAACCAGGAATGCCCAGATTTACAGCCACTTAAAAGCCTTGATTTTTTTGACTTTTTGACTCTATGTGAAATGGATTCGAGATGAGCAGTATGAACCTGGAGAATGACATGTAGCACCCTCTGGGTCCCAAAAAAGATTGGAGTAGCAAAAGTGCATAATTGTATATAAAATGACTCAAGAACGGATTTATATTCTTTATGTGTGACTGTGTGAAGAAGGTAGGGGAGAGACAAGGGGAAGGAGGGAATTACGATGCATTTGCGTGCGCGTGTGTGTGTGTGTGTGTGTATATGTGTGAGTGAGGGAGGCTAAATCTTAATGCGGTCTAGCGGTGTGCTATGACAGCCTAGACATTTATTTCAAGAGAGACTGGAGCTGTAACAAGACAAAATGCAGCACTGATCACCACTCTGTCATTCACTGCCTCAGCTACACAACAACGATGAACACATTGAGACACGTGGAGGAACTACCACAGCGCTCACATGTCACCAGAGAAACGTCTCGGGATGCTATGTTGTGTAATATATTACAGTTTTACTTAATATTGGATATCCCTCTACACATCTCGTCTGTTTAATCTCTACCTACTCTGCACTTTCTTTGTTTTTCTTTAAAGAGGGGCTAGAATGAGAGTCAGCGGCTGGATCTCAGAGGGAAAAAAGGAAGTACCGGTACATGAGCCAAGGCGTATCCTTTCAACCCCCAGCTCCTTCATCTCTATCGCCATGCTTTAACCCCTCACTAGTGGCCTGTCTGACCTGTCTTGACAGCATTAGGCAAGGAAAACAATTATATGTGTTGATATTGTGTGACTAAGGTAAGTGACGTTTTAAGACTAGGCCTTGTCCAATGATTCTGCACACAGCTGAATGCTAACAGTTAAACAGGGTAAAGTCTTTAGATCTTGAGCTTCGTTTTCATATTGCTTTGCTGCTGGTCTTGCTGCACTGGGAAGGAACAAGTGTACACCAAATGGTGCTGGGTCTGGGCGCCGGCTGGGCAAAACCAAAACGTTAATCTTCTTCTGGTGAAGCCATGCTTTTGTGGAGTTGGATGTGCGCTTTGGATCAATGTCGCTGGAAGGTGAATTTCCTAACGGAAGGTGAGCTTTCTAAACATGATTCTGCAACCACCATGCTTCACTGTGGGTATTGTGTTCTTTGGGTGATGTTGTTTTTGCGCCAAACATACCTTTTGGAGTTCTGGCCAAAAGGTTTAACATTGGTTTCACCCGACCATAACACATTTGCAGACATGCCTTTGGGAGACTTGATGCTTGTTTTTGCAAACTTCAGCGGGGCTTGGATGTTTTTCTTTGTAAGAAAAAGCTTCCATCTTGCCACCCTACCCCATAGGCCATTTATATGAGGAATACAGGAGATTGTTGCCAGAAATTCCTGCAGCTGCTTTAATGTTGCTGTAGGCCTCTTGGAAGCCTCCCTGACCAGTTTTCTTCTCGTCTTTTTTATACATTTTTGAGGGATGTCCAGTTCTTGGTAAAGTCATAAAGCCATATTTTCTCCACTTGAGGATGACTGTCTCTGCGGACCATGGTGTTTTGCTCTAAGATTCAGGAAAATCTGGAAAATCCTACTGGAACAGCTGACCTTTATTTGTGATAAATCAGAGTCGCTTTAAATGAAGGCAGCTGTGTAATGTATTTAACATTAGTTTGAATGTGATTGGGTAATTCTGAACACATCCCCAGTTATAAGGGTGTGCAACCAGGTTATTGTAAGGTTTTTTGTTATTTGTTTCCCTCAAAGATTTCAGTTTTTCAATTGAATTCATGTTCAGGGTTATAGGTCACTTCAGACATAATTTATCTTTCTCTCATTTTTTCACATCACAAAAACCTGGAATTTTAAGGGGTGAGTAGATTTTAAATATTCACTGTATATAGAGATTACATTTTTAACAGCATATGCAAGTGTAAATGGTTGAATATTGAGAGTATGAGAGATGCCTTGCAACTTTATTGGTCTTTTCCAGTGTGCTTGAGCTAGACTTGGTGTATTAGAGCAAAAGATGTATGTGCAAGTAGTTTACTGCATGTCATACGTGACATGATAAACAATAAAGAAACTGTATTATTCTGTGGTAGTCTGTTGTAGAACAGTTAGGTTGGGCTTCTAAGGCCTTTTTCTGCCACTGCTTTTTGGTCCATCAATATTGTATGCTGAAAGTACTCACAGACCTGTTGCTTTAATATCGTTGCTGAGTCGAGGGAGGTGTCAACTACAAGAAACCCCAAGAAAGATTTGTTGAGTTGTTGCCTTAGTTTAAAATTCATTCACTCATTCATTCACAGCCTGAGAGATGTTTGCAAAAAGCCAACTTTCTAGCTGCCCGTGAGCCTTTTGATTTGTACAACGGCTGTCAAAGCATACCCCTAGTCTGTCACAGGAAATGTGAGTTTTCTTAAAATATTCACAGGTAGAAGGACTGGATGCCAAAGACTTCGATTTTTTGATATCGCTAGTGGGGGGGTTTCGCATACAAATTCAGTAAACACCAGAATTTTCTTGCTTACCCCACTTTCATCCCTACCTATTCTACTCATGCATATACAATCGCCCTCAATAGTATTCAGCTCGTTGGGACACTGCAAATGTTGAGGTCTGACTGATGTGATGATGTAGGTCTTACCCGCAGAGATGTTGGGATCTGAGGGCGGGATAGCCTCTGGAGCTGGATTAGGGGAAGGATATTTCCGTCGGCGGAGAGAGTCAGCCTTTACAGTTTCTAATTGGGCAGATAAGTGACAGTGGGGATATTTTTGGTGAACAAGAGTGCCCAGCGAGGCTGTCTGGGGATTAAACCCTGCACTTCGAAGGTATTCTAGATTATAGTGGTTTGTAAGAACTAGTAATAGACAATGAGCTACCTCTAACCAGTCCTCTAACCCCGTCCTCTAACCCGTGGCACATGCCACTCATCTACCGTTAAAAAACGAGGAGCTCACGCATCCCATACGTCATAGTTTCTCTCAGTGGGTGGCAGCTTCTTGGAGAAGGTTGACTATAGACGGGGTTCCCAGCCGCTGAGGGAACTGCTTCCACAAGGACCTCAAAAGAATCAACCTCCAGAATGAATTGAGAGGTTAGGAAGAAACAGGTGCAGAAGTAAAGAGGCATCTTTTGGTGTCAGTTCATTGGAGGGTACAGGGTTTCTGACTATTGAAAGCGAGAGGAGGTCAAGATGAGCCGCTGGTAGTTGTTGGAAAACCCTAGGTACATAGTTATTTTCCCGTGGCAGGTTTGGGGCAGTTACTTCTATGCTAATCCTTCCTGGGTTAAACACAGAATGTGTTTGACCCATAAACGTTGTGCCAGTTGTACGTCATTAAAATAACCAGTGGCTCCCAAATCCACAAATCCCTCGAATAACCGAGCAGTAGATTTCAGGAAGGTGTGCAGAATCAGAATTCCAAAGAGAATTCCAGACTAGCAGACCAGACGGTGAGCCCCAATTCAGAGCCTTGCCTTTGAGTATGGAGACTCTGTCCTTGGCAGCGGTGAAATCAGCGGGATGATGGTCATGTGACATTGCATTGCATTGCATACGGAACACTTGACATTTCTCCGGAGAGCAGCGATATTTATTCGGCATGGCTATGGAAGAAGACGACTGACGGGAGGCGGTGGCAGCTGACGTCAGCGGAGCAGAGGCTGATCGGCAAAGGAGGTGGCAAGGACATTCAAGTGCGGAACGCGGCAGATGTTAATAATTTATACGTGATCCGAAGGAGGAGGCTGGAAGCTTGGTCCAGGGACAGGCAGAAGGTCACACTCAAAATGGGTACTCAAAGGTACAGGCTGGGACAAGGCTAGGAAATGCAGTCGAAGGTAAACAGGCAGAATCCGATAGGGTACACTTATTTTCCGATCTCAAAAGGCTCACTAGAGTTGTGTTGTAAACGAACAATACGTCACAAAGGAGATGGTGATCTGAACGGACCTATATATTGTGGCTGATGGGGAACAGGTGAGTGAACAGGTGACTAGAATTCCGGTGGATGTGATCGTAGGGGTGAGTTATGTTGCGGTGATGAGTGACGTGATCAAGGATGTGAGTGGGATGAAGACCAGATGGAAAACACATTTATAAAATTGCTAGATTTATATTGGCAAAATAACATAGACACTGGATATAGAAAGAACACTGACTGTGTTTCTTTTCACTGTTCAAATGTATCTTCTTCCTTCCGACTGTAGGCGTGTGTTGTCGGTCAACATTTGGATTTTGTTCAATTGCAATGTAAATTTGGTTTCATGTTGTTGTTTTTGTTAAATCATAGTCCTCCAAGTCATCCATTTTCCCTGCAAATCTTTCCTGTCTCCTGCCAGCAAGATAACAGAATGACCAACAACAGCTAAGGACACGATGGCTGAATGGAGGATTCTGGGGAGATGATGCAAGACTTTCGCGGGTGCTAATCAAGTAGCAGAAGTCCATCACCCTAAGCAGTTGTCGTAGGTGATGCTGTGTCTCAGCCGATTTCTGTCTACTTCCTGTCTGGGATTGGCAGCTGCCCCCTCTAGTTTTGCCCTCTTTACCGCCTGTCTCACGCACCACATTGGAAGCACGGACTCCTGTGTGTCTTTGTTGCCCCCACCTGTGTTCCGATTTACCTTCTGTATTTAAGTTCATCATTCCCTGGTGTACACTGATTGGCCAAAACATTATGACCACTCATTTAAGTGAATTACGTTGATCATCTCCCGACAAGAGCACGTGTCAGGGTCTGGGTAGAACAATAATTTGAATGGGCAGGAAGTTCAAGGCTTATGGGGTGCTCGTGGTCAGCAGTGGTGGTCAGGTACTCACCACTACCAACCGGTGACTAGGTTTTGGGTGCACAAGGTCCACTGACGGAAAGTGTCTACAATGGGCACGCGAGTGTCGGAACTGGACCTTGGAGCATTGAACAGCATTATAAGGTTGCCTGGTCCGGTGAGTCCCATTTTCTTTTACATGGAAGTGATCTCACCAGGATGCCCAGTGAATAGACAACATCCTGGTGGAGGGAGTGTGCTGTTCTGGGCAATGCTCTGCTGTGAAACCCAGGCATTCATATAAACAATTTGAAACGTGCCACCTACCTATACATTGTAGCAGACCATATACACCTCTTTACGACATTAGTATACCCTGATGGCACTGGTCTCTTTCACTAGGATAGTGTGTCCTGCCACACTTCACACATGTGCAGGAATGGTTTGAGGAACATGAACAGTTCAATGTGTTGCCTGGCCTCCAAAGAGACATCGTGCCTCCAACCTGCAGAGTCTAAAAATTTAATGAAAATCGAATGGCTTTTCTTAACACCTTAAGGTCAAGGTAGTCATCAATTTGTTCAATCTGCCTGGCTTATCTATAGAGAACAGGAATTTTCAATAAAATAAGTTTTTCTTCTAAATTTGAAAGACGGCGGAGATACGATAAGTAATTCAACAATGCACTTTGGCATTTCAGAACCAATCTAGATATCCCCGTAATACTTTTAACATTACAGTACCATGGTTCACAGCAGTGTTTCTGTGCTGGAAAAACAACGAAGTTGCTAAACTGGTAGTCCAAAAAATAAAAGTCTTGGAAGTTTCTTTTATGATCATTTTCTTACTCTGGTCTTTCAGTGGAAGTAATTTAAAGTTACTTTGGGGAATGAGATATCTTATGTGTATCTTTTCCAAAACGTAATTTTGATTAAACACTGCAAAGAGATATTATTAAAAGTGAATGTGATTTTAATGAATATCAATCTTGAAAAGATGAAAAACACAGTACTAACTAGGAAATACGAACACCTGATAAGAAATGTACAATCGATAACACTGTCAACGGACAGCAACTCTTTAAATGAAATCCTCATTGTTTACTCAGACGCTACCCACTCGGTTTAAAAATAACAGGCCTGGTGAATTGCTGTTCCATTCCCTGTTCACAATAACGACCCAATGAGGGACTGGCAGAGTGCGAGCTGTGAACAATATAGTTTCTGCTGTTCTTCAGAAGCGTAATCCAGCTCAAATCCCACACTGGAAGCCTTAGTCTCAGAAGCGAGCATATGTACAATGTATTATTGAACTAGCAAAAACAATAGGAACAACATCAAATACATGAAGAGAACATGAGCACATAGGTGGACCTCAAGGGTAAGCCGCAGTTGGCTTCCATCTGAGGGGGAAGGGTATCAGAAAGAAATTGCAGAACATTTCCAGAGAGTTAATTATTTCTGTCTATGCAGAAATGTATTGAATAATTTGAAATAGGCACAACATTATGTAAAAACAGCACTATTTGTCCACATTGGATATCTACCTTCTTAAAAGAAAGATGATTATTTAGTTCCAAATTTTATTGAAAAGCAGCTAATATTGGTTTACGGCATGTGGCAATTTGTATGAAATAGCTAAGAAATATATTTTGAAACCAAATGGATGTTGATGTTTAGAGTAGACTACCAAATTCAACAATCACTAAGAGACAAAATCCCAGTGATTTTGCATATTCGCCAAATTATAATTAGATACGTTTAACAACAGAAGTGCAAGTCATATGAAAAAGTATGTCTTTTTTGTGCACATTTTGACCAAATTTTAGAAAGATACTTATACAAGGTCATACATAGCAATCATAGATTTTTCAAAAAATACAAAAATACAGGTGCATCTCTAACAATTACTAGTTAAAATCTAATATCTAGTTAAAAAGGTCATCGTTTTACATCATTTAAGTGAAAAGTGGCATCGTCATATATTCTAGGTTCATTATACATAAACTGACATATATTTACTTTTTTGCTTTAATCTTGATGATTTCAGCTCACAGCTCATGGAAATCAAAAATCCAGTATCTCAAAATATTAGAATACAGAAAGTATTATACAGAAATGCAGACCCTCACAAAAGTATGTTAATTAATGCAGTCAATATTTGTCCGGGGCTCTTTTTGCACAAATTACTGCATCGGTGTAGTGTGGCATGGAGCCAATCTGCCTCCATGATTTTAGATTGTTATGAGGTCAAGTCCATGTTTTATATTCACCAAACATGGAGTCTGGAGTTGTAGTTCTGAGAGTTGACAGCATGTCGACATTGATTGTAGCAAATGTGCCTGTAGATATCTGGATGTTACTGTGGACGACTTAGAGCACATGTGTCAAACTCAAGGGCGGACTTCTATGTGGCCCGGGAGAGCTATAAAGGCAGATTATTTGTCTTAAAATAAAAGTATATGCACCTTAACAGCATTTCAGGGATCATAAACTATATCTCCCACAATGCATGTCGATTTTGTGTGACAAGTTTGATAGCGTAATGTGGGTTTAATGTGTGGTTTGCAAATAAACATATTTAGACTGATTGATTGGTTAAATTGGGCCAAAATCCAACCATCAATTAATGTAGTTGGATTTATTCTCAAATACCCATGTGCTCAAATACCCACATCGCATGCCTGTGTAAGCACGTATGTATCAAGTACAGTTAACAAGAATCTGGGATGTGAGTACATCATTACGGTTCACTTCTTACTATCTGAGTGCAGGCTAAGTGAATACACGGCTCTGAATTGTGCAGACTATTCCAATAAATTGGCTTGGTGAACAAAGGCATTGGGACTAGAGCTAATATCCCTGGTAAAGGTCCTTCTGATCAGCAATTCAAATCATGACTGAAGTGGGGGTTTTTTCTCTCACAACGGCCCGAACACATTTCCCACCTCTGATATTTGCCTCTGCCTCAGACGAAACCTCATTGGAGTGGAAATGAAATGCAGTGCGCATTACAAACTGCAACATTACCCACATCGGTATCTCCTTATGGCCTTTCTTTGACGTAAGGCAATGGAAAAAAACACAGCAGCAAAGTTAACCAGCATTTGAAGCACTGACACTGCAGATCAAGCACTGTTCTAAGGTCACCTTTACTGCACTATTCTTGTCTAAGCCAAAGGGTGGCTGGCTTCAATTTGTCCCACAGGCTCATTGGAATAAAAATGGGAAAAAATAAACCTTGCCATACAAGGAATCCACCATTTTAAAGTTGTCAAGACTTATGCTATGTTAAATAAAACCATTGCTTCCGTTAGATAATTTTTTGCGTAATTTTGAATTATATATTTAACCACATAAAAATGTAGGATCATAAATCATATGAAGTACTAATTTGGTCCTCTCCTTCATGGAGACAACCTTAGAATCTGCCACAACATCTCAATCAGCTCAAGATCCAATATTAGAGTAGATCATTATATAACTATACTGAACGCTTTTGTGGACACAAATTACTTCTAATGCTGGGCTAAAACATTGATGCAATTAAGATAATAATAATAATAATACGTTTTATTTATTTAGATCTAGATTTTTTTTTTTAATTAAAATATAACATGTACATATGTATTCACAGCTTTTGCTCAAAACTTTATTAAAGCACCATTGACTGCAATTACAACCTCAAGTTGTTTTGAGTATGATGCTACAAGCTTGACAGGAACTCTCCAGCTCCATCAGGTTGGATGGGGAGCGTTGATGCACAGCCATTTTCAGATCTCTCCAGAGATGTTCTATTGGGTCTATTGGCCACTCAAGGACATTCAGAGTTGTCCCGAAGCCACACTATGTTATCTCTGCTGTGTGCTTAGGTTTGTTGCGCTGTTGGAAGATGAACCTTCGCCCCAATCTGAGGTCCAGAGCTCTCTGGAGCAGTTTTTCACCAAGTAGGTCTCTGTACACTGCTGCATTCATCTTTCCCAGGATCTTGACCAGTCTCCCAGTTCTTGTCGCTGAAAAACATCACCACAGCATGATGCTGCCACCACCACGCTTCACCGAAGGGATGGTATTGGCTAAGTGATCGGTTCCTGGTTTCCTCCAGACGTGACACTTGGCTTTCAGGCGTTCAATCTTTGTTTCATCAGACCAGAGAATCTTTTGTTGCATTTTTTAGATATAATAGTGAAATTCTAGGAATTGTCTGAGACTCTTGACTTTGACCCTACATACCTCAACTATGGAGTTGCTCTCAGGCTGGTAAAGCCATATGAATCTTAACTAACCTTTCAATCATAAGTGCATTCATTGTTGAAGCACAGTAGATCGATGCATTGCTCTAACAGGTGTCAAGTATTGTGTGATGAAAAAACTTGTTGGTCCCAATAACATTTTGAAATTCGTATCTTTTTGCTTTACATAATAATCTCTTATTTTAAAAAAAATACATATTTTATTTATAAATAGTAGATAAATAGATGGACCGAATCTGAGAGGAAATATAAAGCAGCAGGAAAATATTAACCTGAAGGAGTACATGGTTGGATTCAATGGAGTAACTATTTCTATAATATTTATTTATAGGAATTTTGAGTAATATGGTGTCTTAGTTTGTTACTGCATTGGTCACATAATGTTTTGCAGTACCCTATGGTCACTATTCAGAATTATTAAGTTGGTCAATTGTCTACTGTGGTGATTGCAATGTAGTGTAGCCAGAAATGTATCAGATCCAGTTGAAATCAGAAATGTACATACAACTTAGTCAAAAATACTCTCTGTCTTTCACCACATTGTCTATTCAATTTTTTACTTTTACTGTGGATAAAGATACTTCTGCATGTGTTTCCTTAAGCATTGATTTGCACCGAAGTACGTTCATCTCTAAGAGACAGACCTCGTTTTCTTCCTGAGTGGTATAACCGCTTAATTTGAAGATAGGCCTTGAAATACGTCTACAGGTACACCTCAACTTGACTCAAATTATATCAATTAGCCTAGTCAAAGCTTCTAAAACCAAGACAGAAATGTTCCCAGATGTTTAACAGCACAGTCAACTTAGTGTATGTAAACTTCAGACTCACTGGAATAGTGACATAGTGAATTATACGTGAAATAATCGGTCTGTAACCGTTTTATTTTGTCTTGCACAAAGTAGATGTCATGAAAAACTTGCCAAACCTAAGGTTTGATAACATAAATGCTGTGGAGTGGTTGGAGTTTTTCATGATTTTATGTAAACTTCAGAATTCATCTGTGCATTTGGAAAGAAAACAGTGCTCCTACCAACCGGATAGTCAATAAATGCTTCCAAGATGTTAGCAAAGCAAAATGTTAGATAATATTATTAACTTGTTAACATTTCCATGCATTTCAGTGAGGCTGAAATTTCCAACTGTAATGCATAAAATAATATAATCCAATATTGTAAAGTATTCAGACCTCTGCCACATATTGTTACATTATAGGCTCATTCTAAAAAATATATTTTTTTCAACAAAGTCATGAGATTGAGTGAAATGTCTCTCAAGCTCTGTGACAAGATCTGCATGTCTGTCACGATTGGTGTGGTGGCGTTGCTACACGGACATATTTCGGTGATATTTCACTCCTTGCTTAGCATTATTCTATGTCACGCTGGTTTAGAGGTGAGTGCTGTTTACGTGTGCTATTGCTACTGTGAGTTTTTGTATTCGTATTATAAGACGCAACACGCGCACTTTGTTTTCATTAGCCCAGTTAGCCCTTTTTCGCCGTTCTCGGTTTGTTTTATGTTATATGTAAAATAAACGTGTATTGGAACGGATCAACTGGCTCTGCACATGGCTTCCACCGCATTACGCCGCTCCATACATGACAGAATGCTAAGCCACCCAAGAAGCCCGCAGAGCCGGACGGTGAGTGGATTCCTCGGAGGGGCAAGCTATAGCGCTCCGAGGTTTGAAGCTCACCGTCACCCCACGGAGCAATGTGAACGGCGCTACACCTGGCAGGGTGATTGGGGGTCCGAATCCCTCTCATCGGATGATGACGAGGCGGTCTACGAGAGAGTGGAGGAGGACTCCCTGGAAGACGCCCTGCTATGGGATCCCGTCCTCAGTCGACTAGTCCCGGTAACATCAGACGTCGGCTGGGGCGGGCAGAAGAGGCTACCAGGGCTAGCGACAACGGGTTCACGGTCCTCCAAAGAACTGTTCTATGGAGCACCCCGAAGGCTCCCCAATAAAAAATTTGGGGGGGTGCTAGAGGGGTGTTCTAGGGGGACCGTGAAGGAGAACCTATGCGCTGGACCCAGCCAGCAGGTGGGAAAAGAACACCATCCACACCCGGTGCCAAGAGGGAAGTGCCGGGTGAAGCCACCTGTGGGTCCAGCGCCACCCACGGCCCTGGAGCCTCAGAAGACGCCGTCCATTGTTCCGGGGCTGCAGCCAGGGCCAGCAAGAGCCCTGGAGCTACAGCCACCATCCCAGCTCCAGCTGGAGGACCCTTTCCGGCCACCTACCTCCGGGACAGAGAAATCCCCGGAGGGTTTACATAAGCAGCCCCCGGCTGTAATTAGGGCGTGGTGGAAGGCATGGCTGGACTTCCAAGACCTGACGCCAGAGATGGCCTCCGCCGGCACGCCTGCGCCCGAGATGGCCTCCGCCGCCACGCCTGCGCCCGAGATGGCCTCCGCCGCCACGCCTGCGCCCGAGATGGCCTCAGCCACGCCTGCGCCCGAGATGGCCGCAGCGACGCCCGAGATGGCCCTCCTTCCTCCGCCTGGCCTCCCGGAGTGTCCCCTCCCCCTGTCGACAGAGATCCCGGAGTGTTCCCTCCCCCTGCCGACAATAAGCCCAGACAAGCGGTTCCTCCCCGAAAGTTTGAGGTCCCACCATGTCCGTGAATGGCCGCCACCACGTCGCCCACGATGGCCGCCGCCACGACGCCCCCTCAGCCGCACAAGATGGCGGCCCCTCAGCCGCACAAGATGGCGGCCCCGCAGCCGCACAAGATGGCGGCCCCGCAGCCGCACAAGATGGCGGCCCCGCAGCCGCACAAGATGGCGGCCCCGCAGCCGCACAAGATGGCGGTTGGCCCACCCAGGCCTATTCAGGGCTGGACCTGTGGTCCTGGACTGACCCTTTTGGGTTTGACTGTGGGTTCTCTCACTGTTGCTCCCTTGTTTTGTTTTTGTGTTTCCGTTCGGCTATCTGGGGAGCTAGCCTTTTAGTGGGGGATACTGTCACGATTGGTGTGGTGGCGTTGCTACACGGACATATTTTGGTGATGCACTTCCTTGTTTCACTTCCTTGTTTACGTTTGTCTCACGGCTGTTTGTAATTGTAATCATGGGGGATATAAAGGGGTCGCTAGC
The DNA here is from genome assembly GCA_029465975.1 of Dallia pectoralis. Taxonomy (NCBI): domain Eukaryota; kingdom Metazoa; phylum Chordata; class Actinopteri; order Esociformes; family Umbridae; genus Dallia; species Dallia pectoralis. The sequence continues at coordinate 12,259,492 of CM055740.1, read as the reverse complement.
AAGTCACTCCTTGCTTAGCATTATTCTATGTCACGCTGGTTTAGAGGTGAGTGCTGTTTACGTGTGCTATTGCTACTGTGGGTTTTTGTATTCGTATTATAAGACGCGACACGCGCACTTTGTTTTCATTAGCCCAGTTAGCCCTTTTTTCGCCGTTCTCGGTTTGTTTTATGTTAGATGTAAAATAAACGTGTATTGGAACGGATCAACTGGCTCTGCACATGGCTTCCACCGCATTACGCCGCTCCATACATGACAATGTCTTGATTCCTAGTCCAACTTGTGGTCTAGGAGGGTATTGGGACACTTATCTAACTTTGAGGTTTGCGCCTGAATCAGATGTGGGTGATTAAAATGGGCACAGCTGGTTTAGATTCTGTGATAATGTTGGTTATAATAGTCACTGGGTCTTGGTGCACAGTGTGGGATATTGTCTATATGGCACTATACATTGTGGTATATTTAGGTGAGTGTTTGAATGCATTTAGCTGTGTTTGTCATTTACTAGTAAGTCGTGGTTATGCACATTTTAGTTTCATTATTATAGTTTGTGTTTTCCCCGTCCTCTGTTTGTTTCATGTTAAATAAATAACACTTGAACACGGATTATACACGCAGCCATTTCTTCATGGATGTGTTAGTCTGCAGACCTACATTTGCTAAAAAGCTTAAGTATATGACATTGGATATCAATCAAGACAGCAGGTATTTTTAATACTACATTTTCCAAACTAAAACACACAGGTATAAGTTCCCAAAAAATGTTGACAGAGTAGCAGGTTGGTAAAAGAGAACTTAGTATTAGAAATAAGTCTCTCCGCAGTCAACTAGAGGTTGAAAAGCCATGTGGAAAACAGTTTTAGCAGCTGCAACAGCTCCCTTGAGGAATGGGCCTTCATTATAATAGATGTTTTGGTAAATGAGCCTTTATAAAGAAAATAAATGAGAAGGATCCAACTCAATGGAAACTTGCAGTTAGAAGCCTTTCCTGTGCCTTATATATGGTTATTTTAGTCTTAAACTACTTTAAAAAGACCTTGTGATTATTTCTGCGAAAAACATGTTTTGGTGGATTCATTCTTTTTGTTCAGAATATCCATTATTTCATCAATTGTATTATATAAAATAACATTATAAAACACCCAAACATTATTGAAAATAATGGCATCAGTATTCCGAAATGGTCAAGCTGTGCTTTCGAAACAAATTTCAAGACTCAATGTTTATGAGAGCTTCCGTATTACACTTTTCTCAAATGACTGTTCCAATAAGCCTTCTACGATTAAATTGTTTAATTCCTAAGGATGAATTGGGCATTACGGAATACAATTAATTAGGTAAATAGATATAGACTGTTGAAGTAGCTAAAGCCTATTTTATATTTGTTTGGATGCCTTTTGTCACACAGGATGGTCAAAGTGTATTCACAAATTGAATGTCTAGGTGTTTGTGCTGGACAATGTATTTAGTGATACTGGAGATGCTGAATGGAATAAATGGAAAAGGTATAATCCCATTTACTCTGCATGTATTGATTCCAAATTCTGATGTCCAATTCCGGAACACAGTCATGACCCTTGCATTGGTACCTCTGGTCAGGGTCATTCTTCAAATGGGTCCAATGCATGCGACTTTAGGTGTCCTAAGACTTTAACCCTGTTATATGTGTGGTCGAGACGTTTTGTATTCCCTTTCATAAGCCCTGCCCACCAAACATTTCTATCCACCAAGTAGTTGGCATTGGTTGTAGTCAAGTGGATGTGCAGAGTTGTGTGGGTTATCACTCAGCCCTTTTATTTACTTTATCAATTAACTACAATATTTTGAATTTTGGTGTGTTGACCTGGAAATGCCATGTAATCGGTGTAATCAATAAGGATACAATCTGAGCCTGCAGTGTTACCCTTCTATCCCAAAGCTGTCAATGACAGATCCAGATGATTCTAGGAGACGTTTAATGCATCTAAGGTTTAACATTCCTGACAGATTCCCCTGATAATTTTAAAATAACTTTTCTCATCAATCTTTTCTCATAAAAACATTAGGCATACTTGTATGGTGGTACTAACACCTAAAAATGCTGTCATTTCTAAAAAGTTAGCGGAAAACAGCCTGCTAACAAACAGATGCCAGATGCCCACGTACTAGAGCTTTATGGTAATCCTAAATAAGTATTCCGGGTCTGTGTAGTGCTATTCTGGCGTGTCTTTGGGAAAACATCCTATGTTCTTTGTAGGGTGGTGGAATTGGATAATTGTACCAGATTTTGTTATGCATCGTTTCTTCCAAAGTGATTTAGCCTCTCTGGTCAACTGATGCAATCAGGTCCTTACTGTTTGTGTATAATTTTACAGATTTATTCAAAGAATGAATTGTTAGAGGGATAATGGAAAATCACATCCTTGACATGATGCTTAGCTGTATTATACAATATTAGCAAAGCCTTACAAAATCACTCAGTAGGGTTGCCCTTGTTTTTCTTACCCTCTCATTTTGTTCCAATACATTTAACAATTCTGAACGAATTTGAGCACATTTGAACAGTATTTAGAGGTAGCTGAATTATGTTGAATTGCTCAGTATTTGATACACTCATAGGTTTAGCTGCCAGGTCAGTCCATCAACAAACTGGCTGATGATCTATTTCTTGAGACAAAGAAGGTAATGGTCACACTTCGATGTTTTCCACAGAAGAAGTTGGGAAGATTTTTTGAGAAGTCTGTTTTTCTGGATGGATTTTTCAAGTCGATCAAGAGATCTGGGAAGAGACCAGAGAGATTGTGCAATGTAGAAGGTAAATGATAATGCTGACTGTAAATATGTTTTATCCAGGAATTAAGCAGACTTCTGACATGAGTCATGACATTAGCTTTCGTTCTCACCTGCGTATATTCTATGAACTTTGCCAACATTTGGGCTTCAGCCCTAACAACTGGCCTTTATTATTATATTCAAACTCAAAATATCATAAAAAGATTAGATATGATTTAGGACATTATCGCAATTTAGTTAATCATTAATAATTTGATCGCTGACTTTGCAAAAAATACTGTTGATATAAAGTGAGAATAATTGAGTTTGAATTTTAAAAAGTTTCATGCATTGAAGCTACCCGGAAACCTATTCATGGTTCTTTCTCTTGGGTTTTGAGCTTAAAAGAAAAACACATGAGCGGTCATTATAGCATAAAGGCATCTACCCCCTAGTGGCTTTTTTTCTATTATAAACATCACAGTTAGAGCAGTAATGATGTCATGTGTTATCTTACCTGTCTTATAAGGTGTAATGCATCACCACCATCAGAACCCGGTTTATAATGAAGCAATAAGGCATTTGCTGGGGTTATATTACCAATATAGAACAGCTTTGTGTTGTGTACATGCACTCCACAATTCCTCTGCAATATGCTTTACGGGAGCTAATTTGACATATTTTACTTCATCTATCAGACCTTTGTTTTGTTTTAAATTTGTCATGTCAGTGTCTTAGTTGAATGACTTTTTTATTACCTGCACAAAGTGCAATAATTATTATTGGGAAATGTTGTTTGATATAAAAAAATACATACACTGATCCAAACGTAATGACGTTACTCCGAACAAGGGCACCTGTAAACGACCGGGTAGATTAGATAGTAAGTAAACATTCAGATTTGTAGTGTTTTTGTTGGATGCATGGGAAAGGGCTAGGAGTAAAGACTCAAAAAATTGAAGAAGGGACAGATTGTTATGGCCAGGTTGGGAGCATTTCTGAAATGGCAAGGCTCGTGGGGTGCTTCAGGCCAGAGGTGAATACAAACCAACAGGGTTCGAGAATGGACATACCACAACTCGCCAACAAGGTGTTGGATGTCCAACGCTTGTCGATATGTGTAGGCAACGAAGACTATCCCATCTGGTCTGAACTGACAGAAGGTCTACTGTAGGAAAAGTTAACCAAATGTTAATGATGGTTAGGCGAGGAATGTGTCACAACACTGCATTGCACCCTGCTGTGTAACCGCAGACCAGTCAGTGGGCCTATGTTAACTCCTGTCCATAGTCATAAGTGCCTACAACAGGCACGCAAACATTAAAACTAGACCTTAGTGGAAGTGGAAGATGGTCATCAAGTTTCGTTTTCAACACATGTACAGTCGTATTTCTGTGCGCCGTTTCGCTGGGGAACTGATTACACCAGGATGCACAATGTGGAAATATGACGAGCCGCTGGATGCTCTGTGTAACGTTCTGCTGGTACCAACAGCATATTAGACGTGATTGGTCATAATGTTTTGGCTCATCAATAAATATGGGAGTTTAAAAAGTTCAAACCTATTGATATTGTTCATGTGATGCCTTGGCATTACTGTAACAAAAGCCCTTGTACCGTTATTGCTAAAATTACAAAACAAATGAGTTTATCAGTTAAGTATGCTAGAAACACATTGGGACATATTCTTCAACCGTTCTTAAGAAGAACTTTGTTCTTAAAACCCACTTACGCAGTTTCCACGAAGATTCTGACATTCACCAATGTTTACATATGTGGAAATTCTTAGGAAAGAACAGAATCTACGCACAGTGAAAAGCACTCTTACGCAGATTTGCGCGCTGACATTTTCGTGACAAATTATTAGTCTCTGCGTTTTCATCAATTGTACAGTGCTTTATATATTATGAAGAATAACATTATGAATGATATTCAATTATTTCAAATATTTGCATATATTTGACACATTTCTGTGGATGGCACACCCGAGATTGCGGTCATTCCGATTATGTCCCCGATGCCCCGGTCCAGCTTAGTAAGGACAGTGCAAGCCTTTCCCCCTCCTGTGGTCAGCATCTCTCGTTTGTGTTTGGCAATACTTTTTTTGCCTCAAACTTCATGTCAAACAAATTTTTTTAAGTCATTTTTATGTGGTTCGCCTTTCCCCTGACACAGCGTTCACAGAACGAATGATTAAATCCCATGCATCCTTTTTGTATTTGATTTTGCAACCACTACTGACGCTGCTAAATGTGACATCTTTTTGCCTGTTCACTTCATGCAGAAGTATTTCCACTTCTGAAGTTTTTTTTTCTTTTGGCGTCTGATCCTCTACTGTCTTTACATTTTCGTTTTGGCATTTTTGCATTCTCCACAATTTTTACAATGAGTTTCCAGTCCGCTCTGCAGTTTAATGCCCTTTTATGGGAAATAGCAGGGTGTTTACCTATGCTAATTAGGACCAACTGACTCGCGCTTTCAATTTACGAAGACGTGCTATTCATCATTATATGCAATTTAAGAACACGTTTGTGAATTTGAGTAAGACTTTTCTTAGGACCTTTCTTAGGAACACATTTAAGAAATAACTTAGGAAAACATTGAAGAATATGACCCATTCTTATTAACAGCAAGAACACTGAGGGCATTTGGGTTTGTCAGTGACAAAACAACAGTGTGTTTTTTCTTGTCAGATCGGGGATTAGAATCAGTGACCTTAAGTTTACTGGCCCACTGCACTTTACTTTTGGACATGTATAGAGATGTTCAGTTTATTCTTAAACGTATTTTCTCTAGGGATTAAATTTTTCTGTGTAGAATACCCTCTTATCATATAAAAACATGCTAATACTTATTGTGAGAGTCTCAGTCTTCCACAATAATTTATACTAGTTTGTAGACCATAGGCATAAAAAATGTATTTAATAACTATTAAACTGTTTAACGTTCACAGAATACAGCCAGAAAAGGATTGGGCACGTATGGTTCCTCTTTATGTTTGTTCCATCATATTTTTTCCCAGTCGCTATGTATCAATTTATTGACACATGCTGTCTGGTGTTTTAGGCTTTGTGATTGTACTGTCATTGGGAAAAGGCTTTACAAACCAAATTTGACTAAATTGATTTGACCTTTCTGACTCTACAGACTCAATATTATGACAATTATTGTCACTTACTGTAAATTATCCTTTGCCATTGCTGGAATAAGGAATGTTTTACTGAGAAAAACTGGTCTGCTGTCACTATTTGCAATTTTGCTCAGTGCCGCCTCTCATTTTTAGCACTGACGTCTGATGTAGCATTTTTAAAGATACAATGCAATTCCCCATAAATGCTGTTCAGAATTCAATAACATTTGAATTTCCTCCCTTGACCGACAAAAATAGATTATTTGACTTGTCGGGACTTGCCAGTTTAAATGTCAAGATTAATTTCCAAAAGTTTGCATCTCATTAAACATGCAAAACTGGGGCTTAGTGGAATATATCTGACATGAATAATTCCCTGTGTTTCCATGTATCTTTGCAAAATCTCTACTTTCAGCAAGAATCCATTTATGTCAGGGCATTTTGCTTTTCTGCATTTTGATATGTCTGATATAATCCTAATCATTATTCTTTTTAAAGTTTTAAACAACAAGGATTTCATGAGACAGCCCTAGCTTTAATAAAGTAGTGAAAAAACAGATCAAAATATGTATAAATCTGTGCCCATATAGTAGGAATGTTCTTGCACAGGTAGTGCGCTGAAAGCACTTGAAACAAATTTACCACATTTTGTTAATATAATTGTTATCCCTATGTTTTATTTTTCATGTGAATAGATGACCTGCAGTCATTATCAACTCTTTGGCTGTCACAATGACATTACTGAATTACTGGAACGTACTAAGAATTAATAATATTATTATCATTATAAACTAGAATGGGGAAAATAATCTACCACAACACCCTTTTTGGATATTTTCTATAAGTGAAGTCTTTCAAAAAAGATACCTGCACATGTTATAAAGAGGTCCATACAGTGTACTGTTCTTGTTGAAATCACATTTCTTTATTTATTATAGCTTCCAAATCGATCGCAAAGGGCTTTCGTCAAAGCATTTGAGCATGGTTCTTCAATTGCTTATGTAGACATTGCTATCACAATTCCTAGTCCACTGAGGACATCTAGTGGGCTAGGAGGGTATTGGGGCACTTATATAACTTCGAGGTAGATTGAGCACAGCTGGTTTAGAATCTGTGATTAGTTTTGATATAAGAGTTGCTGGGTCTTGGTGCACAGTGTGGGATATTGTCTGCCTCACATTCCTTTGTGGACTATTTAGGTGAGTGTTATTGTTATGTGTTGCGGTTTTTAAGTATTTAGTAAGTTGCTATATCGCGCAAAATACAGGTGCTGTTCAAACCCATTCAAAAATGTGGGGGAGATTCATAAAGACTGGACTGCAGCTGGAGTGAGTGCTTCAAGAACCACCACGCACAGGGTGCAATACATGGGTTTCAGCTGTCGCATTCCTTGTGTCAAGCCACTCTTGAACAAGACACAGCGTCAGAAGCATCTCGCCTGGGCTAAAGACAAAAAGGACTGGACTGCTGCTGAGTGGTCCAAAGTTATGTTCTCTGATGAAAGTAAATTTTGCATTTCCTTTTGATATCAAGGTCCCAGAGTCTAGAGGAGAGGCCATGTCATCATGTCATCTGTGCCATGTCATCTGCTGGTGCTGGTCCACTGTGTTTTCTGAGGTCCAAGGTCAACGCAGCCGTCTACCAGGAAGTTTTTGAGCACTTCATGCTTCCTGCTGCTGACCAACTTTATGGAGATGCAGATTTCATTTTCCAACAGGACTTGGCACTTGCACACAGTGCCAACGCTACCAGTACCTGGTTTAAGGACCATGGTATCCCTGTTCTTAATTGGCCAGCAAACTCCCCTGACCTTAACCCCTATAGAAAATCTATGGGATATTGTGAAGAGGAAGATGCAATACGCCAGATGCAACAATGCAGATGAGCTGAAGGCCACTATCAGAGCAACCTGGGCTCTCATAACACCTGAGCAGTGCCACAGACTGATCGACTCCATGCCACGCCGCATTGCTGCAGTAATTCAGGCAAAAGGAGCCCCAACTAAGTATTGAGTGCTGTACATGCTCATACTTTTCATGTTCATACTTTTCAGTTGGCCGACATTCCTTTTTTTGTATTGGTCTTAAGTAATATTCTAATTTTCAGAGAAACTGAATTTGGGATTTTCATTAGTTGTCAGTTTTAATCATCACAATTAAATGAAATAAACATTTGAAATATATCAGCCTGTGTGTAATGGATGAATATAATATCCAAGTTTCACTTTTTGAATGGAATTACTGAAATAAATGAACGTTTTGATGATATTCTAATTATATGACCAGCACCTGTAATTTAAAACCATTAAATGTTTTCACTGTAACTTTTTTTTGTTAAAACCCAAACTGTTTCTAAACGGAAGATCAAATGGGAGGGGAGCCTAATATTAGAAAAATATATATAAGACACAGATGATGATATAAATATTATTTTCAGAAAAGGGCTATAAGATAACATGAAAGGCATTACATTTTTCTTAGAACACTGTGAAGACCCCTTGTAAATAAGAGGAGGCAAGACGGCACCACTAGGCGTTTGCAAAGATCAAAACATCTCTCAAAAATAAATGAGACGATATGCAGAATGCTCACCAGGGAGGCTTCCGAGAGGTCATTGGCAAGGACAATTCTACCACCATGTCTAGGAGCTCCTCCTGGGCTCATCCTATATGATTGGCTGCAGCATCTTTTCTGTGAGGAATCTTTTCTGGCCATGCCTGTGGAGATTGCCTGCTGGTCAACCCAGCTACGTATTGAAGACATAGGTCATGCATTGTAATTATCTCTGGACTGGGCATAAATCATTGGTTGTTTTCCCTCGCTTCCATACTGTGGACTGTTGAGCCAATGTGGAGGAGGAGGAAGTAGAGTTGGTCATCAGAGTTTACAATTATTTGAAATCCAGAATGTTTAAAACCAGTCGTTTTGTACAGTGAGCAAAGAATGTGGATCCTGTGTGGAACACTGCTGTTTTTAACGATTTCTCTGTATACCCGATTAATTTAAATCTAAATGTATATATTAACAAAATGGGACTCCACTGAGACAGTGTTGTTCTGCTTCTAATTGGGAGCCACCAAAACCAAAATATAAAGAAAGCTTAGATGTGTCTAGAGATCTCCTGTCCTTAGGTTCTGATAATTAGTAAATCAAGTCGTTCTTTGATAGTAAATAAAGGCAAAGTATTGCAGATGCTGATAAAATGTAAGACAGAGAACACTTTGTATTAGTTGAACCATTTATTAGAGAACGCACAGCATTGTACATCCATGGTCTTGGCATTGTTTTTTTCTGCTGTGGTAAATTAATGCCATTACATGACTATACTATACTACCAACAATAACATTACAATAGTAATATTTATTGGAATTCACTTGAGCATGTGCACGCAACTTCTTTGGTCGAGCATGGCGAGGCTTGTTCTGAGGGGAACCTGCCCTGTTAAACCGCTGTATGGTCTTGGCTGCAGCTCAGTTTCAGGGTCTTGGCAATATTCTTTTAGCCTTGCCATCTTTATGTAAAGCCACAATTCATTTGTTCAGATCCTCAGAGAGTTATTTGCCATCAGGTGCCATGTTGAACTTCCAGTGACCAGTATGAGTGTGAGAGCGATAACACCAAATTTAAAATACCTGCTCCCCATTCACACATGAGACCTTGTAACACTAACAAGTCACATGACACCGGGGTTATTTTGAGGGGACAGCAAATGTACACTGTAATACAAGCTGTAGACTCACTACTTTACATTTTAAATTATTCAGTGTTGACACATTAAAATATATAATCACATTTTTACGAACATTTAAGGGGTGTACTCACTTTTGTGAGATACTGTATGCGATTGCCAACCAATAACAAAAACAATATTTTATCTTTAGCTGGTACATCTGGAGACTGCAGCCTGGCCACAGTATCACTGTGCCTTCTGAAGAAATTGCGAGTGCGATGCTGGCGACCTAGATGCCATGACCCACTGAGCAAACACTGGGAGCTGTTTCTGTCAATATGACATGACCTTCTCGCTGGTGCAACTCACCAGTAACCACTTCGCCACCATTCAGGGGAAGGACTTAGGGAGAAATAGCATCAAAACGCATATGTATTCTAACTTTTCAAGTGGAAGGAGAATTGTGGAAAAAAAACGAGTTCCTTTGATTTATTTGGAGGAAAGAACATGACCAACACTGGTTATACATTGACATTAATCTTCATCTCTGAACTGTCTTCATCATATTCGGAAACGGAAAGCACAAAAGGTTTTCTTTTGGTCCGTACGAAAAACTGCTTTTGAGGAACCATGACAAATGGCCTTTGGTCCGAAACGCCATCCATCCTTGTCTTACAGCTGTTAGGTGGAAGTGCTACTAGCTCTCATCATGAACATTATCCTTCCAACAAAACATAGTACCCTTTCAAAATCAATTGTATTTTACTCAATAAAAAAATCTCAGATATGTCAGATATAGACGGCAACTCAACAAAGAATGGAAAATCTGAAAAATCTGAAAAATGATGATTTGTGACAAATGTAACTCGTGACAATTGTGACAGTGTGACCTTAAATGACTGCACAGCCATGAAAAAACATTAAATTAGACCTTAAACATGTTCACATTAATTCTTCTTTTCTAAAATCATTAGTTAAATTTTCCATTTTTAGGGTTCATTCTCCAATGATCATACTTCACAACACACAAATTAATCTCTCTTCAAATAGAGAACGAAGACTTCTCTGGTTGCAACAGCTTTTTACAGAGTGACTGAATTTTACCGGGCTTTTGTGCCTGTTTTGGATCAAATGTGCCAATTTGATTGCTACAACCAGGGTTAATTGTATTAACGTTTCAGCCTACAGCAACCAAACTATAATAAAATCAGGTTCACACAACCCGCTGAGTTCAACCTGTACCCGACCCGCAACCTTTGAGTTCACGTTTCCAGTTCACGTTCTCAGTGGCGTTAACAACCTCAGTCGTCCAAATGCATTGAGTGACGTGCCGTTGCTGTTCCCTGATGACAATAGATATTCTAGTGAACTTTTTTTGGGAAATATAAATAATATTCACTAAATACAAAACTTTATTTCTGTGAGATATGAGTTTGATATTTAGCTGCGACGCAGTTTGGAAGTGAAGCAGGACCTGTGCCCTCCCCGCCGTTGTGAGAATAACATTGAGTAGCCTTACCACCTAGCGAGCTCACTCAAAAAGGTTTAGCTAATGAGTCTGGAATGGATAAATGAAATCAATGATTATCATGACTAAATAAACTATTGTGATCTTCGGCAGCTGGAGCGTGATAACTCTCGCTTTGGAATTATTCATGGATTTTCATGGCTAAGAACAACAGTATTAGCATACCGAACATAGTGATGTTATGTGATATGGTTCAAATATGCTGACTGTCAAATCAAATAAATTCATGAGATTGAAGTTAAGAATATGATAGACTATGTCACGAGGTATGAATAATTAGATGTTTTTAAGGGGTTCCACATTTGGCTTTTGGAACTAAGACTATGCAGGTCGGTCAGGCTGTGGAGAATAATTAATTGTAGGAACTGCAAAGATTTTCAAGAGGGATTTCGATGTTTGTACATATTGTTACCCATAACTCCAACTTTACCCATATTACTTCCTGTAAAATAAATACTATATTTTAATAATATTGTAACCATCTAGTACAGCGTTTTTCAAAGGGTGAGCCTTCCCAAAGCAGTGCTAAAGAACTTTTGGAGATGTGCAAAATAAATAGTATTTTTTTTATTTAAAAAAAATATTTGTCAGACTATTTAGACAAACCCAAGCTATTCTCTAATAATACATCCATACAGTTTGGTCCGTAAATGTGTTTGAGGTCACTTAGAAATGTCCTTGTTTTTATACAATACAATACATTTTTGGTCCATTAAAGTAACATCAGAATGATCAGAAATGCAGCATAGACATTAATATTGTTGTAAATTACTACTGACGCTGGGACAAGCTCTCTTTTTTAATGGATTTTTTAGATAGGCGTACAAAGGGCACATTTTCAGAAACAGTCCTGTGTTTCGATGGCAGGTTATGTTTGCAAACCCAGGTTTATCATAAAACTGGCCTTCTTTAGAATAGTTGAGTATCTTGAGAAACAGATGCCTCACAGGTCCGCAAACAAAGAAAAAAATACTGTACTGTCAATTTTGGTCTGATGGTTATATGCAATAATATGCATATTATTAGTAGCTCACATGTCGCCAATCTTGTAATCAGTCAGTCAGACTTTTTTAAACAGGAAAATATTTCACTGTCCATTTAGTATCATGTCGTGTACCACAGTGAACATAGACCAGAGAAAGCAAAAGAGAAAGTTGGCTGAGGAGAGATAGACAAGCATTTGAAAGATAAAAGCTACTAGAGCATCACCAAGCAGCTTGATGTTCCTTGGACAGCGTCCCTTGTCACGGCCACAAGAGGAAAATCGAGACCCCAGATTGAACAGAAGGATAGTGGAAATAGCATTTTTAATGAACAAACTAGAAAAAAACACAGATGGAACTCAATCATAACAGAACAAACGTCACACGAAACAAGGACGGGCAGGAGGCACTGGGGAAGTGGGGACATTAAACAGGGTCCGTTATGTGACAGAAACAGGTGTCTGTGATGAGGTGAGGGTGAGGGGGCGTTGGATTCACAAGCACGTGGTGAAGTGAGGGTGAGAGGGCATTGGATTCACAGGCACGTGCCATAACGTGACTGCAACTTTCTTTATCCGTGCCATTTTCATTTGTAGTATTATTTTTGTTTAATATAATGTTGGAAAACCAAATAAAAGCATAGTTTGATTTCTATTAATAATCAAATAAACAATGGTGGTTGCCATTGGAAACAGTGCATTTTTCGTGGAGGGGTACAAACAAATTTGAGCATGTCTGTATTTGAAGAGAAGAAATATCTATATGCAGCAGCATTTGAAATCCGTTTTCATTCCTCATTGGATGAAGGGTATGATGCAAGGGTAATTGTTGTTTGTTGGGTATTGATTGTCAAGACAGACACAAATATATAAAAGCTCAATGCACTGGGCCCTGTCATATTTACTAATTCAAAAGGCTCATGTTAACTTTCCTTCATGTTAATAAACATTTATAAAGACATTAAGAGATGAACTGTGACCTGAATATACATTTCTGTTTTTAAACTAGAACCTTAATTGAATTAGTCAAATAATAATTACAAAAAGTGTGCTGAAAATGACAAGGCAGATTGATGATGGATGGCCCAACATGCATTTGTGCACATTTGCACCAGGTAAGTACCACCGCTAAAGGCAATTACAGGTAGCTTTAAATTAAGCAAAGGTTTGCTAAGCAACTGTGGCTAGGGATGGTGGCCACGCCAGACGCTACCGCCTCATACCCCAATATAGACGCTAGCGACTCATACCCCAATACAGACGGTAGCGACTCATACCCCAATATAGACCCTACCGCCTCATACCCCAATATAGACGCTACCGCCTCATACCCCAATATAGACGCTACCGCCTCATACCCCAATATAGACGCTACCTACTCATACCCCAATATAGATGCTAGCAACCCATACCCCAATATAGACGCTAGCGACCCATACCCCAATATAGACGCTAGCGACTCATACCCCAATATAGACGCGAGCGACTCATACCCCAATATAGACGCTACCGCCTCATACCCCAATATAGACGCTAGCGACTCATACCCCAATATAGACGCTAGCGACTCATACCCCAATATAGACGCTAGCGACTCATACCCCAATATAGACGCTAGCGACTCATACCCCAATAGACGCTAGCGACTCATACCCCAATATAGACGCTAGCGACTCATACCCCAATATAGACGCTAGCGACTCATACCCCAATATAGACGCTACCGCCTCATACCCCAATATAGACGCTAGCGACTCATACCACAATATAGACGCTAGCGACTCATACCACAATATAGACGCTAGCGACTCATACCACAATATAGACGCTAGCTGACGCTGATTGTCAGGACTTCATGTCCTCATATGTATACGTGAACATGGCTCTCAAACACTCACAAAACATAGTATTGTAGCAGTGAGGCTGCAGTTTTCCCTCTTTCTGTCTCACTCCGAGATCGCCAGCCTCTGAGACATTCCATGAGCCATCAATAACCTTGGCAGAGACTCTGCATGGCCACTAGTGCTGACTCCAGCTTCTCTAAGAATGCAGTCTCTCACCAAGACTCATTGAGAATCGGCACATGTACTCCCACACCGGAACAGGTCCAGACGTGCACTCGCATACACACTCACTATTTTCTTTACTCCTTTGTTCTCTGTCTTAAGCACTCTCTTGCTCCTCCTTGAGGGTGTGGGGAGGAGTTACTGTTGCCTCTGAAAGGAACTGACACCAGGAGTGGATGGACGAGTGTTTCTAGGAAGTGGGGGAGCGACACATTATTTTCATGTCTACATCACATTGGCAGCATGCAGGGATGCCCACGCGTATTGAAACTAACATGAATACGGTTTAGTCATCCATAGTAGGGGTTGTTCTATTAAAATTAAAATAAATAAAAAACAACGATAAGATCCCTTAACTCGTTCCCCATTTTGTGACATCACAATCTTATTGTACAATCCCTTGAATTGAGTTTTACTCATATATATATATATAGAGAGAGAGAGAAATAAACACACATTATCTCATAAAGACCAGATTGATGTAAAGTCATATTTGAGAACGCCAACAGTGTTCCTTTATTTTCTCGGGTGGTCTATCTGGTAACACTGAACATGGGTCTGCAAGCTGATCATGTAATTCAAGTTTACCGGAATAGCAGAAAAACAAGATGATTTAAGGGTTGTAATTATGTTCGGAAGTGTTGCTTACCTTGTCAGCATGGTGGAGTTTCTAACTGAATGGTGTGCGTCTTAAAGCAATGTTTGTAAACACAGAAAAGTGTCTATGTCCAGCTAGTGAAGATTTTAGCAAAAGACAACAACAACAAATGATTCTGACATATATCGCCATCCACGCCAGTGAGATGTTTTAGTGCTACGACAGCTCAAATTAACGTGCTGTCAAAATATTCAGCAACCGAAATGTCAGGTTACAAGCAGGTAGGTTGCAATTAATTGCAGATTTTACTGGCTGGTTGGAGGTCATTTGTGACAATTCTATACTTATCAATTAGAAAGGCAAATTCTGCCAGTCTGTCAGTAATAGGACAAAATCCCCATCAAAAGCACAAATTGCTTCAAATTATTTTCCAGGAGTGATTAAGGTAAAAAAGTGTGTTTCACAAATAGAAGGGAAGTCATGCAGAACCCAAGTTTAGATAGGAAATTCTACCCACTGATGTGATGAAATGTCTATAAACTGAAACAAAGCAATCAGTGAGGTACCTACAACCGCTGTGTGGGTGTGGATGTGTGTGTGTTTTCACATTTATCATTCACATTGATTTCTGCATCAAGCTGGTATAACTTTTTAGATTTCCTCCAGATAACCACCACCCAACGTACGCTTCAGAACACCACTGAAGGTCAATTTGTTGTTTTTCACACCTATAAAGATGGAGGACTCGCCACCCTGTGAGGGAGAGAGCCCAAACACTGTGTGTGGCGCTGTTCATCACGCCTCAGGTTGACCCTGGGCCGCCCCCCTCAGCAGTATCTAGCAGGGACAAATTGTTTCTATTTCTTCCGTCATTTGTCCTCGCACATCTGCCGAAGGTAAACAATGGAGTAGCATTAATGAGAAGCGAGTAGCCAGGGAGGAGAGAATGAAACTTTAAGAGACTTCACTGGACCCCAGTCTGTTTTTCCCTTTCTGTGTTGTACTCGACCCCCACGCCCTGAAGCGATAGAGAATAAGGAACCAGCCCACAGCAGAAAGGAGGAAGGGTCTTTCATTGGTTCATGTAATTGCTTCCCTGCGAGGCACTGGTCTTGTATTTCTCTGCTGAATGATTGCCCTGAGAAAGCTAATGTGCTGGGACCATCTAGTGCCTGAATTCCATTTGGGAGGCAAACGGTTGTTTTCCAAGACCAACATGTGTAACGCGAGTGGTTACAGTTTTTATTTTATTATTATTCACATTTGTGAATACGGTTTGACTCCTCAACTCATCGTCTTTGTCTTTGTTGAGGCATTGACTCAAAACATGCACAGTGGATGTAAAATGTGTACACACACTAAAATGATGTGTTTCTTAAGGTAAAGACTGAAATTAAAACTTGTACACAGCCTTATTGATGTCAGTCCACACATTTTCTGGGCTAATGGGAGACATTCAACTTGCATTTTGCAAGCCATCAATTTTGCTAATTTTGATAACTTCAACTTTTGCTTTATAATATAGGACAGACACAGTTATTGGCAGGTACGTGACTGTCGCAGGCTGCTCAGAAGAGTTTCAGGCAGGCCAAAGTCCTCCACGGATGCAGACAATCAAGTGGATCTTGTCAGAAACGAAGCACTCGTTGTCTTTCATTTGTTTAATAGCAGCTGCTGTGTTAACATTTAGCTCGCTAAACACATTGGGTGCAACTCAAATGCCTGGTCTGGTGTGCGGCAATTGTTGGGTTGAGTTTCAAAAAAGGACTGCCTACAGGACTTATAGCTCTATTTAAATATATACGTTAGCAGCGAAGATGCAATGGGAAATGTTTCGGCCATCAATGAATCATGTTGTTCTTATAAGAACATAGTTTAATACTTTATTCTATTTGATGAAAGTCTTAACTAATATTAAAAAATAATTACATTGAACTAATGTTTTAAATTAGTTTATAGTGCTGTAGTCTAAATGTGTCTGATGCAATTAAAAATTATTCTAAAAGAAAGGTTACTAGCAGTCTTTGTTGCTAGATGAGGCAACACTGTAAAATGTGATATTTCTGAGCATTCAAGCTCTTCTAGTTAACACGACCTGGGACACATGTCTATGAAAAAATACTCTGCGCTTTGTTACATGTGAGATTCACATTAATTGATGGCAAATTCACTTGGTAGAGTAATCGGAATGTGATTACTTAGATCTGAAAAGAGTTCCAAACGCCGTTCTAAACAGTGTTCATATTTAAGCAAACAAGACAATGTAGATTTTTTAGAAACATCATTCATGTTGGTTAAGCGAGAAAAAAGGTCATACATGAATAGTCCTGACTTTACAAGCTGAATTGTCATTAAGGTTGCGCAGACATGATACACAATGAATATTCCAGTGGCCTGTATGCTGACCTCCAGCTGCCCTACTTTCTTAATACATGTTGTGCGACTATTTTTCAAAATAGCTTGACATTCAATGCAATACGTAATCATTTTCCACCCCACTGCAACAACAAACCTTCTCTCAGCCTTCAATCATTCACCCCATCCCCAATCCCTCTGAAAGATATGTTCCGCTGTGTTCAAGGGTATACGGCATCACAAATTGTATCTGTGAGCAGAGCTGTGAACATGGCATATCCAGGGGTAGATTACGGCTGGTAGGAGGGACTGATACCCCCTGGGGTCCACTGAGTTCATGCATTCCACAGATAAAAGTAAGGCTTCTGGAGTACCATGCATATATAAGACTGACCTCTGTGTGCCTCCATAAAGACCTTATAAGACTGCCTATGTCTTAGTGTCCTTAACTGGAGGTGAACCCATGGCGGTGTCAAGAGGGAAGTGGGAAAGATGACAGAATGCACTTCGTGGATGCCTTATTTTGTGTTGCAACATGAGTAGTAATGTAGGATAGCTACTGCCGCTTTAGTGATTAATGTGACGTCCTGTCTAACAGGCAGATGACATATGTTTGTTGGTGCATCTCTTGAGACTGTGTCCGATGACTGATTTATGACCAGGCAGGATTCCTGTTAAGACATAGCCAGGTCCAGTGCATTAACAGTAGAAGCATCAGAAGTGGGTCATTTGACCCAGAGGCACTTACATGTTTCTTTTTTGCGGCTCTCATTAAACTTACAGGAGGCTCCTTCTAGGAATGCTCCTAGATATGCATTTCGAATTTAAAGCTACTTTGCCCAAATAACATGCAAACGCGCTATCGCTATATTGATTGTACTTTTTTTCATCAGT
This sequence comes from Dallia pectoralis, assembly GCA_029465975.1. Lineage (NCBI taxonomy): Eukaryota > Metazoa > Chordata > Actinopteri > Esociformes > Umbridae > Dallia > Dallia pectoralis. Next base: position 12,241,518 of record CM055740.1, on the reverse strand, counting down.
AAATCTTCTTGTCTGTTACCATGTAGCGCGGGAAACAGAGAAACCAAAAAATCGGATAATTGTAGCCCGGTGCAGTTGCCTGTGGAGAGGTGCCTATACTCTATCTGACTACTACTAGCAGCTCCGTCACAAATCCAAATGGACAGAACCTCGAACCGTTGTAGGTCATGTGTACCAAAGGTTATGTCTTCTATCGTCATGGAGCTCACTATCGTCATGGCGCTAACACGTTGCTCACTATCGTCGTGGAGCTAACACGTTGCTCACTATCGTCGTGGAGCTAACACATTGCTCACTATCGTCATGGCGCTAACACGTTGCTCAATATCACCATGTCGCTAATACATTGCTCACTATCGTTATGGTGCTAACACGTTGCTCACTATCACCATGGCGCTAACACGTTGCTCACTATCGTCATGGAGCTAACACGTTGCTCACTATCGTCATGGCGCTAATACATTGCTCACTATCGTCATGGCGCTAATATGTTGCTCACTATTGCCATGGCGCTAACACGTTGCTCACTATCGTCGTGGAGCTAACACGTTGCTCACTATCATCATGGCGCTAACATGTTGCTCACTATCCTGTCACATTTTGTCCCAGCACATGTAAAGGCTGTGCAGTACATCGATCTGCAACCATGATTGTGTCACACGGTGTCGTATGCACGGAGAACCTCCTGCACAGCTAAGTCATATGCTTCTTGGAGAGGCTATACTTTCTTGAAGAATGTGGTGACGGAGCCCTTACCAACCAGGGCAGTCCGAGAGGCTTTCTCGTCAGTTGATGTTCTACCGCTGCCAAATGAAACAGAGCGATTACAAAGGGTGCAGTCAACCATTCTTTCGTCTCCACCTGAGCGTATGAATGGAAATTCTCTCACAGTGTTGTCATTAAAATGGCTTTGCCGTTTCTCGGAAAGTGACAAAGCTTTCCCCTGTTTTCTTTCCAAATCTTTCTTTCTTTTCCTCCTTTCTCTTCCTTTCCTCTTTCTTTACCTTTCCAGCTCACTCTTCTACACTTCTCTCACCTTACTCTTTGTACTGCTCGGATTTTCTCGTCTCGTTGCTTTGCCTTTCCTCGCCAAATCTTTGATAATAAAATGGTTTACTGTTTGACAAAATACGTTGGTGAACAGATTGCAACTGATTGCCTCATTTTCGTATTTAATTTCAAAACCTTTGTTTAGAATAATAAACTGTTCGTTTGCTAAAGGGAACAGCCCCAACCGTTTGCCGAAACAAGAGCCATCAACTGGTCAGTTTGGTCTTTCCTGCCACATAACATATTATTCCACTTTGTGGTCCGTTTTTAAATGTGACAGTTGAGACTTGGACAGTTCCGGGACAGCTCCAGCAACAGCCTTGCAACAGCATTTTCACGAAGTAGAAGATTGGAAATAACATCTTCAAAAGCCATCTGTTAAGTGTTCTGCACGACCAGACTGCTCAACCAAGGATATCAGAATCAGGTTTACACACACAAGGAACTGCAGCATTTAAAAAACACATTTGTTAATTCACTAATCCTCTTTGCATCTACACAGAAGCATAGCCTCCTAGCCCAACAAAGTATGTCGAAAGAACATGTTTACCATATCAGCCTTCTAAAAGTCTACAAAGAGCCGGAAACCTGGGTATTGATTGCAATATTTTAATGATGGAACTGCAGGACAGACCCAAGAAGACGTGTCCTCTGGCTAGGCAAGTGGGGGCAACGAAATGAGGAATTGGGGAAATTGGTCGGTTCCAGACATGTTTTCCCCCATCTCAGGACAAATGACGCTACTCTACCACCACGTGAACACTGAGCCGTATATTGTTCCAGAGGCACAAATGGCCTGGACGAAGTTGGGAGATGCTGCGGATTGGAATTGTAAAGCCGTCCATAAGTGCATGGGTCAGGCGCCATTGACTTGGTTCCCAAGCCAGTTGCCAGCATCTAGTTCTGTAAGGACTTCTGTGGTCGACATGCCATTTCCCAGTTTGACGCTAGATCTTTACGATACATGATACATCTCTACCCTAGTCCTCACAAACGGGTACTGGCAAGCCCCCGTGGCGACGGGATGTTGAAATATGACCGCCTTCACCACATCAGGTGGCTACCTCCATGTGCTCGTCCTCGGGATACCCTGCTACGACCACGCCAGTCCTTAGGGACGATCATCTGGAGCACCTGAACTCCGTATCGGCCAGCCTAGATCAGAATCCGAATCAGAAAAGTGTTTAATCGCCATGAATGTGTGTACAGACAAGGAATTGACTTTGGCAGGAAGGGGCGTACATACAACATATGAGGACAATAATTATACTAAGAGGGTGGGGGGGTTAAAGTAATACAGATGCAGCTGGAGACATCTGAGGCAGAGCATCTGCGCTACACAATAGGGAGCGGAAAGAGAAACCCGGCCATGAGGTTGTGGCTTCAGCCTAGGTTGAAAATGGTATTTGGATTATTACTAGGAGTCAATAAGTATTACCAGAGGTTTTTATTCTGGGGCTTCTTCTACAATCAACCTGTCACAGCTGATATGGTTACCCATGGGTGTAAGACTCTGGAATCTATCCTTCTCTATGCCAGTGTTGGCACTGCCCCTGCCAGCGGAGAGGGGGAGAATAATCATGGAGATTGAAGACACCTGAGTTTTGTGCGCACCTGTTTTCTGTTTCCTTGTTAGTCAAGTATTTAGTTCCTGTCCTTTCTGTCTGTCAGTGTCGGGGCATTAGTTGAATGTACGGATCGTCTGTGTTACCTCGGGTCTTCCTGTTAAAGGTACAGTTTAATCGTTAAGCCTGTTGTTATTTTTGATCGCCGAACTATTCAGTTATAGTTCCTAGTCGCCTGCTAAACCTTTTTGTCATTCTGGGATATCCGAAGTGTTCGGTCTTAGTTCCGAGTCGCCTAGTTCGACGAATCTCTGCGCCTGTGTCCTACCTGTATCCAGCCAAAGCCCATTCATGACAATGGGTTTGCAGTTCTGGGGCCGGTTAGACATAATGCCACATTTTTTGTAGAAGTACGTAGAAGGCAATGTATGGTAATGAAATAAAACTTCAGTACGAGGACAACAGCTCTGCTGTGACATTCCTGCAATTGTCATTGACAATTGCACTCTCCCTCGATGCTTGAGACATCTGTGGCATTGTGTTGTACTGTGACAATACTGCACATGTTATCACATCCAGCAAAATCTGCACCTGTTTGATCCTGCTTTCCAATAAACTTGCGAAACGTGTCAGATGGATTAATTATCATGGGGGAAAAAAACAGGAATGTAAAGATTCCTTTCAAATGCATTGCGCGGATAGGCTTTCTGTGTGCATCGAACATTATGTGATCTGTTAATACAGCCAATGAAACATGGGAGAAAATGTATTTGGAAACCACTTCGTAACTGGTCAAATGCCATTGGCTGACTCCCCAGCACAAACTATTTGAAATGGATTCACTTAGCATTCCAGATCTAACCCTGCCTTCATGCAATTTGCATTGTTTTGTAATTCCCCTCCACTAGTTGCAGCGGTGGTTACGTAATAATAGAGAACCATTCATTAGCTATTGTCATTTGTGTGCTGTGTAAACAGGCATTTCACCATTAGCACTCATTCCCTTTATATAAACAGATAGGAGTGTGGTAATAGCCATGCCCGTGATCTACCATATTTAGAAGGCAAATACACTTATGAAGAGGATCTCAGCATGACCTGTGTTTACTGGGCACGCTTTGTGGCTGTGGGAAGCCTTCCCTGAAACCGTGTGTACACTGCTGAGATTTGGCTCTCGTTAGTTAGTCTCTATCCTCTCAACCCAGTTTAGACAGTTCTTTTTTCTGTGACCTTTTAAACACTTAAGCCAGTTTGGAGACTGGTTGTATTCGAGTTATGTTTGACGACGTAGTCAGAGTGACAACGTCTAGGTGTCCCTGCAATTAAGGGTTTAACCGGCGACCATTGAGGAGGCGGCGCTAAATGAGTCACATTTTCAAAATGCTTTATAACAACTCAAGTTGTATGTCCGAATCAAGCTGTTCTCTAATAATGAATAAACATAACAATGGAAAAATGTTATCTACAGTATGTTACGCCTGGTTTCCACACAGCCCTCGCATCGGATCGCTGAATTTACAACAGGCTTTATGTAAAGTCACTGAGCAATTCTAAAATACGTTTGTGCCGGGCAATCTTTAATTGGAATCAACAAGACGGATGATCAGAACATTTCACTATAGCATGTTATTATCTGTTGCTTTAAAATAGGGACAGCTGATTGTTGTTTCGGCTTTCATTTTTGGGGTAAATAAATAGCTGATAATGCCTAAAAAGTTATTTTATATAACTTTGACACTAGAAAATTGTTTGAATGTTCTAGTGGAAAGTTCTCCAATCTGCCTCTACTATTTTCATTGGCCCAGCCGGGAGATTTATTTTGTTGATCTCAGTTTGAGTATCCGGTAATTTCTGTAATTTGTGTGTATAAAGATACATTAATGTGGACGTGGATGCTAAGTTCACATGTTCAGTTTGTACTTGCACATTTCTTTACAGTACTCAAGGGTGCAGATGAGTTGGTTATATGCTGACTAAAGTATAATGAAGAGGAAAGATATCCTCTTGGAAATCCAAAGTATGTGTTGGTTAACTAGAACACAGTGGTTGTGTGGTTCACACAAATGCCAGCGGGGGCACGGTCATCATTTGTGCATACATTGTAAATATCTTTAAACACCATTAGTGGAAAGGCGCCTATAGACCCTGACAAAGCCGCTACTGTCATTCACTGAAGGCTGCAGACAGCGTTCTGTGTACTTTGAGCTCTAAGTCTTCTTCTGACATACCGGTGTCGTTCTGAACAAATATTTTCAATTATTTATTATTCGCTCCATGAGAGTTTATTGCTCTGCTTATCGTTCAATGCTTTCTGGTCCTCTGCATATTGCAACCTTCTCTGTTTGTGCCCTTTTTTCTAAATAATGGATTATTCGTTGAAAACCGTCCTACACTGACATTTCTTGTAAGACATCTCACATTCTAAGAATGTACTGTGGTGCATATAAATGACTGCCAGATGCTTAGAAATAACTTTACTGGACGTGTTTTTCATTGTTCATTAGATGAAGACATCTTTCGTGTCTCTACATTTCTTTACCACATTTCTTCTAGATTTCTTCAGATTTCTCACAAGATGCCAAAATACAATACATTCTTAAACAAGGATATGTGTATTCATTGAAATCTCAATTAGTTCTTCTCTAATAGCACTCATTTACTTCACACTAGTACCTTTGTATTGTTTTGTACTTTTGTATTATGTTTTGTACCTAGTACCTTTGCATTATGTTTTGTACCTAGTACTTTTGTATTATGTTTTGTACTTAGTACCTTTGCATTTATGTTTTGTACCTAGAACCTTTGCATATATGTTTTGTACCTAGTACCTTTGCATTATGTTTTGTACTTAGTACCTTTGCATATATATTCTGTACCTAGTACCTTTGCATATATGTTTTGTACCTAGTACCTTTGCATATATGTTTTGTACCTAGTACTTTTGTATTATGTTTTGTACCTAGAACCTTTGCATATATGTTTTGTACCTTTGCATTATGTTTTGTACTTAGTACCTTTGCATATATGTTTTGTACCTAGTACTTTTGTATTATGTTTTGTAACTAGTACTTTTGTATTATGTTTTGTACCTAGTACCTTTGCATATATGTTCTGTACTTAGTACCTTTGCATATATGTTTTGTACCTAGAACCTTTGCATATATGTTTTGTACCTAGTACTTTTGTATTATGTTTTGTACCTAGTACTTTTGTATTATGTTTTGTACCTAGTACTTTTGTATTGTGTTTTGTATCTAGTACTTTTGTATTGTGTTTTGTATCTAGTACTTTTGCATTGTGTTTTGTATCTAGTACTTTTGTATTGTGGTTTGTATCTAGTACTGTATCATTATCCTTATGGTCCCTCATCTTTTTTGGGCATCTAAAGAACGATACAGAAACTCATACAGAAACTAGACAATACCATGGAACATTTCTCCACATTTTGGCCTCCTGATTCCGTTTTTTTAAGCACTAATCTATCTTATCCCTTCAGCTGAAGTGGCAACACAATGGTCTGGGCCCTGAGGAACCTCTCTTTCAGCTTGCCCTCCATGTGGGTGTTCATGCTTGTCATTAAACCACAGAGGACAACCTCTGTGAACACAGACGAACCTTATCTATAGACTATTTTTCTGTACATGTTGTATTTTATTACATCTTTTCAATACTTAATGCCTCACTTGGCTTTCCCTCAGACTACAACAAAGAAGGCTGCTTCGGAAGCAATGTATCGTCTTCATCCTAGTTGTGATATCATTATAAACCAAACCATTTGCATTAGACTGATTGATTCACTGTTCTGTTTTCATATTGAAAAGCTAAAAGGAACGTGCGTTCCCATATGTAATAACAGAGCTGACTGTTGCAGGTGAGGTGTATATTGAGGAAGGACGGAGTCAGGGTCAATCAATCAATCAAATTTATTTATAAAGCCCTTTTTACAACAAAAGTTGTCACAAAGTGCTTTTACAATCACCAGCCTGAATCCGACAGAGCAAACATCAACAAGCTGAACAAGTTGACACACGGCGGCTAGGAAAAACTCCCTGAAAGTCAGATTTAGGAAGAAACCTAGAGAGGAGCCAGGCTCTGAGGGATCACCAGTCCTCTTCTGGCTGGGCTGGGTCAGTTTATGACAGTACAACAAGCGAGGTGTGAAAAACTGAGAAACAAAATAGTCCGGGATGTCCAGGAGGGATGATGGATTTGATAGGACTTGGAGGAACAGCTCCGGTTGCACCAGCTGTTCTGTCAGCCGCACAGTCAGGGGCCCCAGGGAGGATCCAGCATATGCTCCAAGCTGGAGCGGTCCCCCTGACAGAAGTGGACACAAACACAGGGAAGGGTTGGACACTAGTTCCCGGCACAATAGTATACCGAACATAATACTTTAAAAGGAGACAGGGGGGTTAGTGAGACAATGGCCATGAACGGGTAAACCCAGGACAAGTCCAGACAGATGTTAGTAGAGACAGGACAGGACACAATTTTTGATAAATAATTTCTGATTTTTGCAATATTCCGAAGATGGAAAAATGCTGTCCTTGAAATATATTTTATGTGATCGTCAAATGAGAGATCCGGGTCAAGGGTCACTCCAAGGTTTTTGACGTTTTTTTGTGAAATGACTATACATCCGTTTAGGTTCAGCGTAAGGTCTGTCAATAAATCTCTCTGTTTCTTAGGTCCTAAAACTAGCATTTCAGTTTTATCTGAATTTAGGAGCAGAAAATTCTCTGTCATCCACCTTCGTATATCTGAAACACAAGCTTCCATAGTGGCTAATTTAGGGGCTTCTCCATGTTTCATAGCAATATACAGCTGCGTGTCATCGGCATAGCAGTGAAAATTGACATTATGTTTTCGAATTACATTACCCAAAGGTAACATATAGAGTGAGAACAGAAGTGGTCCTAAGACTGAGCCTTGTGGAACACCAAAGCATACCTTTGATTTGTTAGAGGATAAGCCATCTACACAAACAAACTGAAGTCTATCTGATAAATAAGATCTAAACCAATCGAGAACATGTCCTCTTAGCCCAACAAGGGTCTCTAATCTCTCCAAGAGAAGGGAGTGATCAATAGTGTCAAAGGCAGCACTAAGATCAAGAAGCAATAGGAGAGATGCAGAACCTTTGTCAGAAGCCAATAAAAGGTTGTTTACCACCTTAACAAGTGCAGTCTCAGTGCTATGATGGGGTCTAAAACCGGACTGAAGTTTTTCATATATATTATTTGTCTTCAGAAAGGCCGTAAGTTGTAGTGAGACAGATTTTTCTAGGATTTTTGAAAGAAACGGGAGGTTTGATATTGGTCGGTAGTTTTTTAGGATGTCTGGGTCTAAGTTACATTTTTTTAGCAGAGGCTTAATTTCTGCAATTTTTAGTGAGGTTGGCACTGATCCGGAGGACAGGGAGCAATTTATTATGTTCAACATTGATGGGCCAAGCACAGGAAGTAACTCCTTAAGTAATTTAGTTGGAATTGGGTCTAGTTGACAGTTGGTTGATTTTGAACTATTTATTAATTTTGTAAATGTTTCAAGAGACACAGGTACAAAAGATTCAAGAGTCGCCATTGAAACTAAATCAGGGCAGCTCTGCGGGCTCACAGTACAACAAAGTTTTTGAGAACTAAGGCAGTTAAGGGTACAATTTGCAATTTCTTTTCTAATGTTCATTATTTTTTCATCGAAGTAGTTCATGAATTCATCACAACTAAAGTGAAGACCCACTTCATTGGTTAAACATTGCTTTTTAGTGAGTTTTGCAATTGTGTCAAAAAGAAATTTAGGATTATTTTTGTTTGTGTCGATTAGATTAGATAAGTAGGCTGATCGAGCACTTATAAGTGATTTGCGGTATAGCACAGTACTATCAATCCAGGCTAGTCTAAATACTTCTAACTTCGTGGAGCGCCACTTTCGCTCCAATTTTCTGGAGGCTTGCTTAAGTGTTCTAGTAGTGTCAGTGTACCAGGGAGCAAGTTTCTTATTTCGTATTGGTTTTGTTTTTAGGGGTGCCACAGCATCTAAAGTCTTACGCAGTATATCGTTTAGATCCTCTATTTGATTGTGTATAGATGATGTAGCTCTACCATCATTTAGCAGGCCGAACGAGCCTGGAAGTGCGTCAATAAATGTATTAGTAGTCGTAGAATTTATGCAACGGGTTTTAAAGATCCCTACCTGGGGGGCAAAAGTGTCACTTGTTTTAATGCTAAATGTTATAAGATTATGGTCACATAAACCAGGATTTTGAGGAAAAATAGTTAGATCAATTACATTTATTCCCTTTGACAACACTAAATCTAAAGTATGATTGTGACAGTGCGTAGGTCCTGAGACGTGCTGGAGAAAACCTACAGAGTCAATTATGGCATTAAATGCCTTTTGAAGAGGGTCATTGGTATTTTCCATATGGATGTTAAAATCACCAGCGATTAAAATTGAATCTGCCATGACTACAATGTTGGACAAGAATTCTGGAAACTCACTTAGGAACAATGTGTACGGCCCAGGAGGCCTGTAGATAGTAGCTATCAAAAACGAGGTATTGCCCTGATTTGTTCTCATAAGTAATACTTCAAAAGACACAAACCCAGTGATTTGTTTTAATGAAAGATTATATTGTGTAGCATAAATATTAGCAACACCCCCCCCTTTACGGGAAGCACGGGGAATCTGATCACTGGTGTAACCTGGAGGGGAAGCTTCATTTAAAGGAATAAATTCATCAGGCTTAAGCCAGGTTTCACACAGGGCAATTAGGTCTAATTTATGATCAGTAATTAATTCATTTACTGTAATTGCTTTTGAGGTAAGTGATCTAATATTTAGGGGACCTATTTTTAGATATGAGATGTTAATGTCAGTTTTATTTATGACTGGACTAATTGAGGGGCTTATATTAATAAGGTTGCTTTTATTAACACTACCTTTTTTTTTTTTATTGAGCCTATTTTTAATGACGGTGTCGATGGTGCAGGGTTTGCTGACTGCTCTGGCTATGCTATCAGCAGATCCCACTAGACTAGCAGGCTGGCTAACAGCCTGCTGCCTGACCTGCACCCTATCTCATGTTAACACTATAGGAGTGAGTCTCCTAGCTATATTCCTAAACAAAAGAAGAGCACCTCTCCAGCTAGGATGGAGTCCGTCGCTCTTCAGCAGATCAGGCTTGACCCTGTTCCTGGGCGAGTCCCAAAAACCTGGCCAATTATCCACGTAACCTATCGATTGCGACGGGCAGAACTCCGTCTTCAGCCAGCGATTGAGCTGTGAGAGTCTGCTGTAGATCTCATCACTGCCCCTAGCTGGCAGGGGGCCAGAGACTATTACTCGATGCCGACACATCTTTTTAGCTAAACTACACGCTAACGCTAGGTTCTGCTTCGTAACCTCTGACTGCCTCATCCTAACATCGTTAGTGCCAACGTGAATAACAATATCTCTATACTCCCTACGCGTCAAGATGGCATATATTACTTTATTTTTCAATTAGGCTGCGTTGCAGTAACGAATAAATAATAAACTGTACCAACTGGCAATTTAACTAAAGGAAGGTGCATCGTAGTGCAGCTGGCATTTCTTAACAGAAGGCACAAGCAAATGTATATAGGACTATACATAACACGGACATGTAACATATTACAATCCCACACAAAGACTGGCCCAAACACGAGAATGTTTATACTGTATATTATACTGACAGTTATGTGACATAGAGGGTATAGTGGAGCTAGAAGACCGGTGGGAGCGACCGCCGAACCCTGTGTGCAGGTGGCGGTAGAACGGTTTCAGAGGGAGCTCTTACAGTACTCCCTCCCTGATGCGCGACTCCGGCAGCATGTCGACACCGGCCCTGAGGCCGACCCGGAGGACGAGGAGATGGAACACCTGTAGAACACTCTGGTCCAGCACAACCCTCGCTGGCACCCGGGCCGTACCCCTCCCACTCCATGAGACACTGGAGCCCCCATCGATGTTCAGGGCGGGCGTAGCGACCTCCAGCACACTAGGTCACTGGAGGGGACCAGCCACCACCGGCATGAGGAGAGAGACAAGAAACGAAGCGTTAATTTGATAGTCATAGTGCGGCTGCAATCGATAAGTTACATCGTGCACTTTCACCAGGACTTTAAACGCCCCCACAAACCACGGACCGGGCTTCCGGCAGGGCAGGCGAACGGAGAGTTCCGGGTCGAGGGCCAGACCCGATCCCCCGGGGCTCTAACGTGCACGTCACTGTAACGTTCCATGTCTCCTCAGCGAGCCGGAACCACTCGCCTGCCATAGCCCCTGTGTTAGGCTGGTTCTGCTGCAACGGTGCCAGGATCGGCTGAGATCCTAGAACACATTGAAAAGGTGTCTAGGTGCCCTACACTGGGCGCAAACGGAACACGAGGAGACGTACAACCTCACATTCTTGGCCAGAATATTTATTGGTAAGGCAACGCACTGTCCGGCCAATGCCCGGGTGACCTAATGAGACCGGTGTGTGGGCCCAGCACGAGGCGATCACGAACATCCAGCGTCACGTACACGCACTCCTCGGGGCACTGTCGGGGAGATGGTTCTGTGCGTATTGCCCGCTGGATGTCCACATCTACCTCCCACACAACCGGTGCCGCTTTACGGAACAGGAAGTATAGGCGGAGTTGTCAACCTGCCTCTCTTCTGTGTCATATAACCGAGACAGCGCGTCTGCCTTGGCATCTCAACTAGCCACTCGAAAGAGAGAGTGACATCACAACAAGCCAGCTCCCTCAAAACGTCCGGGTGCAGGTGTCTTTGAAATAAACTCAAAATGGAGCCTGGTAAGCAATATGTAGTACCCCTGAATTTCCTGCTGGACTTCTGCTTGCTGTCAAAAAGTGCAAACATGCCGAGCCGTGAACTCCACAAGACCCCCGAAGGTGTCCTTTGGTATGGCACCGAGACATTAGCAGCAGATATCCTGTCCTGTAAGTTGCGAGGTGGAGTCTCTGTGGACTGAACTTGTGAATGGCCGGACTGAGGTTTCCCCATCAAAACATGCATAGTTATTGACAGACTGATACTAATATTTATAGTCAATTAACACCCTTTACACTTTACGAGTTGTAAAGACATTACAAGATTGTACATCCATGCAGATTCATATCACATCAAAAATGTCCTATAAATAATGCTATGCATGGGATCAATATTTTGCCAACATGTAAATATTTCAGCGGTGACATGTGTGTATTTATGATTTATGGGGTGGCAGTATCTTATATATCACTGGGCACAAGGTGCAGTCTCTTTGATAGTAAATGAAGACGACAGTAGCTGTGAATTCTGTAGAATTGCAAAATGGGGAATGCTACTTGGGTGTTGACTAAAGCTATTGAATCACATTGGTAAATGTCATATATTGTATGAAATAGTCCAGTTCCCCAGGGGACCGCAGTGAAAATAGAAACTTTGTAGTGTGTACGCGTGTGGGTGTGTCACCATGGGAGGGACATCCGTTAAACTAAAATGCAAGAAAGAAAAAACAACTACGTTTTCGATCCAGGTTATTTCTTCCCAACAGGCAACGGTCGGCTGGGATGCCATAATGACATCCCTTTGTAATTTTACTGGTATTATGGGTAAAGATGTGTCAAATTGGTTAGAGCTATTTAAAGATATTTATTTTTCATGACACGTAAAGTTGGCTAGATATAATGTTTAAGTTGTAGTTCATTTCGGCAATTAACAAAAGAAGACGGACAGACCATTATAACCATACAAAGTATAGGTATTCCTTCAGAGCAACGTCATCCAAGATCGAGCTGTACTGTTCTGCAGACCAACTCAAGTCTTTTTGGATTCATAAACTCCTGAGACTTTTAATCTTTTTTGGAAAGCTGCATTCTTTTCCACGACTATGTTACGAATTGTCAAACATGGAGGAGAAAGCGTGATGTTTGGGGCTCTATTGCTGAAGCGACGTGCGTAGCTGTGCCATTTTGCAGTGCCGTACATTAACCTCTGGACTCGTTGGTCAGGAATTCACGTGAGACAAGCTTTCAATCATGGAATTTCCCTCACTGTCTTCAGACCTAAACACCATCAAGCTGATTTGGGATTATTTCCATTCTAGAAAAAATGCCACATGTATTTGGCTGTTGTGTCTGAAAAAAGTCACAGATATGAATTGTGGGACTGACTGGTGTAATAGGTAACACTTCCTGCGAAACAGGATACATTATTAGACAGAAGACTTGGCTGTTTGTTGTAATGACTGTATGTGTTACTCATTTTATGCATATTGTCTTTTTCCCTCAGTATTTCCATTGGAATACAATGTCTTTTTCAATCTGTCACTCATTGCAGACATTTAACATATAAATCCATTAACAGCTCAAAAATATGAAAATCCAATTCACATTCTTCACATTAATACCTAAAACGCATTTACATTTGACTCTAAATTCACTCACTATGCAAATGAATTTTGCCCAATACCTAGCGAAAATAAAACCTAGCGAAAATAATAAAACAATGTTCAAATTGAGTAGGACACGGCTGAGAGAGATAAAAAAAACTAAAGAGCAATTGAACCAAATGAAGCCAGCTAGCGACTGATGGAAGCTAAAAAATACAACAAATTGGGCTTCACTTCAAGAATTCTCACGATTACGAAACAAAAGAGTTGGACACTACGTTTCTCTGCCCCCAACTGGCCAACTTTACTAAATGTTTTTTTCAATGACACAACCTTTGAGAAGTGACATTTTCAATAAGGCAATTTTTCATATTACAAAAAAACAATACAGGACCAGAAATGCAACCATATTTTTTGTGTCTTTCGCTTATTGATGATGCAAGAATCTACTTGTATACACAACATTAATTCACATAAATAAATTATGTAAAATGATCATTATTTAGCCTATCCTATTGGTGGATACCCCAGTCTAATCATATCGTAAATTTTGATCATCTTACAAACTTTATACTGCTTAGCCTATGAGTCAACATAAACAAATCACAGTACACACTATTAATGTTTAAATCAATAGGAAAATAAGGGTTATAATTGTTAATGGGTTTGTTTATGTCTCTCTTCATCATTTCTTAATGGTCATTAATGTATTCGTTAATGCTATAGTTCATGAACCCTTGTTGCTAAGTGATACCCTATAATCAACTGCCACACCGCTAACTTTCACAATCAGAAATCCGACACATTCCTCATGTAACAAAGAGACACCGTTCATTCAAAGTTGTTAGGTTTGCAGAATGAGTTGTCAACACTAAGACAGTGTTGTGTTTTGCACTCAACCAACACATGTTTTGTATTATATCACATAATAGAGTGTTTCAGGACCTTGCGTCACGTGACCGGGAGCGTTTCTGAACACGTCTTGGGAACATTGATCTGATAAAGTCAATGTTTGTCAAAACGATCAGAACAGTATCTCATCACAAGACGACTACCGAAGTAACTAACTCATTCTCGTCCATTAAGGTGTATATTGCTACTAGTGGTGTTACCACATATTTTGTGTTTTGAATCACCTGTATAATGTATACATTAACAGGACATCCATCTCTCCTCTTGCCTCTGTACTGCTAATGTATGCAGAAATGCTAATGTAATTATAATTAGTAAGTGCCGTTAAACGCTGCTGCCCATACATATTCTGACCTGTCAGCATAGCTCTTGCAGAGTTACCGTAATGAAAGGTGACACGGGGGCAACCTATCAGCACTCATAGATGAGCAATCCGTCACCACCTGCGGATTAAAAATGATTCGTCAGCTAAGCCTCGCTCTTCCTGCTCCTCCTACCCGTCCTGCCGACGTTTGGCCCCCCGCAGCAGAGCCTTCGTTATTCCATCACATAACGGGAAGACACGGGGAACAGACACATCACTAGAGCTGGGGGCCCTGGAGGGTGTTCTAAGGGGAGTGGTGGTGGAGAAGGGAGAATCTAAATCAACAGATAAACCTGCTCTCCCGGGGTGGACGTGTCGGCTATGGGGCGGCCGCATTGTCGCGTTTAAGAGGGATGAGCGTAGGCGGTCAAAATCCGGGCCGTCCCTGCGCCCTCAATCTTCCGGCTGTCGTCCTCTTCCTCTGTATCACGTGTCACTGGGACAGTGCAGGTTGAAGGGCAGATGTGTGCGGCCCTGTTCCGCTCTTTTGGCAACCTTAAATACCTGCCCGGACAAGGCCCTGATGGAATGCACCTGTCACCGGAATGCTTTAGAACCTTCCGGCTCCTTCTCTTAGGGCCGTTGGCGCTTCGCTGACTCAGGAGTGCAATAGTTTGGAAACGTAATGGCTTTAGCCCCACAACTGTTGGCACATTGTGGATTACTGAGAAATGACTGCTGTGGAAGAATGGAAGTGTACAGAGGTGCGTCTGGCCGCAACAGACACTCAGTGATGTAAATCAGGCGTTCTGCATTTTGTTCGTTCTTAAAAGATCTTGTGCAGCTGGAGTGGGTTATTAGACACGCTCTAATGAGCTCACCTGGAGAGTGTGAAACTTTAAGTGAACTGAAATTGAAATAAATTAATGATATTGTGGACATGTGTCTACAGTGATGTAATTTCACTTGTTCCCCATAATGGGATGAGTCTTCGAATAAACTTTATTGTACCGTATTGGTTATGGATCAAACTTTTCCAAGCACATTTTAAATGTGTGGCTGTGTTTACACGACACTGACACTGATAGACAGCAAAGGTCAATCCATTTGTCAATATTCCATTGTGTTCATTGTGTTTGTGAAGGTAAAGTAATGCTAATGATGCTGTTTAAGATATAATCTATCAAACAGTTATTTGAGTTTGTTCTCTTTAAAGAACCCTGACACATCGATCCTTAACAGATGCTACTGGTACATGTTTTGTGCAATAGTGTGTTTTAGATACATATGCTAAACTCTGTAGACTTTGAAATAAATATTATGACTGCATTTCTTGTTTATCAAAAATCACTTTGGTGAAGTAATTGGGAACCTATGTCCACACCAGTGTTTGTAGATCTGCTTTTAACTACACAGACGTGCGTAAGTCAAAGTGACCAGGCGTGTCATCCCTGAGTCCTGAGTTGTTACATATACAGTTTACCTCTGTACTTGACTGACAAGAAAACACCTTATGAGGCCTTTTGTTGGCTAGAGGAACATATCGTTAGGATCGTTACCTCCATTTAGACCCAGCAAGCTTGTTACGGTCATATGCAATTATCTAAATATTTCCAAGCAATATTGAGTCAGATTAGAGATTATATAGTTTCACAAAGGTTGGATTTGTCTACTTGTCATCTCAGCAAACGTTCTAAGCGGTCAACTTTCTTCTTAATTTCACATTAACCTCACAACCCACACCCCACTTATCCAGCTGAATCTTGAATCAATATTGCATAAGGCCTGAAATTCATGAGGCATTCGCGGTCATCACTGTGTGTCCGCAGTACAGCAACCTCACCCAGACCTTTGCCATCTGTCCAGAGGATTTTTCTATCCTTTCGGTGATATACTTGTCCAAGTATGCCAAAATTATAAAATATTTAATTATTTAAGATAATTATTGTATGACATGACACTCATTGTATTCATGGATGTATACTAGATAAAGAAAATCGCTTAGACCAGAGCGAGCATGCATTTTGTTGATAAATGTTTTATTTTAATAGTTTAAGATACTGGATTTTTCATTTCCATTAGCTGTAAGAAATAATAGTTCAGATTAAAACCACAAATATTTGAAAAGTTCCACGCAAGCGAAACGGTGATTCAGTGTTCAATCAAATGCCTACGTACCCAACAGTTCAGATATGAGACAAGAGATCTGATGTGTTATAAACAAAACCGTAACATAGCAGTTGTTATACTTGGTGCCTTGATCTAGAGAACAATGGGAGTTGATTATAGAACTTTAAGATCTTTAAGAGAGACTAACAGCCTTCCTTTACATTGACAAGGGCCACAAATCGATGCTGCCAGTTATTGTGGTAACTGATTATTGGTCAAACGACTGACGAAAAAAGACAGCGTCTGGCTGGGCATCAGTAAAAGCACTTTGTGACAAATTCTAATGTAGAAAAGGGATTTAGAAAAGGTTATAAAAATCAATGCATTGATTGATTAAGCAATCAGCAGGGGTTGTTTCTATATAAATGACATCGAGATAAACATCCAAATTGTTTGATTACTACATAAAACCTTTCAGAAGACTAGCTAACTATGACATTGACTTGTTTTGTGTTGGTTTTAGTTAGTACATTTACTAGCTCTATGAAATAGACATGTGTTGGGTTGCTTTTAGTAAGTACTGTACGTCTACTAGCTAACTATGAGATTTATATTTTGTGTTGGTTTTAGTTTGTACATTTACTGGCTAACTATGAGATTGACATGTTTTCTAAATGACTAACTATTACAAAATGAAATGCAAAAGAAATCGCATTAAAAAAAATCGCCCCTCTCGAAAGTGAATTGGTCCACTGTGAGATTAGCATGTCAACATGTTTTGTCAATGCAAGGCCAGAGCAATCGGTGAGCATTTTCATTTTGTGCTGTCTAGAAACACTTTCACATATGAACACTGTGTGCGGGTGGGTGGGGTGACATGAGGATCACAAATAAATGCTCTAATTGATGGTGCAATTATTCCGAGATGAGGAATAGCTTCCAACAATATTCAAACCTCATTGGGATTTTCCAGCATTTAAAATGCACTTCTGGGCTTTAGATTATGTATATCACTTCTGACAAACAGATATGATTCTGTATACAGAGTAATACCACACTTTTAGTTCAAGTTCATATCACAAATACATCAAATTGAAAATTTGCATATGTGATGGAAGAACAGCTGAAGTTAATCCTTGTTCACTAGCTTTTGTCAGTGGTGGACAACATGGACAAACCAGTGGCATACACGTCATCCAACAGCACCTTGATAATGCAGGACCACATTAAATAGCTTAGCAGCATAGCATTTGAACTAGCTACCTTGAAGAAAGGAATGTGAATGATATCCTTTGCTTGTAATCACGACCGGCGCACTGGAAGCTGCCTTTGCTGATACAACAGGTGTGCAGCAACACAAATACTGCGGCATAATTTCATTCGTATCTATGAATCGCTGTGACAAATGCATGAAGAATTATAGTGTAATCCCTATGTGTAAAAAGAAAATGCATAAGAATGTAAAAAATTAAGTCAACATGGTTCATATTCAAGGGCTTCCTAGTTAATAGGTTTTTTAACATAAATTTTGCAACACAAAGGTGCAAACAGCATTTGATAATGGCTATTAGGGTATTGGATATTAGTTCTGGATCAGGACCTCATGTGTAGTGAATTTCCTCTCTCCGCAGACAGTTCGGTTGATGGGGCTGGATTTTGCTTGCTAGGTCACTCAGTCACTCAAAGACATTTGCTATTTTTGACTTCTGGCTTTGCCTTCACATTCCGGCACCAAAAATATAATATTCTGACTGAACTGAAGCTAGCCATGTTATTTCAGTCATCAATGCTCCAGTTTAATAATACTAAGTTAATTCATGCAGTACTCATGCAAAAAATGATCTGTTAATAGCATCTTATCAATGCATCAATCTCAGTGCATACAGTCTAACACAATCATGCAATCGTAGCTCACAAATCGTATAGAATAATTCACCAGCAACAGGCTACACACAATACCCTAACCAGACAAAGCACAGGGTTGAGAACCCCTGCCTACGACTTTCATTTGGATCGACATACGGCTGGGTCTTTGTTTGCAGGACCCAATCTGTGCCTGGTGATATGCCCATGTTGCTTAAACCAGCAGGCTAGATGAGGCATCCTGTGCCAATATGGAGCCTCTCACCTGTTTGTTTGTGTCTTTGTCATTATCTGCTCATATGTCGACTTGTCAGAGCCTGTACATTTTTTCATAGAAGACAGAAAAAACATTTATAAGCCAATGAGACTGAAGGAAAGTATTTGTTCTCGCTAGTGCAGACAAACAACAAATGTCCTGTCGGTTTGTCCGTTGTTGGCAAAAGTGTGTCCATTTCCTGACAAGGAGTGTACACGTTGCTGTGCCGAAATGTTCTACACCCAACCTTGACTTCATTGACGGGCGTCCTGGGAATGACAGCAATCCCTTTATCCTTCAGTAAAGCCAGAAGGAGAGAACCCCAGGTCGCCCTGTATCCAGTCAAAGGAATTATTAAGTATTAGCGATTAATAACCTGGGTGATTGATTCTGGGTCAAAACAAGGGTTGTCGCGGTTGTTTTTCGGGAACTATAGGTGGCGTTCTTCCAAGTATTGACTGGCTACCTGGGAACAGGACAACAACAGTGGAGTAGGTTATCATGGGCAGGACTGGTGGACATTCATGGTCGCCGTTCATTTCCCTCGAAATATAAAGCATCCTTACAATCTGCTCGATCAACGTTTCTCTCTTCTCTGAAAATACAATGAAGGGTAGAACGCCTTGACAGAGAGAGGGACAAATGGGGGGAAGAGAAATATTTGACAGTGGATAAGTCAGCTGATTTTACAATGGCTCATTGGATGGAGGACATGACAGGCAATGGAGGCCGTACCATTTATACTTGAGAACCGTACTTGGCCACTCCAGATATGAACAGCATGAGGCAGCAACAGGGATTCCAGATTACGGACAGAGAAGGGAGATCAGTCATTATGGTGCCGTGGGACTCGAGGTGGCAGCATAGATAACAGCAACAATAGAGAGAACACACATTTTTAACAAGAAGACCCGGAATAGTCTAAATTCTTACTGTCTAAAAACAATTGCATGAACAATTGAACACACGCATGCAGCATGTTATGGGGCTGGCTGTCTCAGATATTTATTTTTAAAGAGCAAAGCTTCACACAGGGGTTATTTACATGCATGTTATGTGGTCAATTTCGTTAATTAGATGGCTCTTAATGAGCTTTTGGGTTCATTGGGCATTCATTATTTTAGTGAGATGTGCCACCTGCCTAGAGCACAGGATGACCGTATAAACGTTGAAATAGCACAGCCAAAGACAGACTTTTTGTTGTCCCCCAAAACATTATGTTGGTATGAAGAAATATGCATGATATACCTTTGACAAAGAATAAAATAGTAATTTTGCAAGACATTAGCAACGCAATGCCATATCAACCCATATCCAAGTGTTTTCATCAAACAAGCTTTGACCTGCTCTACTACAGCAGTTATCGTGTCACAAAACAGCTATGTAAACGCGTATCCATCCCATGAACTGGCTCTGCCACCAAATAGTGATCAGCATGTGTACACATTGGATTTATAGCTAATATTAGCTGTTGGCCTGGCCTGTGCTCAGTTTGTAAACTCTACAAACTCGTCAGTGTAGCATTTGCACCTGCTACATCCCAAATATGTTAGAATCATTGACCCTTCGCCTATTTAGGCATAAGGCGCATATTGCAATTGATCGGGGAAAATAAAAAAGAAATGTTCTTGCTTCCAGACTTTTCTGAAATGACATGTTGAACATAGATTTTGTCGCATTTTATCGAATGCTAAAAGGCAAGTTCTGATTGATTTTCCATGTGGCAAGGATTTACCCAAGAAGCCAAAGATAACTGCGCTGTGTTCACTGCTCTCAACAATATTACCGCCCTGAGTTTAGCCGGCACTGTTTGCAAACATTAGTGGCAGAAAGTTATAATGGATCAGTACATGGAGGTAAAAAATACTCTGCCGTCACACCACAGAGAAAACACGTGTTGTTATAACAGAGGAGGTAGGAAATAGAGACTTGTAAGAACCAGTGGTCTATCCCTCCCTCTACCTTCCTCTATGGCCCGTATTAGCACTTCCCCCTTGTCAGCGAGGAGAGGGACAATCAAGGACAGTGACAGCAGCTGTGCTCTGTCCTCACCTGTGCCTGGTTTGCCACTTAGGCATGTATTTAAGTCTGGGGTTTCTCTGTCTGCCTTTGTGGGAACATTAGGTGTCATGCTTGTGACTGTACGTACCGAGGTGGTACGTTTCTGTATTTCTCCAGTGTCTGATCCTGTGACCGAAACGGTCTTCTGTTTGCTTTCTTTTGTGCGAGATCCGAAGTGTTTGGTCCGAGTCTTGAAATAAAGACGTTATTAATATAATTCTCTGCGCCTGTGTCCGTTACCTGCTACCTGTGCTACCTGCCTGTGAGCCAGTCGTGACAAGACTTATACACAAAGCTAGAGTTTACATCATCATCTTTCCATGTTCTATCAAGTGTGCCTTTGTAGGTTGTATCTAATAATAACATTATGTTGTATTGGCTTTCAGGACCAGCGGAACACGTGTGACTTCAGCATTCCTACAGAGGGATTGATCCACTCACAAGTCAACTACTTGATTGATGAAGAAATGTCCTCCAGCAAAGACAGCACATCAACATCCATCTGTTTGGGGAAACACGTGTGTGTGTGGACCCACACTGTGCAATTGCAATGGCCAAAAAAAGAACAAAACCAAGTATGTGCTCTCGTATTGTCCCTATAGTAGACCATATACCAGCTCCAATACTTTCAGGATCTTCACTTCTTCAAGGGCTACGTTTGCTCCTGAATGGCACTTCAGCCTTGTCATGCAGTGCTTCAGGAAGACCAGAGTTACATCCTGTCTGATATCGCTGGTGTGGTGAAGAACAGCACTGTCTCAGGAGACAATATCCCACATACATGGGGACAGTTGGACTGGAGGACGGTTGGACAGGGGGCGGTTGGACAGGGGGCGGTTGGACTGGAGCATGGGTGGACTGGAGGACGGTTGGACTGGAGGACGGTTGGACTGGAGGACGGTTGGACTGGGGGACGGTTGGACTGGGGGACGGTTGGACTGGGGGACGGTTGGACTGGGGGACGGTTGGACTGGGGGACGGTTGGACTGGGGGACGGTTGGACTGGGGGACGGTTGGACAGGGGGACGGTTGGACTGGAGCATGGGTGGAATGGGGGACGGTTGGACTGGAGGACGGTACTGTGTTGGTGGCAACATGACAGGAAACACCTTTCTTATAATGTCAATACTGCAACAATAACTGAGATTTTGCGAGTACTTAACCGACTTTACCTTACCGACTTGTTTGCCTTAAATTAATGAGTAATATTATGTAGATGTATTCAAATGATCGATACCATTGTTCACAGCCGATTTATGACAATACCATTTTTTTTATCAAATACAAGCTTTCGAGTCAGATAACAGGGGAGTCTCCTGCTCTATGGAACTTTGCATGTCTCTCTCACCAACATACATTGGTTGTGTAAATTAACCTACAAAGCTTCATCAGCGTCATACTACAACTACTTCATGTTCTTGACATCACTGATTTAAATCCTATTAGTGTCGACCACTGACTGACTAGCCATTTCACTCCCCTTAGGCACTTCCTAAAGTTATTGGATTTATATTTTAAAAATACATTTTTTTAGAATCAGAATGAGGTTTATTTGCCAAGTCTTTTTACACACACAAGGAATAATTTCTGACCCCTAGCTGTGACACATTTGTCGTGCTGACCCAAGTGCCCCTGTCCTGGTACATGTGGTTCTGCAGCAGATCTGGATTATGTTGATGGACTCTGGACACAGCCTGCATTTATTGGCCTGCTTGTCTTCTGATCATGGAAAAACATTTATGTGGCCCAAAAAGTTATGCACTCTTACAATCTGTGTTAACAAAAGGCACATTGTGCAAATCCAAGTATTGCATTTTGAAACGTTAATTGAAAATTATCTGCTGTGCTGATTAAAGAAGCCATAAAACTGCCCTTATTTCGACCAGCTGAGTATTTGGAGAATCAGCATTTGTGGGTTGATTAAGCTATGAAAACTGAAGTCTAACCCACACAAGAAGTTGCCAAGAAACTGAAGATCTTGTACAATGATGTCTACTACTCCCTTTAGAGAACAGCGTAATCTGGCACTAAGCGGAATAGAAAGAAGATTAAGAGGCCCCAGTGAACAGCTGAGAAATACATTCAAGTTTGAGAAACAGACGCCTCACAGGTCTTCAATTGGCAAAATGTGAAACTAAGTGATTTATTTACCATTGGGGCTCAGGTTTTAGCTTGCGACTACACAATCTAACTAGCTAACTAGCCATTTACATAGCTTTGTTATAAACCCATGGCTGTGCACAAGCACATTTTTTTCACTTAGATCATGATATATATGTAGAAATGGCTACATATTCATTCAGAGACTGAGTGGTTCGCTCGTTAGGGCAGACTGAATTTGCAACTATCAAGCTAGTAATAATTCAGAGCTAAAAATGTACTTTCTAACAAAATCGATCAAATGACACAATTAGTAAAACATTATAATATGCAATTTACATCGTACTTATGTTAGATATATTCCATGTGTAGGAGTACAACCGATCATAGTGGAATTAATTAATTATGCAACCGTTTTGAATCGAGAGAGAAGACCAATCTTTATAGTTAGCACACATATCTTCTTTAATGTCACAGCCTGGTCTATGTTCCAGAGTTCGCTCTAATACAAAATGCCTGCAGGCTATTCTCATGACCGCTAACAGGAAGTAGAACACAGAATGTAGACATCTTCCATAGAACACAAGTAAATGTCCTTGTAACAGCGCCATCCATGCTAGATGGTCAATGTAAGCATTACACATTCCTGAGAAAAACAATACAAATACTGTCTTTCCCCAAACCATGTGTGCATATCATTAATACCCTGTGAATACTTCGTAATGAATGCTCATATTCTACAGTTACCTCAAATGATTGCCATCATTTGCACATCAAGTCTGCGAAAGTAGAACTCCAGATCCGGTTTCCTGAATGTGATCTAAAATAGCAACAGGAAAATTGTAATTCTGCTCTGTTAAATGCACTAATGCACTAACCAATTAAATCATTTTGTAGGTAATGTTTTGTAGATGATGTTGTTGTAAAGTATTCAATCCGTTGGTCCTTCTACTCCTTCAGGAGGACAACATCCTTTCAATCCATTGCATTATCATCACAGCTCACTCCGAAGCCAGTCTAGCGCCACCTGGGAGCAGGCTTCTGCGTTTTTCCTCTACTGTCTTCTTGCAGCCATCGTCCCTCCCCCCCTCACTGATCGTCATCACAGACACCTGGTGCCCATTCCCTCATTAAAAGAGTATATAGGTCCCATGTGTTTATTCATGTCTTTGTGTGGTATTGTTCCATGTTACATGTTCTGCTTTGTGAGAATCAAACATATGCTCTAAGGTCCTTGTTGGACATCTTGTTCATCCTGAAGTGTCAGAGGACATTCAAGCGCTGTGTGGCTCTTTTCGTTGATTTTGTCCTGTAGTAGTAGTACGGTCGTTGTGTGCGTCTGTCCATGTCGGACTGCTCATTAAAATACACCATCAACGTTGCAGATTCTGTCCCTGGCTCTTTCTTTCCTCTACACACCCAGATATGTGACGTTTTTTTTCCGCATACCATGCACAGTCTAACGGGACATTCAATGTGTATGATTGGATATGTTCTGTTGAAACTGCCACAACGCATACCAGCCTTCACTTATGAGAACAACACGCTGTATACAGAACTGTATATCAGTTGGTGTGTGTGTGTGTGTGTGTGTGTGTGTGTTGCACCAGGATTGGGGGAACCAAATTTGAGCTGTTCAGAGGAACACTAACTGGCACTTTATAGATCTCTGAATGCCACTTATGGGCGACATACTTGGTGTAAATGGGAAATAAATGTTTGGGGCGGAACCAGACATTTTTATTGAATACCTTTTGCCATTGTTTTCTCAGTTGTATACAAATCTGCTGGGCACGAGAATGCTTAGTCCTCATTTGTGGAAAATGTGTTTGGTTTTTAAATGATGATTTCACCGTTTTAAATGTCTTAAATCTTTTACTTTGGAAAATAAAGGTTATGTCTGGAATTGTATTGTATCTCTTCCCCATGCAGCTTTTTGTGTGCATTCTGAAAGCATTATTTAATGATCAGCATTTCTGTTTTCTGTCTTTAGCAAACTGACATTTAAAGCAACCTCATTAGCCGTCACACTATGTCACATATATTTAGAGCTGAAACTTGTAAAGAACTGCAAATCGCCTGCAAAAAGTTTTAAATAAGGAACTTGGCCTGTCACAGGAGTCATTATGCCATGTTGAAGAATGAGTTGTAAATAGAAAACCATGGGAAAAACTGTTTATGCAAAAGCATTCCACAGAAGCAAACGCACACTGAAAACAATCATATTCTTTCAAGTAAGATTACCTGCAGATCGTCCGGCAATGAAGTAAACAAATTACAGCTATATAAAAGTAAAATGCCATTGTTCATAAGCTACTGTGTGAAGGATTTCAATTAAATTATAAAAAAACTGTTTTCTTCGAGTTTTTTTTCTTTAGAAGTGGTTTTGATCACAGAAAGTGACCAATAAGGCACTTTCATTGTCACATCAAATCATGTTCAATAATTTTTTCAGGAAAGCTACACAGGTCTTACACCAAAAGCAAAATTAATCAAAAAACAATTGTGTGCATTAAATTTAGTGCCTTGACTTGAATGCACAGTTAAACTAAGTTTAAAAACACTGTAGCCAAATATTTAAACACAGTATTTTCACAATTCCTGACATTTTATTCAAGTAAATATTCCTTTTCTTAAGTCTGTTATGGTCTTCACTTGATTTAAATAATATGAAATGTCAGAATATTAGTAGAAATAATGATTTATGTCAGCTTTAATTTGTTTCATCACATTCCCAGTCACAATCCTAGTCGGTCAAAAGTGCACATACACCTAGTTGGTCTTTGGAAGCACTGCCTTGAAATTGTAAACTTGGGTGAAACCTTTCAGGTAACCTTCCACATGCTTCCTACAATAAGTTGGGTCATTTTTGGCCCATTCCTCTGGTTTTTGGCCCAAAACTGGTGTAATTGAATCAAGTTTGTATGCCTCCTTAGCTCATGCACACTTCTATATTTTTGTCTACACATTTTCAATATGTCAAATGTCAGGGTTTTGTGATGGCCACTCCAATATCTAGAGTTTTTTTTGGTCCTTATTAAACAATTTTTTTGCCACAACTTTTGAAATATGCTTGGGGTCATTTTCCATTTGCAATCAAGCATCCTTACTGAGATCTTAAGATCTTGCTTCAATATATCCAGATAATGATGTCCTCTTTTTGTGACGTGCACCAGTCCCTCCTGCAGCAAAGCACCCCCACAACATGATACTGCCACCCCAGTTGCTTCACAGTTGGGATGGTGCTCTTCAGCTTGCAAGCCTCCTCCTTTTTGCTCCAAACATAATGATGGCCATTATGGCCAAACACTTGAATTTCTCAGGTTATGTCGAAATGTAATTTGTTTTACTGTGAAAATTGATTATTTTGTACACGATTCCTCCCATCTTTACGAGGTGCTTTGCCGAAGTTTAGGGATTGATTTGCACTGTATGCTCTGTGGTCCCATGGTGTTTATACTTTCCTACTGCTGTTTGTGCAGATAAAAATGGTACCTTTAGACAAATGCTCCCTAGGATTCTGTTTAACAGCACAGTAAACTTAAGTGACTTAAGTAAACATCTAAACTATTGGAATTGTTATGTAAGGAAATATAACAGAAATTAACAATTGTTGGAAAATGTACTAGTTTCCTACACAAAGTAGATGTCCTAACGTGTCTGCCAAAGCTGTGTACCCTCTGGGGTATTGAATGTGTCCCTCAATATTCACAGAAAGTAGTCACCTTTCAATATCCAGCAGAACTGATAAAAACACACTCTTCATTTCTCAGTTTTACAAAAAAGTGCGTATGTTTGTGACCATCAGCAAAACACTTTGTCAGTGATTGCGAACTTGGCTATTAATTTCTAATGTTCAGTATTCTCATCTTTTCAGGTTATATGCTGTATCCGTGTCGTGATATTCACCTGGTTTCGGTTCCCAACAGTTACAGCAAAATCTCTGGTTGTACCTGTGTGCAGTAAGTCTCAGTTTACACCTCATCAACCCTTATTGTAAGTCCACTGGACTTATGGCTTTGGACCTAAAAAAAGGGCATTCAGCAGTTTCCTTATAATCAAACGATGTGTGAAGGTGACATTTTCAATCGATCTCATCCAATTTACTTCCCGGAGTGTCAGGGATTCACTGTTGTTTTAAGAGCCGGTATGCTGCCAGCAACTCTGCTGCTGCTGATGTGTGTGTGTGTTTGTGAGAGAAAGGCTGGGAGTTTGGAAATAAGAAGCTAGAGATCGGAAAAAAATATGTATCTCAATGAAGTAACAAATAAGAAAAAAGGCAAACACTATTTGCAATTTTGTCTTTTGCTAATTTTATTTTATCATTAATTATGCTTGTAATTATAGTCTACTTTGTACATGTCAGACAGAAGCCACACAACAAGTATGCCACCCACCAACGACCCTCTTTGAACCGAAAAGGGTAATACGTATATTTAATTTTTGCCACTCATGAGAGTTCATAATCTTGTGTAGCCTACAAGATTGCATTCCTGTCTGAGTTGTAGTAGGAGGGTCACAGCAGAAGAAAATTATTGCCTGACTCAAAGTTTGATTTGATATAATTGCCCAGAATGACATTGACATTTCAATTTCATACATTGTACCTCAGAGTCAATTTCTCTCTTTATTACATACACTAAATTATAATGGTCAAATGAATATAAAAATAAATATATTTATAATAGGTAGCATTTCAGAAATAAATTATGGTAGTTACGCTTATGAAAGTCTTAACATTATAATATGTGGGAAAAATGTATTTCATTGACACAATGTTAAGATGTCAAATTCAAGCATCAAATTTAAACATATGACGACAACATTGAGATGGGGAATTTGTGCATTAGCGAAATACAACATTTTTAACAAGTCAGAAAATATGCCCAAAGGCCTAACAACTAAAACGTAGACTTATACAATAAACAATTTAGACTATACTGTATAAATGTAACATGGCCTGTGACGTGCCGGCTGTTCCATTTTTATGTTATTTATTTCTCGATTTTCTGTTTCTATGTTCTGTTTGGATCACATGTGTTCATTTGTTTTACCAGTGTCTTTTTTAGTCTTGTAATCTGTGCTTTGTTTGCCCACTCGGTATGTCCTTATTTAAGTTTCTCCTGCCCTAATGTATCTTGCCTGTCATTGTTTCATGTGACAATTGTGTATCTTGTTCTTGGATTAAACAAACTTTATTTAAACACCTCTCCGTCTGTCTCTTGCAGTCCTCCACTAAACGTTCCAACAACACAATGATCTATTCAGTTTGCTTTCTGGGAAGACCACACCACAGCTGTCGCATTTTACTAGGAGTTATGAGAAAATAAGAGAAAATAAATAAAAACCTTCGACAACAGCAGTTTCTATAGACAGCGGTGACTACAGAAGATCCAGCCTTGGTGTCGTTATGTTCATTTTACTAGTCCCCTTTAAATGCCCAGCTTGGCCTGATTTTATGGGTAGAGATAAGTGAAATTTGAAGAAACAGGTGTGACATATATTACTCTACGGTACTCACTAAGCAGGCTGGGGTTGTCCTCCGAGTCCCGAAGACACTAGGCTGCCAAACAGCTCACAATATACAGACTGTTTCTAGAAGAACAACAAGGATATCATCTCCATTTCACAAAGATGGAATTTCATGTGTTGTATTTGTTATAGGAAAAGAGCAGGACAGAGAAATATAACAGGCATTTAAAACAGAGGTTAGCCAGCATTTTTCTCTTGCCCATTGATACAAAAACAAATTATTTATATTTTAATTGGTATGTTTAGAAGACTAATCATAATCATAAAGAATGTACTTTTTTGTTTTGTCAACAATCAGGTCTTTCCAACTAGGTATTTTAATTCTAAAAGTTTGCAGGTTTGCTAGCATCAGCTAACAGACAGGGATGCTAAGTTAAACTGAATGGATAGCGGTAGCCTCCGAGTGAGATCATATTCGATGCCTTTGCATTAAACGCTGAGCACAGCTGAGTGCAATGTACTGTGTGTTGTGACCTCCTGTAACCATTACATACATGTTCTGTGACCGGTGACCCAACGGACCTTCTGTTGGTTCAGACCAAACAGAATAGCTTTCGTTGCCCTCAAGCATCAAAGAGATTTAAGCGCCTAGCACCCACTGTCGGTCAGTATTCCTCATTGTCGACCAGGAGCACCCCAGAGGCTGTGTCCAAGTTGCTCTGCAGGTCTTTACTCCGGGCCATTTTACTTGCATCCAAAACATTGACTATGATAACTGATTGTTGTCTTACAATCTAATCTACACAGACCATGACATACGCCCTTGTTAGGAGATTATCAAAGGTATTCGCTTCACCTGTGAGTGGTCATAATATCATTGTATATTTCTAACTGGGGAAAAAATCAGAGGGCACCTCTTTTTGCATAACTGGCTCTAGATTGGGAACACCTGGTCTACAGAATGCATGTACACATCTTTGTAATGTGCGAGCATTTCAGAACATGTATTTTTGTATGGGCGTTCACTTGTTTGGGTGAACGTGATTGAAAGTATGTGAGCGTTCCTACGTGTGTTTTCTTTTGGACTACTGCTATTAGCACGTATGCACTGAGATTACTGGACAGACCCCTTCAGCATTAATTACTGTGGTCATTAATCAGAGCAGGACAGATAGCTGCATAATTTATCTGTAATGCATTTTTCTGGTGGGGGCACAAAATGTTAATTGGATCAGATTGGAAAATGGTTGTTCCCACACGTAACATCATTAACGCGACGATAAAAAATATAGATCAATCGTAGAGGAATACTTTTCCGTACAAACAGCACAAATATCTATGTTCGGTTGTTGATAGACACACCAAAAGTCTAGCACACGATGACATTTAAAGTACATTTTGGTTTGCAGTTATCTTTCACAGGTATGTCTTTATTATCAATCGCTTTATTTAAGCTACACAAAAGAAGAAAAAAAACATCCGCACAAATCTAGTGGTTTATAAATTCCTCTGTAGTGTTTTGATGGTTTCTATGTCGGGCTTATCTCTCTGACGGCTGTACTGCGTTTGACACACTTTTTTATCATGCGGGGAGTTTTAAGACACTATAGAGCATTTTATCTGTTAACAGGAGGCTTACATGCTTGCACACTTTTCAATTTTCAAACTGTATTGCGAGGATTTGTAATTTACCTATCTTAAGTAGCATTATAACGACTTGCTTGCATTCAAATGGGAGGGTTGGAAGTACTTTAGGTGTGTTCTAAATTTGCACTTTTAGAAATATCTAAGACCAGCTAAAAGCTGTATTTCCAGACATTTTGTTAGTTATGGTTTTCATTTGCCCATTAAATAAATACAACACCTATCCAGCCATGACACACATGGTCCACATGTACATGGAACCAACACTGATGTAAAGTGCTTTAGTGCTATTTAACTGTATTTTTGCAATTGACTTTTATCCATTTCATTCATTTTGATTGGAATCCAAGCTTCTCTCAACAAAACTATTTTTTTGCCAAATGCTATCTCAAGTAGTCTAGTAAAGATAGTTTTCATTTTCTTTTTTTTTACAAATGCTGTCTTGGAAGATGTAGATGGCTGTGACTGTTTCATTATGCTAAACTATTATCATGCATTACACAAGTCCATTTCTGAGAATGTTAAAATACTCTGCAAATAGGCTATGTGTCCCAACTAATATTGATTACTTTTGTATTCATCATTTACAGTGCTTACAACTCTTTTTAAAAACTTTCTGGGAAAGGCGAAAAAAAATTAACATTTGGCTAAGTGGCAATCAGAGCAATGCTCCACGAACAGGAAATTTACAGGAAGTGACGTCCAACATTAGGACATCACAGCAGGATTGCTAGAAACCTCAGCAAAGGCTTTCTTGGCCAAATAACGTTATTAATGTTTTTTTATTTGCAAAAAGTTGTTTGTTAGTTGTTTGGGGAGAATACAGCAGCCTAGCTCTTTTGCAACCACCTTAGCACACCTATTAAGTCCAGTACAATTCAACATTAAAGATAGAAGCAGCACAATATGTATTTTAATGTTTGGTTTGCTAAACTTACATTATGGATAGTGTCTTATGGCATAGCTATCCATAGTGACAATGCTAGGCGTTTAGCGCCAGTATATTATAAGTTGTAACGCATTTGCTCTATCGACTTGAAAGGCAACATTTACGCTTAACAATTTGTTCGACCAATGTAAACCTGTTTTTCCATAGAATTTGATGTACGGCTTTAGCGCTCAACAAAGATTAATTCCTGCAGTAGAAGAGAACACAAAGAATAAAGATTTGTCTCTGATGAGCTGTGACAGCTTTGTTCAACATTAATGAACTTCTACATACGCTGTACCCTTCGAAGAGCAAATTAATGACAAAAATAACTTTTCGCGTAAAAAAAGAAAGGCGCACATTTGAAATACAATAATGCCAAGCCTCTGACAGTTTTACAAAAAGGAATTTCTAAAATGTTGTAAATAATATACAAATACACTATTAAAGAACACTGAAACAAAGAACCAGGCTGAGGAAACAGATGTTGTTGTCTTACACTACGCAGTCACTAATTCATGAATTGTTTCCTATGTTAGCAGATGCAGAGCCTAGGATGTAATAAAGGACTCACACATCTGCCTCCTGTCAATGTCTATGTAAGTTCCTGTTGCATAAAAGCATTATTAACAGAATTGATAAGGTGGTAGTATTGCTATTAAGTAAGTATAGATGACATTGTGGGGAGATTCTAAGAAGTGTAAACCCGAGCTTGAAACGATCAATTATCAGCCAACTGACATTCACCATGTTTTACTGAATGAAAGTGTAATGACAAGATGCTAGACATGCTCTGTTACAATGATAACAAAGCAGAAATTAAAATGGCGTTATCAATCATTTCAATCTCGAAATTAAACTTGCTTGCATGCTTTTTTCCAAAGGCCAAAAGGCTCTAAATAATTACATCAGAGGGAATGACATAATAAAATCTCACATTAGGTAAATCAACACACAATGCTGCACAACGATAAATGTTTATGTATTATTTCTGCGGGTCACAGCAAAACCCCGGTTAAATGAACACATCTGAGCATTTATGGGTGGTCATATTTGGTTGTTTTATTTCTGTAGAAGCTGGCAAATGACAAATCAAATATATCTATCAGGCAACAAAAGCCTGTCAACAACAGAAGCTTGACTTCCATAAGATCCTGTTAATTAAATGTATAAAGCAGGGACTGCTGGAGCTTTGTAGAATGATTCACCATGATAGTCTTTTTAATTAGATGTTTAAGTCGTCCCTTCATGTCTAATAATTCAGACGGATGTCTATTTTTCATTCTCCTGAATACATTATTGCTATTTTTCTGATTCTCCTCTGGCCTCCTCAAATGATCTTGTCTATTGTGTGTTAACAAACCAAAGGGACTATTTCTTAGTACACAGATCTGATGGTTTTGACCCGATCTAGTTACTCAGATGAACAGCTGAATTATTTAGCTAATCAGCTTTATCTCATTTCACCGTATGTTTAATTGTGTGTAGTCAACGTTGTTTACCGGCCAGTAATCATGTTTCATTGCTGACAAAGTGTATTAAGATGTATTATGTTAGCTACAGCAATGCTTGTTATCAATTATATTATTGCATAAAGACACAGGTTTTCCGAACAACATGCACAACATAGGATAGTTGCAAATGTGAAAGTAAAAAATATTGACTGGACAAATTTCACGGCATAATTTAGATGTTGAGAGGCTCACAAATACAGACGCTTCCGTGCAGATGTACCGCATTATATAATTAAGCAATTACCGTCATATCAGGCTCCGCATAAAAATTCTGAGCAGACCCAATTGACCTTGATTTTGGTTCAAGATGGCAAGAGAAAAGGGCCTAATTGACTTTAAAAGCGAGCTCCTTATTGGGTCTCACGTGATGATAATGACCCCTTTCCCCAGGCTATAGAGGTAACTAAATGGTTAGCTGTGTATTAGATTAACGAGCACCATATGCTATGGCCTTCTCAGTCACCAGATCCCAACCTCATTTCAGAATCAAAACTAACAACAATGTAGGATTTTGGACCGACTTGCTAGACAGTACAATTCGACGCTGTCCTCAAAATACAGAATGAGGCGATACATTTGGGAAGGAAGCTGTTCCGCCCTCAATTGGAGTTCCGGAGATTTGTAGAATCTACGCCGAGCAGCATTGAACTGTACAGGGTGTTGCCTAATTGTTTAACCTTTTGTAAGTCCACTGTATTGTATTTGCGGTTGTCTAAGGTGGACCACTTCCACAGACGTCATGTACACACATGTCGTACAAACACAGGCTCTAATGTAAAAAACATGTATTGAAAGTAGACTGCAATGAATGGCACATTGTATCCCTGTTGTAGGCTACATCATTTACACAGACCACGGTGAGGCCTGGCATTTAAATAAATGAGACTACAACTTCAAGGACACTCTTGATTTCATTAACAGAATGTCAGCCAGTAATTACAGTTTAGGGATAAAAGTGTAAAATAAAAACACGTTTCACGTCTAAAAACGAGGCTTATCGTTCTTTGCTGGCCTAATTGCTTTCGATGGCTAACTATGCGAAGGCGAAACGATTGCTTGCTGGAAGGTAATAAAACCCTGGGAGAAGCATGTACTGTTGTGAAAGCACATTCTACACTAGTTAATTACCTCTCGAACTTTGACATTGTGACCCCATTATGTTTTTATCTTTGTGATACCCAGACGGTTACCACCAATAAGGTATTGATACAGATCCATAATACAGATGATTCCAAGGTGTCAGGCGAAAATAGATTGCGTGTGAATCATGCCGGTGACCAATATAGCCGTTCAGCAGAGATTCGAGGCTCGAAGAGAAAATATGAATACAGAGAGAATTAAGGAAAAGCAAGAAGAGAGCATTTCTGGAACCCCCTCTGCCACGACCAAACGCGTTCATCTGGGAGATGTTATACGACTGCTTTCACCACTCTGTGTACGCATTACAATCTACGCCACCCTGGGTGGTGTCTGTTTAAATCACAGAATGGGTCCAAACAACCAGCTGATTACATTTGGACTAGGAGATGGGAACACATGTAAATAGAACAGCAGCAACAAATAGCACACAAATGACGTCCCGTACAGTACGACGCACGCAGTACAAGTGATATGATTTTTGTAGCGCACCGGATATACATCTGCACGGATTCACTAAATAATTAAGACTAATTTAATGGGCATTAAATAAACATAGAATTTACAATTTGCCGTTTTTTCCCTAACCTACTTGATATGAGCCTGGAGGGGAATGTGTGAGCTCGGAGCGGCAAACACGCCCGGCTGCACAGGCAAGAGCGCTAATTGGTTAAAACAAGGTACACTCATCACCTGGTTGTTATTCAGGCCTCGTGTTTTATTCATATGCTGTGATTTCAACTCGGTGTGTTCACTCTCCGTTTTGAACGAGACATATACGACTCTTACAATGTAGGTCAGATGGTCAGGTGGAGCAGTTCCCTTTCACGCTGTGCACACGACCGTGCTTTCTGGATGTAGTGCAACGCACTCTCCCCATTATATTTCTCTATTAAGGGACCGCCCATGTCAGCAGCTAATCCCGATGCACTCTGGTGCACCTTTTACCTTTTCCCCTGGAGGCTAGGAACACAGAAAGGGAAGACACGCACAACCGAAAAGGCTTGACGTCGTTCTAACCGAAGGCCAACCTTGTGTCCTCCCGTCATCATATGAGGGTTTCTGACGAGGACGGATGAAGAAAGTCTGTCATAATGGAGAGGAGCTGTTTCACACGAGTAAGACAGAGTGGTACGGCCTGGCCACTTACTGGCTTTACACGGCAGAGCTACAACTCACATGGGAGTCCTCTGTGATGTGAGAAAAGCATGGCGACCCTGCTGAACCATCACTAGATGAAATACACTTTTCTCATTAACCTTTCCTCCACCGTACCTGATTCCTGCATATGTTTCAAGCAAGTTGATACATCATCACCTCAGGGATATCACAAAGGAAGTCACAAGGGCTGGCCAATAAACCATTTGTATACTGTATACTTCTTTTCAATAACAGTCAATCTGGTATTTATTAAAAGTGTCTCGACGAAGTTCACTTGGTTTTGTCTGTTGGTTGTTTATCTGACTCATCTAACTCGAAGATTTTTGTGTTTACATGTAAACAGTTTGATTCAATAAACTTGTGGCTCCAAACTGCTGACCCTGGTGTTTTAGTGCTGTCTGATACATGGCTTTCAAAATCTGTATCTATTCAGAGCAATGGAATATAATATGTACAGGTGTGAGAGCTAGTAAAGTGTTAAATTAATGTACACTACCTTACAAGCCTTATTTCTAGTGTAAAAATACATATATACAATATACATTGTTTTTGTTGTAAATGACTGTTGTAGCCTGAAAGGGTAGATTTTTTAATGAAATATCTACATAGACTGAGGCCCATTGTCAGCAACCATCAGTCCTCAGTACCAAAGGCATGTTTTGTTTGCTAATATAAATGTATAATTTCAAAAGGCTATTTGACCATAACATTTGCATATGTTAGCAGCAGAAACTGTGCTAATTAAAGAAGTCTTGTTGACACCGAAAAGTATGATGTCATCACTGTGTGCTTAGGTGATTGGCTGGATGTCACCAAGATATTCGACTACAATACATCACATTTGTGGATCATTGACCTCTGAACTGTGACCTAAATTCAAAACACAACTGCCAGAATTCTGTGCACAAATGAAAACTGATCCGGGCACACAACGTGATCTACAGAAGCACACTCCGCAATTGTAACGATTAAGTGTTGACTATCAAAACCTGTTTGCATTTATACAAATGCTATTTTAGTCAGGTAGTGTGTGTTTCTGGATGGTGACGGCATTTGTGCTTTTTTCTGTTTTAAACAAGGCATTTGTGAGTGAATACAAACATGTTGGCAGTATTCTCCATTCAACACCTACATCATGTTGCTCAAATCATTCCTGGACAATGTGTGCAGCCTGGCAGGGCACATTCTCCTGCTGAAAGAGGCCACTGCCATCACGGAAGACCATTGCCATGAATGGGTGCACCTGGTCTGCAATGATGACTCATGCCCGGACCCAGGGCTTCCAAGCAGAACATTGCTCAGAGCATCACGCTCCCCAGATATAC
Source organism: Dallia pectoralis (assembly GCA_029465975.1). Classification (NCBI taxonomy): domain Eukaryota; kingdom Metazoa; phylum Chordata; class Actinopteri; order Esociformes; family Umbridae; genus Dallia; species Dallia pectoralis. The sequence continues at coordinate 12,205,715 of CM055740.1, read as the reverse complement.
AGTGCACACTCACATGCTGCACATGATGTAAAGAAAACAGGACTCGTCTGACCAGCAACCTTCTTCCACTGCTCCAAGGTCCAGTTCCGATGGTCGCGTGACCAATTTTGGCGCTTTTACCCGATGGACGAGATCCTCGTGGGCACGCTAACCGTCAGTTGCCACGCAGCCATATACGGAGCAGAGATCCATGCACTGAGTGTGGTGACACATTCCTCCTGTAACCATCATTAAAGGTTACGTGACGTGTGCCACGGAACACATCTGTCGGTCCAGACTCATACATCCCACTAGTAGGTTAGACTGGTGGAGTAAAAGTCCTAAGCCTTTCAAAATAAATAAGAAAATTACCTACTCCAATTATATAAAATGTTTGTCGAATACAAAATCTTTTTGATCTGTAAGACTACAATTAGCTATTCAATAGGCTTAACAGTCAGGCCTGCTGTGTTGCCACACAGGACAGCTCAAGCCACTGGCTCTGTTGAGACCCAATGCATCTTACTGATTTGTAACCGCTCATAGCGCGAGCAGTCACAAATGCATGTCATTACGGCAGCTCGATGTGTAATATTACAGAGTAATGGAGACCCGGACAGGTTTATAGTAGAAATTTGTTATAGTATACATGTGCCATAGCGAGAATATGGACAAATTATGTCGTTCTGTTGAATCTAAACACCTTAACACATTCGCCCATTTCCAAATTCTCACGGTAAATATTATCGCATCAAGAAAATGCAGGCCTAACATATTTATATAGGGTTCCGACACCATTTGATGACATATGCGGAAATGTTGAAATGCTGCTGCCTTTTTCCATTCCTGCTCCAGCTCTATTAAAATTCAACTCGTCACGCTCCAAATAACGCCGCTGTCAACCTATTAGGCGAACCCAGCAACGAATTGACAGTGAAATAAATATATAATACCTAAGCAGTTTTTGCTCAGCAAAAGTTGTTATCCATTCTCTGAAAACAAGTTATTACTTGAAGAGAATCAAAGGTGCCAGGCTTTATTCTTTGGATAAGGCAGTTTAAGGGGTTCTACTTTTTTTTCCAAAGTGCCCAGGTACACTATGTGCATTCTGGAGGACAGTGCAAAATGTTTTTTTATGTTATTTAGTAACTAAATTCTACTTTCTTAATTTAGTTTCAAACATATAACTATTGTTGATTTGGATGATGGCAGTGTGTTAGGTCTGAATGTTTTTGTTAAACTAAATCATCATTGCTTCACCCAGCACAGTCAGAACAGGACTGGCTACCCCTAAGAGTCTGGTTCTTCTCTTGGTTTCTTCCTAAATTCGACCCATGGAGTTTTTCCTAGCCGCCGTGTATCAACTTGTTTCAACTTGTTTATGTGTTCTCTGTTGATTGTGCCTTTGTTTTCTGTACAATAACATGAAGTTTAATACCATCATATATGAAAGATAATGCTGGTGAATGGAAAATGCTAAAGTGTTATTAAAATTATTCCTGGGTGCAGATTTTGACTACACTTCTATAAAATGTTATAGGCCTATATGCCTTATAAAAATTAGATAACACATACAGAATGTATACAATTAATTGAAATAACTTTCAAATGCTTACTGCATTTGCACAATTATTTTTGTCAACATTAGCAGGAACGTATATACAAGTAGAATCATCTCGTCATTTCCTGGTTGCACAGTAAATTCATTGAGAAAACCACTGACTAGTGCAGGGAATCATTATTGCATTTAAATATTTTTTTTTTTAAATAGTTTCACAGATTAAGGATTCTTGAGAGCAGTTATTTGTCCTGGGTACTATTTGTGTATATGTAAGGTATACTTTTGTGTATTTTTGGAGGTCATTTAAATGTTTTTGGCAGTTTGGTATTGAACCTCTGGCTCCTACGCTGGTAGTTGTTAGATTAAAACAAAACAAAAACTGGAAAGTGGCAACAAATAGTATGTCAACTTTTGCAAACTTTTTTATTCAATGTTGCTGAAATAATTATCATGCCACCATTGTCTTTAACAATATTGTAGTAATGGATGTTTTTAAAAAGTATGTAATAAATATTTATGTGATATCTTTTCCTAATTAACCAACCAAGTCCTACATGAACATTGGGTAATTAAAATATTTATGTTATAATGGCATGTTGTATTGTTAATGTTGCAAATGCCAAGTGCTCACTTTTACTTCGCAAACCTATCCAAATGTGAAGTGAGAATTTTAGGAGTCTCGCTAGTCTAGTTGTTAAAGTGATTAAGTGCAACTTTATAATTCATGAACCTCCTGTCACAGGATACTCTGATTGGCTCAATGAGAGACACACAGCCATTTCAGCAAATCATGGAATGATACAACTTTTCCATTAGAATGAAGCTTTCTCCTAATGTTTTCATTCACGTAGTTTGGCGAAGGTAGCAATATGACAATATAAAGTACACAAGACATGTGCATTGAGAATGCAAAGCAATTAGGGCATAATTACATTATTCATTCCTGATGACTCTTAATCATTCATAATCTAAAAGCCTGTGTTTGTTTATTGTATATAGAAAACAGCCTCTCTGAAATGATTATGTCCAGGGAAAATTTTTATTTTATTAGATAAGACCTATTCGTTGGATAATAGACGTCTCTTTGGATCACCATCTTGACTCTCAGGTTTCAGATCCAGTGAATGTTGAGATTTTTGTCCCGAGATGTTGCAACGCCTACTTGTAGGGAGTCTGGGAGGCCCAGAACAGCACAAGTAGCAAAAGCAAGAGTTCAGAGCAGGCTTCAACCCATTGTTTTACATGTTTCATTAAGTTCTGTGGCACTCTTATGCCCTTTTTTCTTGGATTTTATTTTATTAGTAATGTGGTGTTGATGGACTAGGAGAGGTGGTCAGAGATGTGGACACCCAGGAATTTGAAGCCAGGCCACACGCTCCACCGTGGTCCCATCGTGAGAACTGGGGCATGGATACTGCTTTTCGGTTTAATCTGGGTTATCTGGGCACCATGCCACTAGCTGCATGACCTCCTCCCTGTAGACCCGACACGCTTTTATCCCTGATCAAACCAACCACTGTTGTGTCACCTGCGAACCTGACAATGGCATTGAAGCTATGTACTGGGACGCAGTCATAGGTGAAGAGGTAGGACAAGAGTGGGCTAAGTGCACAGCCCTGTGGGACACCGGTGTTCAGGGTCAGGGTGGAGGGGGTGAGGTGGTCCAACCTACTAGACTGAGCTCTGTTAGTTAGGAAGTCAAGAGTCCAGTTGATAAGGGGCAGATCCACAGGTCATGGAGTTGGGAAACCAGCCTAGAGAGGGTGTCCGTGTTGAATGCTGAGCTGAAGTCTATTAACGGCATCCTCACATGGTGTTGGTTATGTTCAGGTGGGTCAGGGCAGAGTGGACAGTAGTGGAGATGGCATCCTCAGTAGACTTGTGAGAGCGATAGGCAAACTGATGTTGGGGCAGAGTTGGAGGGAGGCAGTAAGTATGTACGGCAGGGTAAGCCAAGAGGAGAATTACAAAACACTTTATGATCGTGGTGATGAGCGCAAAACAGGTCGAAAGTTATTTGGGCTTGACGCAGTCGCCTATCGTGGCACCAGGCACAATTGTTGTGATCTAGAACCACGTAGGGACAACCGCTCAAGACATTCATATGAAATGATGCATAGTTGGTGGACTTCTAAACAGATAAATTAATGTGCCATTCACTCTCGGCTATTCATGTAATCGAGACTGCCAACTTTCAAGTACTGTATCTAGGGCTAGCCAGTAGCTATACCAAAAACAAAGCAATTTGGATTGACAACACAAATCCATAACTAATGTAAAAGATCTACTTAACTCACCTCCAACCACTAGTTACTAGTAAAAAGTTACTAGTAAAAAAGTTATCTACAGGTGACATTTTACCAACAACTTATGGCCATTACTAATAGCTAGTGAGACTAGGATGTTTTGCTATGTTCTCGAGTGAATATGTTTTTCTGAGCCCATTAGCTAACTTTGGTTTTCATATATGATGCTTGCTTCCACCCCCTAACTTTAAAAAAATCCAAACTAAAATGCCATTTAGCTCTTTTTGTTAAACATGCAGGAAAACATGTTAACAACAATGAAAGTGTTCATGTTTCAAAATAAGGTATGAGACACCCATGGAGTGGCTGGCCAGTAACAACGGGTCTGACACCCATGGAGTGGCTGGCCAGTAACAACGGGTCCGACACCCATGGAGTGGCTGGCCAGTAACAACGGGTCCGCGGTCCACCAAAGAACTGTGTCTTGGAGCACCCCTAAGGAACTCAAAATAATTTGGGGGGCTAAAGGGGTTTCTCAGGAGGGCCGCGGGGCCTCCCCTGCAGAACCCCCACCCCTGGAGAACCCCCTCCCCTGCAGAACCCCCTTCCCTGCGGCTCCCTCCCTTCACTCCACAGTTTGCCTGGCCTGTCTGTTGCTTGGCATTATTTATGTCCGTTAGGTGAGTGTGTGTTACATGTTGCGGTCTTGTATTGAATGAGTAAGTTGTTGTTGCATTTGCCTTTCCCAACACCCCACATATAATCAAATCGTGACACCTTCGCCTTTTCTTCAATAGACGAAAAGTTGTTTTTCTGTTGAAAACAAGTGCATTTCTAAATGTCCCGGAAATATTAAACAGTAGTGTGTGTGTGTGTGTGTGTGTTTACAAACAATTCATTTCTATAATACAAACCCATGAAAAAACATTAGGCCCGCTGTGTCCTATTCAAACCCAATTCTGCGACACCGCCTCTGATACCCTCGTAACAAATACTTCTGCGTATAAGACTCATTTTTTAACTGAACTAATCATACGTGGCTTTAATTACGTCCCGATGCGCTGCCTCTGCATTAGCATTCATAAAACCACCGGTGTGTAACATTAGACACGAATGGGGCCAGGTAGCATGGATGATGCAATCCTAATTCAATATATGATTAATTTGTAAGTAAATAAAGCATTTAATGAGCATCCGCGTGCCCTTTAGAAGGGGCACAGACCGGGCAAGTTATCTTTAAGATCAATGGCTCCCTAGCGCGAGAAATACACGAAATACCAACCACACCAGCCATCACTAAAAATACAACACGTTATTGCATGTTTCTCTCGTCACTCCGTGCGACTGTGCATTTTGAACACAATTACTAAGTTCCACGTAAGATGTTAGTCCTTATAAATGCGGTGGAAATTATCATGTATATATTTCCTATGTCACCGGTTTACGCAGATATTTATTATATGTTTATGATATTGTAAATATGTGTTATACTGTTTATTCAGACAAATACTGTATTCTAGAATTGAATCCAACTATTCAGTGTCCTAGCGCCACGTTGTGTATTTGGTTTGATTTGGTGTAGCAAATTGTGGCATAAAAGCTTTCTTGCACTGCTGAACTCACTAAGAACTAGCACCAGCAATCATACTGAATATGTACAGAATTTGCTAAATGAAATGAGTGCATTGAAGGTAAGTACAATTTATTATGATTTGATCTCAGATGAAAATGACATGCTTATCCTGGTTGTTTATATGGCGAAATGTTAACGCGCAGCATAGAGAAATGTGACATTCATGCCGTTATTATCCAATGTATGCAAACTGCCTTTTTATAGGAATCTTGCATTCAATAAAGCAGCATAATATGTGGCAATGCATGTTAATCTGACTGTTTCTCTTGACATTTTTATGTCAAACCGCAATATCTTTTGTTTGGCATCCTGATTAGAACTGGCGAACAGCAACACTCAACACGAAAAATCATACCAAACTGTGAACTTAATTCCTCAAAATGGAAGGCACCGAAACCTAACAGTGAAAACTTGAGACAACCCTCGATCCAGAAAAAAATTCTCCTGTCCCATATGTTATAGAACAATTAACATTAATTGTGTTTTTGATTATGATCCTCAAGCTCTGTTCAATCGGAAAAAAATACATCAAATTGATCATAAATACTTAGTTAATTTTGTAAATTACTATTATATCTGGAAACTGAAGAAATTTCAATGAAACATCTAAAGAGACAGATTATCACAAACCCAATTTTCACAAAAGCTATTTAGGGCAGAAGCTGCCGACTGGTATTTTGTCGATAATGGAGTGGCCAGCACTGTCACTGGATGTCAACCCTATTAAGCTGTTGTGGGAGCTGCTTGACCGTATGATACGTAAAGAATGGCCATCAAGCCAACACCAACTTGGTGCTTCAGGAAGCATGTGGTGAAATCTCCTCAGATGTAAGGCTGTAATTGCAGGAAATTGAAGATGTATAAGGACACGTGTATTATTTCAATTAAATGTTATTATTTCTTACCATGTCAATGACTTTATTCACAACAATGTAATTCAGGTTTTCATGGAAGACCAGAGCATCTATATGTGATCCAAAACTTTTCAACGGTGGTTCAAATTAACAACACAATATTCGATTGATGATATTTGTCGCCTGCACTTCTCAGTCGGTGCCGTCTATTTGTATGTAGGACTTTTAAATAAAAAAAACATTTTGAAACATCTGTTGTTATTTTTTAAACAACAGTGTGCGCTGGCAGGCTCCTTCGGCAGAAAAATACAACGGTGTTTGTGACTGTGGGTAGAGACAGTCCCTGGCACTGGCTCATTACCTGTGGCGAGATCCAGGTGTTCACTAGCTGGCTGAGCCTCTCCCTGTCGGCTCCACAACACCCTGCATCCCAGCCTCCCTCAAGGGGAAGGGAGGGGGGCATTTTGTGGCTAGGGCCGGTGCCACACTCTGATGAAGACAAATCAGTGGGCTGCTCAAGGCCAGGTCCCCTTTGGCAGGCCTGGAGCTACATCACTCAGCCTCAGAGAACAAACGATGGGCTCGTAAGGACAGCGTCAGGCAGGAAACCGAGAGGGGTGAGTACGGAAATGGATCTCAGAAGCAGATGACTGGGAGCTTTTAAGAAGGTATTTGAACTATCCATCCTTCTCTGGCAACCTCCCTGTGCCTCTATATCTGTGCTCAGCTGTGCTGTGTGGAGCATTTTAGTTGTTGAAGCTTTATAATTGCCGTTGAAAATACTGTTTTACTATTAAAGACGTAATGGTAACAAACATACATCCTAACATGTCTTTGATTTACATAAAATATCCCGTCACTAAATGTCACTCATTTCATGTCGGTCAAGTTATTTAATGAATTTAATTGAAACAACTTTCAGGCCTTTTCTATCTAGGCTTTTCCCCTTTATCTTTAGTCACTGTGGAGTCCTTAAGTGGGGCAGTAGCATGCAGTGGAGCTGACAAGGGTTATGCCTGGGAGAGATGAGCACCCACTCCTGCTGTTAGCCAGAGCTAAGGGGCGAGGTCCAGCCAAGCTGTCAATCAAAGTCAATTGGCAGGTGGGAGCAGGCCAGGGCAATGATTCCCATCTGTTAGAGCCACCAATCCGAGGAATTGGACATGTAGCTCCGCTTTTAAAGGGGGAAAAGGATAAGTGAGAGATTAGTCAGAAAAGGGACAGTGAAGCGGAGGAGAATAGATTGGTGATCATAAGAAGAACAAAAATAATTTGTCAAAGTTCAAGAAGAGACTCCTCTGCATGACTTGTATTACTTATATAGTGCCTTAAACTTTGATCTTTAAAACTCACAGAGCCAAGTTATTCCCCGGACATTCGTCGTAACATATACTGTCCAGCTAAATGAGCAGATTGTATTTGGCTGCGAAAATGTAGTTAGCCTTGATCTGAGACTTTGAATAAAGGTGGCAAATGTATGCAATGCAAAAATGACAAGCAAGCACGTTTGACTTATGAGTTTAAATGTCTGCAAAGAAGCTGACATGTTGAATGTAAATCAGTTTTTAAGTTTTTAACAGTGAAAACGGGGAATAGAAAAAAAGTGGTGAATGAAATATAACTAAATAAAAACGTGAGTAAACGCCAATTCAAATATAAAAAAGTGTCTTCGTTTTTTGTTTATGCTACTATTAAATTGTGTACTGACCTTGATGTACTCGAAGACAAGAGTTAGGGAACCACTGGTCTTTCAGACCAAAGATGTTTAAAGGAAAAACGAATCCCAAATATGTCAGGAATATGGAAGTGACTAGGAATTGGTCTGTTATCCCCAATATCTTTAGTTGATGAGGAGTGGCCACAAACAATAGCCACATTCAGGTTACGAGCGACTTTTAAAACGCTTTTACACAATAAAGAAATAAAAAATGTAGATATCAATTTCCTTCAGTTTTTTTGTATAACCAACAGTATTAAAATGTAAAATATAGATTGCTGAGTGTGTTTTAAAAACTCGACTACTTTTTAAGTTGAAAACATTGAGATTAAAAAAAAAATGAAATGGTAAAATGCACCTCTAGACACAAATTTGTGGTGTTTTAGCCTTCTTATATAAACAATAATTGGAGATACACATCCAGAACAGCAGTATTGATGAGCCATTCGTCGCTGTTGTTGTGAATTATTTTCTAAATACTGGACAGTTAAACCTTTCAGAAATTCTCACATAAAATAGTCCGGGACGCTTTATTTACAATAGACATACACAATTAACTTAAGCTGACCTTCTACAATCCAAAATGCCTGAGCATGCAGCTTCACTCAAATCAAACTTAGTGCGACTTTATCAGTGAACTGTATTTTTTAATATAAATGAATCAGGTTTTAGAGATATTAATGTCCATTGCTCAGCCGTGGCGAACGCAGATGTGTGACACTAATGTGAAACTATTGTGCGTCAGTAACATCACACTGTTAACTGCAAAGTCGTTGAGCTGTGATTCATATATACTTTAATCTATTCCTATTGATTCTGTTCTATTTGTTTTAAGGAGCATGTTCAGCACCACGCCTGATCAGCAAAAGATTCCTTCTCAAAATAGTAGGCTATCCAGCATTATACAGAATGAAATACAAACAGAGAAAAGCCCCAGTTGATATTATTAGAGCAGTTTCAATTTTTCCGTGAGATAAAAAGATACTACAGAATAGTCCATGGTGTTTTGTGTGTAGGAGCACATACTCCTTTCAATTGGTTGTTGTGAAAATGCTATTTGGAAGGTGAGAGACATATGTTCACAAATATACACTGTCCTAACACAAGCAGCTTAACCTTTGTATTTACATGATAAGTATTTATGTCAATCGATTTCTTCTAACGAAAGTAGCCTAAAAAATTGATGCAGCAAACCAGTGATTACTGTTAAGGCCTGCCTATTGTCCTATCCACTGCTCACTATCACATTATTGCTTTCTCTTGTCTCGTGTCCTGCTTTCATTCTGTCTGTTTCTCTCCTCTACTGTATTTTCTCATTCCTGCATGGTTGGCCAGGCAGCAAACTGGACAGAAGGTCAGAGTGTCTGGCGATGCCAAAACTCCGAGATTTTTTTTGAGCATTCTTTTTCCTCAGAAATGCAGATTCTGGACCTCCTAATGAGTGTATGTCGCTCCCTGATACCATCTGTTCATTCGTGTTCGCTATGTGAAACAAATAAATAAAGAACATGTGAAATCAATCCAATACGCCTGATTAATCAAAGACCCCCAACTCTGATATGTGTTGGCTCTACTCTACAGTATGCTTTATACTCTAGTTACCTACTAAAATGGGGTCATTGGAATGGCAGAGACAATTATGGCCCTTGTCACGAACTTACGGTAAAGTGCAGGATAAAGCCACAAGCAAAGCTGATAACCGTCCGTTTATCTCATACACAATAAGAAAATAGAACAGCGAAAAACAAACGATAAAACATAAGATGGGATGAAATAAAACTGCGCTATAGAGCGACTTACTAATAACATCAAAACCAGCTATGGGAAACAAAAAACACTCACCTACTTGAAACGTGACATAAAAATAATGTCATTTCTGTAATAAAGTAAAGTGCCAGAGTACTCAGTGAACTTAAATAACACAACATATAGCTAACTAACACTGGCTGTGCACGATCAGAACCACCCAACCGGAACTAGCCGTTTGAAATTGTGACAGCCCTAGCCATTAGTCTGACATTGCTTAAGTTTAGTGTGCTTATTGATCAAAGGTTTGTGAGATTATCACTAATATCTATGCAAAGCTAACATATGCCATTGCCTTTAAATTACTTCATATTTTGATATGGAGTTATAGGACCTATTAGGTTTTCCTGGAAATATGACAGAAATGTATTCTTTGTGACTATAAAAGAGCCTTTATTGTTATTGTGGATACAAGTTTTGTGGATACAAGATGTTTTCCATAAAATGTGAGGAAAAAGGTTACATGTTTTTACTGCTTTGCATTTTTTCTCTATTCGTTTCATTCATTATCCATTTTCCCTCTGCATATTGGGCTTACACATATCATTATAGATAAGCCTCTGAGTTTCCTAGAGCAAAATCACTTCTTTGTTCCAGAGGGTCTACAAATAAATGCTGTAGAAGATATTTTTGTATTACATTAGTCCTTCAAAATATATTTGTAAGTGCACCTGACGACTCATTACTTTTGTAAATTTCAAGACTAACAGCAGGACTAAACACATCCACATGTTCCAGAATTTCCCTTGTATCCAAAAGTTACTAGCTCCAACCATTTGGTAATGGCAATATATGAAGACACTGACGACTCTGAGTGTATGCACCTATAATCTGGCTATATCAATTGATATCCATCATGCCTTTGTGACACAACACGGTTAAGTATCTTAGTGACATCTGTCTTGTTAGGGCAGCCCACCTCTGGAAAAAAGGCAGCAAATGACACATTCATGTAATTTACCGCAATGGCTAATATCGCCTACTGAGCGTGGTAACAGAAAAATGGTGCGCCTAGAAAAGAAATAATGACATGACCAATGAAATCATGCCTGTGTGATAATCAACCTTTAGACTAAAGACATTGCTCAGTGGGAACATGGTGTAGCCGTGCCTTCATATTTGTACAAATGTTTCATTTTATGAAATAAAATATGTGTCAACAGCTGTTGGAGCCGTATTCAGAATCTCTTACGTTGTTAGAAACACAAACCTGAAAGATTACATTTTGCTCTATTTGTATGCATTTCAAGATGATATGATTTAAATGTCTAATGAGACTAAGTTTAATGCTTAATGCGTGGACTAACCTGATTGGGTCTATGTGTTAGCTCCTCCTCCTGGAGGCGGGACATGCGTGAAATCAGGTGTTACTAATTGAGTAGAAGGGTTTGGCAGGCAGGTTAGAGGGTAGAGCGCAACAGTTTCTTCAATCGCATTAATCATGCTATGTTTTGATGCTCACAGCAGTATATTTGTTTTCGTGAAAAGTTTGTTTTATTGTTTTCGATTGAAAGTAAACCGGAGATTGTGCTGAATAAACCAAGACCTTTTTATATGACCACTTCTCCGTGCGTGCTTACTGGAAATGTGTATGGGAGAAACTCTTCCTCTAACCTCAGGAGCTAAAAACAAAGGACAGAAGGATTTTAGCCCGAACAACAGCGGACTGGGGGAATTAACCAGAATCAGCAATAATTCTCCGTAAAACAATATCCAGTAAAGGCTTTTATAAAGTTCACCCAACCTAATTGCGAGCCATCATGGATCTGATTAACATAGCTGTGGTATGTAGGTCAGACTTTCACCAGACAACTAGTGGGTGTGCCTCCTGCTAAACCAGTGTTATTCCAATCAAATCTGGCTTCGTCACAACCCATGAGCATCACAGAACAGCCTAATGACAAGTGACAGGTGAGAGCACAGCACTGGTGGCTTAATCTGACAAGACTAGGAGGATGCTTTGCATTGATAGCTGTCGAGGAACAACACCACAGCTAGAAGACAAGAACCGGGAGACTATACATATAACAATTAATAAAGCGACATGTTTAAGGGCCGCGGATGGAGATCTCACCTCATCCACTATCAATGTGCAGAAGGGCGATTAGTACACAGAAGCCATTGATTGAAATCAATTTAATCAAATGAGTACCCTGGGTTTAATGTGTATCTCTATGCAAATAAGTATGCGATTGACCGTAATCAATGATATCAGGTTGGGCTTACAGTGATTCCTATCAGGGATGTTTCTGCTTGCCTATTTGATCGATTTTCTTCTGTACCCTCGCTATGATACTGTAGCAGTTGTGTAATCTGCTTGGTAATAATTATCTAGTGTTGCACATTAGTTGAGAATTAGGATTAGACAGATGCTTCACAGCCCAGATGCCAAGAGAAAAGGGACGGACTCTGGACACTGGAACACACTGTAATTGATGGGTGACATTTGTTTTTTCCACTGTTGACGCAGACTGAGATACTTTAAGAACATGATGTCTAAGCAAACACAATGCATTGAATTGAGAGATTAGATTCACACAATTGAAACCCGGATAAATAGTCCGAAGACACGGTGTCCAAAAAAAAATACATTGCACTCAATTGGGGAAAATTTGTTTCGTATTATTAGACGCTTTGATAAAGACTTCAGGGACTTATCTAAATTAATATGTTTTTGCATTCAATGGCAGAAATTAGGTTCACAGTGTGGATGACTAATGGGCCAATTCCAACCTGGTGTGAGGGGATTTAAAAATACCTTTTCCTCCACGTTCATGTGCAATTCCCTCAATGCATATTTGCATCTTCAGTTTAAGGATGCGGAAACATTTTTTGACAAACTAATAATTTAGGGTAAAGATTAGAATTTTACATAATGTACAGGTGCATAAGAGAAAATCTACAGCCTTGCCTTAATTTAGAAATAATTAATTGTGCCGGATGGTCAGCTCTAAGAAGACTCCTGATGGTTCCAAGTTTTTTAGATTTCAAAATAATGGCGCACACTGTACTCCTGGAAACTTACAATTCTCCAATCATGTTCTAGGTACATCAAAGGGCTGAATACTTATCGACACAGGATATTTCCTTCTCAATAAACTGTCACACAACTCAAATTATTCATATTTTTGTTTTCATTATACATATTACATGTAACTTGATGACAAGAAAAACATATTCAATGCATTTTAAATGAAACCTATTAAGACAACAAAAAGTAGAGAAGGCTTCTGAATACGCTCTGAGCGCAGTGTACGTACATACTGCCGAAGCCACCCACGAACTGTGTCAGTAGATAATTCACCTGTTATGAATATCCTTGGTGCTGCGATCTATTAACGTAATGATACCAGCCGTATTATGACTTATGTGTTGTAACAAGCCGAAGCCTCCGACTGTCAGGCTGCATCCTGGGGCGCCCGGGGGATCGACGGCCATCACAGCATGTCTTGTCCAGTTACATCCAACTTCCTTCTGCTACATTGATCTCATCCCCTGGCAAAACATCTCTGAGGCGAGGTCAGGCTTCTACCATGAGGTAGAGAAAAGTGTATCACAGTAGCGCTTAGACATAAATAGATTCCACCATGAAGTGGATTTATTTATGCCGTGTAACTCGGAAGAGACATAGAGTACGGACCCAGAGGTTACGTAGTTCAAAGCCCTGGTGGACACTTTTTTTTTAATAAAGCTTGGCTTTTGGGGTGCGTGAATACCGTCAGAAGTCTGAAAAGGGACACAGGGGCGACCGGGTTTGGGACTCCCAAGGCTTAATATTGAGTGAGGCTATCCTGTCTGTTCTAAACCGACAGAAGGTCTACTGTGACACACAACATATGTATGTAGGTATGTGCACACTGCTACGTATGGGGCTGTGCAGTTCCCATGAGTTACCACTGTCCACCATCGCATGCGCGCACGAGAGCGTCCATTTGACATGTGTCACCTACCTAAACATCGTTAGAGACCAGGTACAACCCTTAATGGAAATTCGCCGATGGCCCTGGCCGCTTTCAGCAGGATAACGCGCCCTGCCACACGGCACACATTGTTCGAGAATGGTTTGTCGAACATGAGTTCAAGGTGTGGCCCTGGCACCAAATTCCCAATCCAATTCAGCGTCTGTGGGATGCGCTGGACAAACAAGCTCAATCCACGGCGGATTTATAGGACTTGAAGAATCCGCTGCTGACGACTTGATGCCAGATGCCACAGTACACCTTCAGGGGTCTGTTAGAGGACACTGTTTGGGCGCCATTCACAGGACCAACAGCATATTAGGCAGGTGCTTATAATGTTTCAGCCCATCAGTGTATATGACAACGCTTTTGTGTCGACAATCAAATCAACTAATGGAATAAAATACAACATTCTGCCTTCCGTTGACTTCAATTCTTCAATTCATGGCTACATAGGAGTCGAGCTAACATTTAGAGCATTAAGGTATTCATCGAAAAAGAGTGGCGAGTTCTCGATTGATTGCTAATTCCTAAGAAGCATAATTTATTCATAGAAGGTCTTGAGGAAAAAAAAGCTTTGGTTTATCTGGTGTTTTTCTTTAGAAGTGAATAGTGTTTTTCTTTTGAAATGAGAAACCTATTACAGCAACCTTTCGTTTGTAATAGAATGCAGTGATAGACATGCACTTGTTTGCCTTTGTGGTTTCGTTTTATACGCTGGACAATCATTGTACTATCTATACCAGTGCGGTGTGGACGTCCGTATGTTTTGTACACAATACATTCCTATGTAATTTATTCATCTACCTGCACGGTCCAGCAAGCCAATGACACCAATCACGCACGATCACAAGGCTTTATTTGGTTGCCAGAGTTGGATACAAAAAAACATGCCCAGTTCTGTGGCCCTTACACTTGGGCCCAATTGTGAAAAGCCCCATCTCTGGATACATTAAACCAATGTTCTATTCTAGTGAAATGGGTAGCGTGTTTAGGTTAGGCTGTAAAAACTAAAACGATATGTTAAATTACCACACAACCTACACCATTCACAAATTAAGTCGGAAGTTTATATGCACTTAGGTTGAAGTCATTTACTCATGTTTTTACCATTTCACAGATATTATGTTGACAAACTATTGTTTTTGTGGTAAGGTCATCTACTTTGTGCATAACACAAGTTTTTTCTCCACTAATTGCTCACAGACATATTATTTCAGTTATTATTACCTGTATCACAAGTCCACATGGTCAGAAATTTACATACCGGTACATTAAGTCGACTGCTATTGAACATAAAATGGCTCTGATAGGCTAATTGCCAAAATCTGAGTCGATTGGAGGTGTACCTGTGGTTGTATTTCAAGATCTACGTTCAAACTCAGTGAGTCTTTGCTTGACATCATGGAAAACCGACCTCAGACCTCCAGAATTGTAGACCTCCACAAGGCTGGATCATCTTTGGGAGGAATTCACAAACATCTGCAGGCATCATGTTCATTTGTACAAACAACAGTACGCAAGTTTAAACACCATGGAACCCCGCAGCATTATACCGCTGAGGATGGAGATGTGTTCTGAATCCTAGAGATGAACGTACTTAGGTGTGAAAGTGCAAATAAATCCCAGAACAACAGCAAAGGACCTTGTGAAGAAAAAACACATAATAATAATCTTCAGTTAGTTCAGGAAATAATTGGAACCTGACAAAATGTTCATAATTTGGGCTTTGTTTGCAACCACAATGGATTTGAAATAACACTACTGAGATGCAATTAAAGTGCAGACTCATTAGATGTTGTAAAAGGGTGTTTCTTTACCATGGAAAGAATCCTACACTTATTCACCACTGTTCGTGTCCACGGTCGTCCAGGCCTCTTTGTGTTGCAGGGCTCAAACTGTTGATTTGCCACTCCTAATGTGCGTGCTATCTTTCTATCTTTTTGCAGCCAAAGAATGGCCTGTTTCACATGCATTGAAGGCTCTTTTGACTGCATGTTGTGGGTTTGACTGCAACAGCTTCCAATTACAAATGCCACACCTGGAATCAACTCCAGAATTATTTGATTGAGGCACTGGTGCACTTTACAACATAATTTTACTTTCTCACAATGTAATCTATGTGGATATATTGAAGCAACATGGAGTCATCAGTCAGGAAGTTAAAGCTTTGTGGCAATGGGTTATGTAAAACCTCAAATGTACATATCCCTCCCCAAAAATATGTGTCCGTAGACCTGAGCTATCAACTATATGTATGTAATTTCAATAATTAATATATATTATATAGATTGCACCTTTGCCACTTTCTCACCGGTCCTTTTGAAGCTTACAGTAAGAAAGCAGGTTGAGCAGAATCAGCTACATATGCTCAAAAGCCATGATGATGTTTGCAGAGACTGGGTTTCTAAGATATTTTTTCATGCGGGGGTTGATGCATCAAGCACAAATTTTCCAAAGCAGCTTTATTTGATTGCTGACGTGACCAATCCCTTGTAAGCGAGGCACACTATGTGACAGGTAGATTGAGAGCTTGCCATGTCTCTATGAGTCTGGGCTTAAAGTCACCTTCCAAAGGTCATTGTCATTTTCAACAGTATATACATTACCGAACCTGCAAAATATTACATACAAATATGTGTGGCTTATGATATAATAAGTACAGTTGGAATGATTGGAATGTACAGGTAGCGCCATTTAATGAAACCCTTTCTGATTCTACACATAACCAAGTGTCACATTCTGCACTTTATTTAAACGAAGTAAAGAACTACTCGCATTAAAACAGAATATGTGTGTGTGGGAGTAAGTATGTGTGTTCACGCATTAAAGTTTAGCGAGACAGTGTAACTGCAGACAGCAGCATTCTTCAGCACTCACTACCAGGCCTACCAGGCCCGGACGCGTGCCCACTAAACGCACGCACGTTTGTTAAAACCCTAAATGCACTTTATTTTTCTAACATGCCCTAATCAAACGAGAAGAGCAGTGTAACGTTTTCTTTCCATGATGCAGCAGTCCCAGAGCTGACCCCAGCGTCATTATTGTTGGGCACAATGAAAGAGCCGAGTCAAAACACTGTGTCTCCAAATTGAAACGTCTGTATGGGCGTGTTCAAAGGGATCTGTCCTCATTACTTGTATAATACAGTAATAAAAGGCACTGCCTCCCTCTCGGTTCCTGTCCTTCTCTTGGTGGTCAACCTGAGAGAGATTGCATTGATCGTTACAGTAGTTACCGCTGTATGAATGCTTGCTGTGGACATCGCTAAGTGCATCCTTTATTATAGTGTTATATTTATTTTATTTAAATCGCTCACATTTCCGAGAACGGGAACAAGGGATTTACTGTATATTATAAGGTTTTACTGTATATTATAAGGATTTACTGTATATTCTAATGGTTTACTGTATATTCTAATGGTTTACTGTATATTATAAGGGTTTACTCTATATTATTAGGATGTACTGTATATTATAAGGATTTACTGTATATTATAAAGATTTACTGTATATTATAAGGGTTTACTCTCTATTATTAGGATTTACTGAATATTATAAGGATTTACTCTATATTATTAGGATTTACTGTATATTATAAGGATTTACTCTATATTATTAGGATGTACTGTATATTATAAGGGGTTACTGTATATTATAAGGATTTACTGTATATTATAAAGATTTACTGTATATTATAAGGGTTTACTCTCTATTATTAGGATTTACTGAATATTATAAGGATTTACTCTATATTATTAGGATTTACTGTATATTATAAGGATTTACTCTATATTATTAGGATGTACTGTATATTATAAGGGGTTACTGTATATTATAAGGATTTACTCTATATTATTAGGATGTACTGTATATTATAAGGGTTTACTGTATATTATAAAGATTTACTGTATATTATAAGGATTTACTGTATATTATAAGGATTTACTGTATATTATTAGGATGTACTGTATATTATAAGGGGTTACTGTATATTATAAAGATTTACTCTATATTATTAGGATTTACTGTATATTATAAGGATTTACTCTATATTATAAGGATTTACTGTATATTATAAGGATTTACTCTATATTATTAGGATTTACTCTATATTATAAGGATTTACTCTATATTATTAGTATTTACTCTATATTATTAGGATTTACTGTATATTATAAGGATTTACTCTATATTATTAGGATTTACTGTATATTATAAGGATTTACTCTATATTATTAGGATTTACTGTATATTATAAGGATTTACTCTATATTATTAGTATTTACTCTATATTATTAGGATTTACTGTATATTATAAGGATTTACTCTATATTATTAGGATTTACTGTATATTATAAGGATTTACTCTATATTATTAGGATTTACTGTATATTATAAGGATTTACTCTATATTATTAGGATTTACTGTATATTATTAGGATTTACTCTATATTATTAGGATTTACTGTATATTATAAGGATTTACTGTATATTATAAGGATTTACTCTATATTATTAGGATTTACTCTATATTATTAGGATTTACTGTATATTAGAAGGATTTACTGTATATTATTAGGATGTACTCTATATTATTAGGATTTACTGTATATTATTAGGATGTACTGTATATTATAAGGATTTACTCTATATTATTAGGATTTACTGTATATTATTAGGATTTACTCTATATTATAAGGATTTACTCTATATTATTAGGATTTACTGTATATTATTAGGATTTACTGTATATTATAAGGATTTACTGTATATTATTAGGATGTACTCTATATTATTAGGATTTACTGTATATTATAAGGATTTACTGTATATTATAAGGATTTACTCTATATTATTAGGATTTACTGTATATTATAAGGATTTACTCTATATTATTAGGATTTATTATTAGGATTTACTGTATATTATAAGGATTTACTGTATATTATAAGGATTTACTCTATATTATTAGGATTTACTGTATATTATAAGGATTTACTCTATTTTATTAGGATTTACTGTATATTATTAGGATGTACTCTATATTATTAGGATTTACTGTATATTATAAGGATTTACTCTATATTATTAGGATGTACTCTATATTATTAGGATTTACTGTATATTATAAGGATTTACTCTATATTATTAGGATTTACTGTATATTATAAGGATTTACTGTATATTATTAGGATTTACTGTATATTATTAGGATTTACTGTATATTATAAGGATTTACTCTATATTATTAGGATGTACTCTATATTATTAGGATTTACTCTATATTATACGAAGCGAGAAATTGATGGGATCAGTAGGGAAAATTGTTCTGGATAAATGATGAAGAGAAAAAAGGGTTACTGATAAAACAATCTCATTGGGACTTAACTTTCCCAATACTTATGCAGGGAATTGTATGTTTGCTCACTACTTCAGTCTGATACTTCCTCCAAAGAATACGTGCGTGGTCAAAATGAAGGGTGTTGAAGGAAGGGTGTAATTCGATCATGTTGAACAGCACGGCATCAAATCGAATCTAATTTCCATCCAACATATGCGTTGGCCCTGGTCGTACCCCTTGTTGTCAGCACCATTGAGAATAGTTTATTTGCGTCTTGTGTTCTAGATCTAGAGAGCACTTGGCAAGAGCAAGAACTGTGGGTAGCAAGGCAACACCCCGTTTGGTTTTCACTTTGTGAAACACACTTAATCGAGTTTTTTGAACAGCAACTGCTGAAAGAACCAAAAGTTGTCCATCTTAAAAACTTAACGAAATCTGTGACTCTGTGACATGTTATAGAGGTTTGTGTTTAAATTGCAATTATGTCAAGTAAAGAGTAAAAGCCTCTCTATGAAGTCTATAAATGGGATCCCAATTGTGTACAGAGATCAATTCATTTTTTGTGTTATTTATCCAGGAATCAAAAGCAGAACTTGAATTCATTGAAATGAATGTTTACAACATTTGTTCCAAGTGCATGACATTGCCTACTACACTTTCTCACACATTCAGTTTGAATTAGAATTAGTTTGTAGATTGACTTTTTGTCTCATACTTGCTTAAGATATGCAGTACTAACCCTACCCACCCTAAACCACCCTGGACTAGCTAATACTACGCCTGATCTCGTTTACTAAGAGATAAAAAAAATCTCTCTTGTAAATAATAACAAAATCAATGACAAATTTTATTAAATAGGAATCAGGGCATTTCTGTGCTGATCAAAAATTCCTTTTCGAATTGTTACCGCTTTACGTTGGCAATGTCAAATCTAATGGCCCACGTTTTGACATTATTTGACCCCGTCCATGTTGTCAATACACTTGTCGGTTTTACGACCTGAACCACGTTTCATGTTGTGGTCTTATCCTTTCCTTCATTTCTTTTTGGCACTCATAAACAGATTGGTGTATTTCAACCTTGGCCAAAGAATGCTACATATTTAGTTTTTTTAGATTCTTGTTTTAGAAATCTATTGCCACTGGTTGCTGGGATATCTGAAACAGACCAATGTGTAGTTTCCATTCATTTTAGTTGTTGTATAATTAAGTGGGTAGTAAGGCAATACTTCTGCAATACATATATATATATATATATATATATATATATATATATATAACATAGCAGCTTGCCAACTACTTTCTGTCTTTAAATATGGGACTAGTAGCACACACTGTGTGTGACATTATTACCTAGAGCTACTGCTGTTGGGGAATTGAAACGACCTAACTCATTTGAAGAGCTTGAGATACGCATTAGCCTGGTTTTATTTTCTATCCTAACACACAATCTTCCAGCTGGTCAATATTTTATTTCTGAGAATCCAATAATATTACTGACTTTCCTGGGACTGCACTGTATACATTACCTCATGCAATAAACACCTATGCACCTTAAATCGCCTCATATATTGAGCTGGGACTGCACTGAATACATTACCTCATACAATGAACACCTGCACACTCATATATTGAGCTGGGACTGCACTGTATACATTACCTCATAAAGTTAACCTTCCATTTGTATTTAGTCTACATTACTTAAATCTCGACATTTTTATAGACTAGTTTTTCGTGGCGTCTTGCAATTGGGATGAATTTACCCAGGTCATCATAGTAAAATGGTATTGGATTTCAATAATCCTACTTATTTGAAGTATGTTAGTTGAATAAAAAATCTAATTTCCAATTACAATGGTGCATTTGATGTCATGTTTTCATGCCTTGGTTGCACCTGACAGACCTGCAGATGGAAAGTGAGAAAGATAGAGATATGGGTCTAACTAAACCCCACGACAGAGAGCTCTTAAGTGGGCTGGCTCCCATAATAGACAGCCCATTAGAAGGCTGCAGGAACACAGAGGATCTGTGATATTTATTCATTGGCACGAAGAGGCAACACAGTGGATCTGTCATATCCCTTCATCGGGCACAAGAGGCTCAGCGAGAGAGAGGGAGAGATTTTGTGTCCATCTGTACGTCCATATGCATGTGTTCATCTTCCTCCTACTTGTGATTTGTTGTTTTCCTAGGATTTAAATCAATTAATTAACTAAATGCCCACAACTGTCAGTGGGCGCAACCTTCTCGTCACCACTGCCTACAGAAATGGACACAGAGCCACAGTCTGTTGGAGGGCTGTGAAGGTGACCTGGCTCAGCAGTGAAGGGGCGACTCCGGGACGCTGGCCATCTAAGCAGAGTTCTTCCTCTGTCTAGCGTCTGGGTTCCTATTTGCCCATCTTATCTTGTTCTTTTAATTTGCCAGTCTGAGATGGCTTTTTCTTTTCTTTGCAACTCTGCCAGCGACCTGGTTTGACCCCTTCCTTCACTATTGACGTTAAAACTGGAGTTTCTTTGAGGGTACTATTAACTGAAGCTGCCATTTGAGGACATGCGAAGCGCCTGTTACACTCTGATGTATTTGTCTTCTTGCACAGTTGGGCACCAGGGCCTTCCACTCCTCTTTCTTTTCTGGTTAAGGACAGTTTATGCTGTTCTGTGAAGGGAGAAACACATTTTGTTGCGCAAGACCTTGAATTTCGGACATGGTATAGCCTTTATGGCTCAAAACAAGAATAGACTGACGAGTTTCAGAAGAAAGTTTTTAGTTCAAGGCCAATTTGAGCCCGGAATTGAACCGACAAACGTTCATGCTCACGATACAGAACTAGTCCAAAGAAGTTTTAATGCTTCATTATTCAGGACAAATGTTTTCAACATAATGGCAAAAATGTTTTTCTAATGTATAATTAAGGGATGGTTGCTGAACACATGAGGGATGGTTGCTGAACACATGAGGGATGGTTGCTGAACACATGAGAGATGGTTGCTGAACACATGAGGGATGGTTGCTGAACACATGAGAGATGGTTGCTGAACACATGAGAGATGGTTGCTGAACACATGAGAGATGGTTGCTGAACACATGAGGGATGGTTGCTGAACACATGAGAGATGGTTGCTGAACACATGAGAGATGGTTGCTGAACACATGAGGGATGGTTGCTGAACACATGAGGGATGGTTGCTGAACACATGAGAGATGGTTGCTGAACACATGAGAGATGGTTGCTGAACACATGAGGGATGGTTGCTGAACACATGAGGGATGGTTGCTGAACACAGGTGTCATGATTCCCTCCCTCTGTCCCTCTCTATGCGGGAGTTGGCACTCCCCCGACCAGCAGAGAGAGAGAGTAATCAAAGACATTCTGTACACCTGAGTTTGGTTTCACACCTGTTTTCTGTTTGTCGTTAGTCATTGTATATAGGGTGCTTCTGATCAGTGTGTCAGTATCGGGCGGTGTTTCGGCATATTTGTAACAACTGGTAGTAGCAGGACACAGACACAGACACAGACACAGACACAGACACAGACACAGACACAGACACAGAGGTGGTGGTGGTGGAATGACTAAGGTTAATCAACAGACTTAATAACGACAGACTTAATTCCAAAAGACTACACCTAAAAACAATGACAGACAAAGACACAGGTATCCGGGGAAACGAAATAGGGGCAAACAAAACACAGGTGGCAAAAAAACTATTGCACACTATTGGACAGGTGAAACCAATAAATGCAAGGGATTGAAACAAAACATAGCAATTGATCACATGAACCATAAAAACCCTCAAGATAGAAGTTCAACAGCCGATACGGCACATCCCCCGGCTGTAACAGTACCTCCCTCCAAGGTGTGGCTCCAGACACAAGACAAGAAAAGGGGGTGGTGGCGGTGGTCCGGTCTCAGAACAGGATGGTGGTAGCTCCACACAGACCCCTCGAGGGTGGAGGCAGCTTGTGCCTGAGGCCATGCCTGGCTGTTACAATATTTGCCTCATTATTAAGAAAATAAACATTATCATTTTATTTAGACAAATTACCCTGTTTTCAATCCGTCCATTCTAGATTTCAGGTATATTTGGGTTTTAAGAGACTAGATATTTTGACTTGTTTTAAGAAGTAACATTTTCTTCTTCTCTTTACATTTGTAAAAATGAAGTAATATTATTGCTAATTTAAAACATATTGTGATTTAGGGACTGACTTTAGCAGTATAGCTTTTTGTTCTGTAAAAAAATTGATTTTACTATTGCATACCTGTGGCGACATTAGTTAATATTTGTTTCTTCCCAGTGAGAAATAATGCTGAAAGTCCAGACTAGCCATTTACTCTGGCAACATGGAACAACTGTGGTGAGATAGCTAGCGAATATTGCTATTATCCACGCTATTCTTTGTTTTATTCAGTTGGTTCTTTAAATAACTGGTGGCATAATTGTCTATTTTTTGTTTATTAGATAATTTTAGTCCTTTTTTGTCATTTTAGTATTTCTGTCTTGAAGAATGCTTGATATGAATGTGTGCTAATGTTTCTTCATCTCATTTTTACATATGCTGTGCCATTCACATAATGCTCATTTGCTATTAACAGGTCCTATTGTATTTGGAGAAAACACTTCCATATTACACCACCACCAGTAGGTTCAGTTGACTCAAACAGGATGAATGTAGCCTTATCTTCCTTTTCCTAGCTGACAGCAGTTGAAGCCAGCGTAATCTTCTGCTGCTGCATCATAAAAGTCTCTCCTGTACACCACTATTGTAAAGATCGGTTATTTGAGATGTCAGCCTAAACAAGTCTGGCCATTTTCTGCTGACTTTGATTCACAAGGTGTTTTTGCCCAGAGAACTACTGCTCACAGGAAGTTTATCGATCCATCCTCTGCCAATTCTAGGGACATTAATGAAAAGATAGGGTTGCTGTTTTCTAGATGCTGGAACCACTGTCCGGCAGCAACAAGGATATAATGGTTAATGTTGAATAAGTTATTGTTGGTGCAAGACAATGGTCGTGGTAACATGGCTTGCTGTGTAGAGTAGGCGGATTGTATCAAAGCATTCAGTTACAGCCCAGATTATTGTTGGAATTGACAATATTAGTAGCCTAGGTGACCTGGAGTATGGTTTGATCATTGGAGCATCTTAGATCATCAGTGTCTCAGAAAATTCTGGACCTTCGAAGTGCAGCAGTGTCTATGGTTTACACCAGGGGTAGCCAACCCTGCTCCTGGAGAGCTACTGTCCTGGGGGTTTTCATTCCAACTTCATGTATATGCAGTTTCATTTAGCAATGATCAATCTAATTATTCCAGTCAGCTGTGCTTAATTAGGGTTGGAGTGAAAACCACCAGGACAGTAGCTCTCCAGGAGCAGGGTTGGATACCCCTGGTTTACACAATATGGTCATACAAACCAAAAGAACAAAATGTCCATTAATCAATAATTCATCTGTTATTTGAAATTATATTAGAGCAATTTAAACATGATGTTTTCCCTTTGACATAATGGACACCCTTTGTGTTGATAAATCTTTTTATATAAATGTCATAATTTGTCTATATACAGTAGGTGTTGTGAATATTGACACATTGTCATACGTTTTTTAATCTGTAAATTATTTGACTTACAATAACACAAATAGACATTCAAACAAAGTCCCCGCTTACAGCAGATATGATACACACAATGATTAATAAATGCCACACAGATTCCCCAAACTCTATATAGTGCTTGTCATCTCACTTAAAATAGGAGATCTGAGTGGTAGCAACCCGGGACAAGACTAAGAAATATTGGCGAATAAAACACTGTTATTCCCATACTTACTGCAAATGTCATACACACACACACACACACGGGTGGGCAATGCCCCAACTGAGTGAAATGTGAGCTTGAAAAAGTCCCTACAAGCCGTGGGCCACAAAGTGATTATCAGCGGGAATTGTTCCTTCTACACTTTCTATTGGTTTCAAAAGAATTTCTTTCTGATGTGCTTTGGTAACAATATATGTTGACTAACGGTAAACTGCTTACTTATAGACTCTTTCCCAGAAAGTGACAATTGAAGTAATTACAATAAAAAATATTAACCAAAATGCGTAGTCAAGTCTTAAAACTAAAAACCCATTATTATATTGTATTGCTTAGTGTTTTGTGTTGCCTCAATTACAATGCAAAACTGAAGCAAATCGCTTTGGTAGACTGTCAGAACATCTTGAAGTGTCTAATACCAACAAAATTAAAACTTGGACGCCAGCATTAGAGATCAAGCGATTGCTTTCACTTAAATAAATAATTAAATAAGTGTTTCACTTTCAGTACATAAACAATTATCTTACTACAACGCTAGTAGCCGACCAGATAGCTATCAAACACTTCTGCCCAAGATCCAAAGAACATTTTATAGCGTATTGGCTCTTGGACAGTAGAAAAATACCAAGCTAGAAAACAATGTCAGTTTTAAATCTTTTTATTAGTCCTTTCAATAAAGGAATAAGAAGCTAACACACGGCTGGACAGAAGGGAACATGCCTTGCAGTAAATTAACAACACAATTTGCCAACTGGCGCTTGAACATGAAATATTAAAATAACAACTTTATCGTATCCTTTGACCTTGGCAGGCACCGCATTTAAAACAATCCTAGCCGTAGATCTGGTAAGAATCTCTCTGTGTCCTCCTGCTCTGTGTCCTCTTGCTCTGTGTCCTCCTGCTCTGTGTCCTCTTGCTCTGTGTCCTCTTGCTCTGTGTCCTCTTACTCTGTGTCCTCTTACTCTGTGTATTCCCCCAAGTGCAGCCTGCCCACCTGGATTGCCGACACCTGTTTTATAATAGAGAGATAGAGAGGCTGTTAACTCCCCAGGTGTTTCCAGTTGTGTCTGATTCCCCTGTACTCACACATCTGATGGGGAACTGCTGAGTCCCAAGATACTCCCAGTGCCAGATCAGTCACACTACACACAAATTGACTTGCAGCTCAATCGGTACAACATGGAAAGTGCTTAAACTTACCTTAGAATAATGGTAAAACACCATAACCATGCTTGTTTTGTTGAGTCTAGAATATATATATTTTTTAGGTCTGGGCATTTGTTTACGTGGTGAGACCTTTTTCTTTTAAAGATGCAATGACAACTCCGAATCATATAATGTGTATGTATGACCCCTGTAACCACTTATGTTTATATTATTATCTTTTCTGGCTTCTGTCTATTCTAGAAAGGTTTACTCAAAAACAAAACAAAGCAAAATGTGGCATACTGAAATAACAATGGACTCTATGAATGTCTTATATAGGCGCTTCACTAGAGCCTGACACAGTGAACACAAATGCAGTAAGAACTGTGTGTGTTGTACATGAGACAGCTGACTTCAGTTGTTATTGGGAGAAGAGAGTAGATCATGAAGTCACAGATTTAAACTTGTAGATTTCAGGCAAATTGTGTTTGTTTGGCTTCCCGCAAAAATAAAAAAAGATTTTTGATATAGTGTAAAGATTACCAAGTGTTAGTGTAGAAACAGTTATTAATTGATCTGAAAGACTTTTATTTTCAGAGTAAAAGGATAACGTATATTGTGTTTCTCAGAGTAAAAATTGGAATGTCTGCATTCTCGTAAGAAGTATTCACTGATCTCCAGTTAAGAGAAAAAACACCATGTAATTGTTTGCCCATTTATTAGAGGAACCATACGACATACGATGTCTTTGGAGTAACCCGCTGCCACAGAAGAAAACACAGGTCATGAACGCTGTGGCCAATGGTTTCCGAGCAGAACATCTCCCAGACCATCTAATTTCTCCCACTTTAGGTGTGTATACTTTAATATTCACTGTAAATTTAGGACTTCAACTGTAGAATTGCATTTAAAAAAATAATATTGTTGAAAATTAAAAACATGTCTGTAATTAGAATTTAAAAAGTGACACCTTCATATTATCTAGATTCATATTTTAATATTTTGAGACACTGGGTTTTTGATTTCCATGAACTGTAAGCTGTAATCATCAAGATGAAGACATACTTATGCATTAAATGAAAGAAAATAATTGCTTTTCATTTATGTTTTAGACGCACCTGTATGAGTGTGTGCCTGCGTAGGATATCACTATACTTTTTATGTCTTGGCACGGCTGGATGGCCGTTTGCGGCCGCTAATATAAAAGAAAAATATTTCTAATGCCATTTCTAGCAAATAATGCAAATATCAAATGCATAGGTATAATTTGCTCTTCTGTGTACATTGTCTAGATTACTGCATTAACAGAGGTTGCATGTTATTTTATAATTTGAATAATATCTAAACCATGTTCGGTATTAACCATGCAGCAAAGTCCGTTATTGTCCAGCACACATGCTGCAAGTTTTTTTTCTTGTAGGTTGCATTGTTGTACTAAGTGATTAAGTTAAATATATATAACTGTCATGACATTTGATGGTAACAGGAGTAGAGATTTGAGTAAATATATCTGCGAGCGGGTCCAAGCACTCATGCAGGTTGTGTTGGGGCTTATAGCAAGGGACACTGAAAGTGCTGCTTTTTTCATCATTTAATTATTATTTCCTCCCTTCAATTCTCTCAACCTGTCACTGGAGGGAAATATTTTATTTTTTGCCATTAAACATGCCGTTCCAGCTGAAAAGACAGCCCTCAACAATGGTTGTGTTTCAGTTTTTATTTGAAAGTTTTTTATTGTCATCGTAATTACAAAATTGTTTTGGATATAGGCCAGCCGGTTACCCAGCAATATAAAAATAAACAGATACTAACAGATATACAGCTCATTGCTCTTCTTATGCTTCATCTTCATCATCTTCATCTTCAACCGCTTATCCGGGGTCGGGTCGCGGGGGTAGCAGCTCTAGCAGGGGACCCCAAACTTCCCTTTCCCTGGCAACATTAGCCAGCTCTGACTGGGGAATCCCGAGGCGTTCCCAGGCCAGTGAGAGGGAGATATAATCGGGAGATATAATCTCTCCACCTAGTCCTGGGTCTTCCCCGAGGTCCTCTTCTTATGCCTGTTTTGAAAAACTTGCCTACTGGCCGTGGAAAGCTTCTCTCATGCGATAAACCCCCTTCTGATCCCAGTGGTCTGTCATTGCCTGGCCTGTTTCTCCAGTGTTTGTTCAGGTACCCCTGACACTCCCCTACGTGTTTTGCTCACCAGATGCACACACACGCACATACACACACACACACACACACACAGCAAACTTTGATATAAACTGAAATTTGAACCCATACTCTTCTCTACATATTTTGCTTATATGATTTAATCAAAGTAAAAATTGTAACATTATCAACAAATCCTTAGTATATTATAAGGTTTGATGGTCTCAAAGTAAACCTTTATGTTTGCATAAGTGGCTATAAGGGGTGTAACAATACAATGGAAACTCAAAATGTATCAATATTTATTTAATATGAAGATCAATTGTAAAAGCGGATCGTCAATAATTACAAAGTAAATAAAATACACATTTCAATATTTATAAGGTACTGTGTTTAGGAACTTAACCCGATGTTGTAATTTGTCACGACATCCTCCGAAGCTGCCTCCTCTCCTTCATCAGGCAGACTTCGGCGTTTGTTATCATCTGCCTTCTAGCCGTCCCGTCCCTCCATTCATCATTCAATTTGTCTTGTCATCCCACACACCTGATTCCCCTAATCAGTATGTGTATATAGTCCGTCTGCTTGCCCCTTGTCTTTGTGTGGTATTGTGTCTGTCTGTGAAGCTGTTGTGTGTTAGCGCCGCGGCCGTATATTGTTTCTCTAAACAGAATCCTCTTGACCGATATCTTCGTCACTTAGCCTGTGGTGTATGCGAGCTGTGATTGGAATGTATATCTGTTTTTGCATCATTCCTGCACCTGGCTCCGTACCTCCTTCCAGCGCTACACATCATTAAATTACCATGACGCTACCAAGATGGTGTTTTGAAATATGCAGCGCAGGTTTTTTGTAGTGAAAGTTTACAGTTTGTCGAAAAATATTTATCTTCCGGTTCGTTATCATATTTGATATCTGAGGTGATATTATTGCATGGCCCATACATATGGATGGCACTAATGTGGAGTGTTTTCAAATTCAAATTTCTCAGCGTGTTCTACAAACAGAGGGTGGTTATGTCAGCGGAATAGATCATCGGCTGACATCTCCCTTCCATCCATGGCACATACCATTCGCCTTAAGAAAGCACGGAACATCATAAAGGACTATAGCGACCCTGGCTGTCTGTTTTAACAGCTGCCATCTGGTAGAAGTTACCGGAGCATCAGGGCGTGGTCTCCAGACTCCAGTTTTTAACCCCAGGCCATAAGACTTCTCAGTCAGCAACATTAATCTTCTGTATTATATTGATCAACAAACATGTTTATGCTCTGGTCACTTTCCGTGGACATTCAATGCACATTAGTATATTTTAATGTACGCATTTGTATGCACTACTACACTTATAACTATTATAATTGTCCATATTTCCAACTTTTACACTTGCCTAATTTCTTTTTAATATTTATTGTGTGTATTAATACATTTTTTGTGTTATGATTGCTATTGTTTTACATGCGTTATAATATGTTGAATGATTGTGTAAATGTTGCGTGCCATTTAATATGAATATCATTTTTCATATGACGCTATGTGATTCACTGCATTCAACGGAAAAAAAGACGATGCTGGAAGCGGAGTATTGATATAAAGGGAGTTGTAACAATAAAACAACAAAGACATTTAAACAGACAATTGGCTGTGCATGCATATGGTGTGTAACAGGGAGGGAATATTGTCCAACTGCGGTCAAAGACCATCAGAATAGCCCAAACGTCCCGCTTTCCGCATTTTACTTTGTGTTTGTTCCCAATCCAGACTTTTGCTAAATCTTTTTCTGGCACAAGGTTTTGTTTACACAACGCACTTTGTGCTTCCCCAAAGCAGAAAAACAAGTTTTTATTATTGATTTCTTAAGTTTTTGTATTCTGTTTGCCCATAGATCACGTTTTTTGGCCCAAAGCCTTTCTTCTTTGGCAGCGTAGCTAGTGAGGCAGCTCTTGAACTGATGCTCAAAAAAAAATCCAAGAAGCTCTCCCTGTGTTTCAGTCGCTGCACAAGACGAAACATCCATAATATTTTAGGGAGAGCAACAGCCCTTGGCATGGACTATAATATGCAAACCTTTTTGTGTAAGTTGTGATGTTGTTTTGACTTGACCGATGAACAGAATCACATGGATATTTGAGTAGATGTTGATATTACTGATCACTTACTTTTTGATACAATACATCCACAGTGAATAGTGTAGTTATGAAATGTAATAGGATTGAAAGAAAGATCAAATGTATTCTTCTGTATATGTCAATCTCTTCCCTAATCAGCACATGTTATGCCCTGTTATGTAAGTGCCACAGTGAAAGGATGGCCAGGAGAAGAAACAAGGTCTAGGGCAAGTAGACTCAACAGAGTGGGCCAGAGAGGGACAATGACCACGGTTACATGGCCTGACATTTACCCACATCCTCTTACCCACGCTCACAGTATTCTCATAGACATTTTCAATAGCATAGTCAAGACATCTACGCTAATGTCCTGTCAATCCAAAGGGCAAACTGTGACGACTACAATGACTAGTCGTCCTCTTTTCGTTCTTTTTGTGTTCTTCTCACCTGGTCCTCGTTTAGTTGATTAGTATTTGTATTTAGTTA
Source organism: Dallia pectoralis (assembly GCA_029465975.1). Taxonomy (NCBI): domain Eukaryota; kingdom Metazoa; phylum Chordata; class Actinopteri; order Esociformes; family Umbridae; genus Dallia; species Dallia pectoralis. The sequence goes on along the minus strand of CM055740.1, from coordinate 12,174,907 downwards.
TCTCTGTTTCTGGGTTGAGCATATTCTCTGTATAGTACACTTGTACACAATAGAATGCATACGTGGAGCCAGTTCAGGCTGAGGATAAATGTTAGAGGTTTGCTAGAGGTTTTTCATGTGTAAACCTCATTCTACATGCTTTTGTTCACCTGCAGAAAAATCCCCGTTGGCTGTGTTTGACTCAACAACAGAGCACAATACAAAGAGCTATATCCTTTGAGAATAGCATGCGTGGTGTAATTTTTTCCCTAGTTGTCAATGTTGAAGCATATGAAATGGAAAGGTGCAAAACCTCTGGAGTGCTGTGCCGAAAGATGTGTAAAATCCAGGATTCCGTTATCACGAACCATTATACCAGTAACACCAATAACACTGTATTTGAAAAACAGTTATTTATTCTAATCTGAAGGTAATAATTCACAATGTTTTCATGAATTCCATGTCATGAATCAATGACATTAAGTGAAGGTGGTCTGTCGTTTAGTTTGTTGCATTGCTTGTTTTTTAAGCAGTTGCCTAATATTTGATCCCTTTGAGAAAATGAAAACATTAGCACACACAATTGATGATGCTCAAGATACTGAACCTGTCTAAAAAAGGCCAGTTGTATTACTTTTTCAATCAGCACAACCGTTTTTAGCTGTGCTAACATAATTGCAAAAGGGTTTTCCAATGATCATTTAGCCTTTTAAAATGTGAATCATTAACAAACACAACATGTGAATAAATGTGAATCATTAACAAACACAACATGCCATTAGAACATAAGGGCTATGAAAGTTAACAAGTTAACGATGTGTTTTTGTTTTAAGCCATAGAAGCACTTTGATTTGTGTGCTGGTGCTGTCTAGAGCTTACACGGGTATATTTCTTTCATATAACAATAGTGAGTAAACATATCAGAATCAAAATCAGAAAAGTATTTATTCGCCATGAATGTGGGAACAGGAAGGTGCTTACATACAACATATGAAAAGAACAAAACAAATTATATTAAGAGCGTGAGGGGGAAAAGGGATAGTCATATACAAAATACTATACAGAATACAGATAAGTAACGTAGTGCAATAGTGCCAATATTGTAAATATTGTAGAGCAAAAAGATCAGGCAATGTGCAAATGGAATGGGTAAGAGTTCAAGGCTTGTGTGCACCCCTGGCCTTGTTGAGAAGGCAAGTAGCACAGGGGATGAAACTGTTCTTATGGCGTAAGGTTTTGGTCCTGATGGAGGAGGGGAGAGAGGGGTCTGCCACAATCTTTCTAGCCCGCCTCAGCCCTCGAGGTGTGCAGGTCCTGAGGCTAGGCAGATTGCAGCCAATCACCTTTTCTGCCGAGCAGCAGCATACCAGGTGGTGATGGATGAGGTGAGGATGGACTCAATGATGGCTGAGTAGAAGTGAACCATCATAGTCTTAGGCAGGTTGAATTTCTTCAGCGGCTGTAGGAAGTACATTCTCTGTTGAGCTTTCCTGGTCAGTGAGCAGATGGTTAAGTCCCACTTGAGGTCCTGAGAGAGGATAGTACCCAGGAAGCGGACGGAAGGACTCTACAGTGTTGATAGAAGAGCCACACAGGATGATGGGGGAGAGTTCCTCCTGAAGTCCACAACCATCTCCACTGTCTTTAGATCATTGAGCCCCAAGTTGTTCTGGCTGCACCAGATCACCAGTTTGTCAGCTTCCAGCCTGTAGTCGGACACGTCCCCACCGGAGATGAGCCCAATGAGGGTGGTGTCGTCCGCAAACATCAGGATCTTTACAGATGGATGACTTGAAGTGCAACTGTTGGAGTACAGGGAGAAGAGCAGAGCTCGGTTCAGAGCAGTCCAATTACCTTTCGAATCTGCAGTAGAACTCATACAGGTCGTTGGCTAGGCGAGAGTTGTTAGTGGTGTGGGGGGCTCTGGGGTTATAGTTGGCAATTTGCCTGAGACCACGCCAGGCAGATTCGTTAGCAGAGAACTGTTGTTTTAATTTCTCGAGTACCGTCGTTTAGCCACTTTAATCTCCTTGCTAAACCGGTTCTTTGAGTTTTTAAATATGTCTCTGTCCCCGCTCCTAAACGGTTTCTCCAGCCTCGACTTTCTGAGTTTAGCAGAGAACCAGGGCTTATCATTGTTAAAATTCACCCTGGCGCGTGTTGTAATGCAGCAATCCTCACTGAAGCTGATGTATGATGTCACAGCGTCTGTGTGCTCATCTAGGCTGTTTGTAGCTGTCCTGAACATGTCCCAGTCTGTAGTGTCAAGGCATGCCTGTAGATCCCCCACCGCATCACTGGTCCACTGTTTTGATGTCCTCACAGCATAAATCGAGTTTACTCGATCAAAGAAAGTTAAATCTTATCCATTATTACACATTTCCAAGTTGTCTGAAAATGGAAAACCAGAAGGCTAGCGGTGTATTTAGGCCTAACATAGTGGTTATACTTGTTGTCTTGATCGACAGCACAAAGCTAGCGATGGTACATTTTTGGGATCCGAAATCATAAATAATCTATTTTAAAGATGTCATGGGTAACAAATAAATGCTTATTTTGTTTTTTTTGAGTGAATACATTTAAGGGCCGTGACACAGCTCAGTCAAATGGACTGACTTGGAAAAAGACAGCTCAGCACATATTTCCAGACAAGCATTGTCTATAGTCTACCAATACACACCGTATTTTAACAGGATGCACTATTTTTTTAGGGTCAAATTTGAACACATTCTTGTATTGCGATTAGCTACGAAAGATTATTCACAGATTTGGTTACAATGAGATTAAATATATTTAATCAGATTACTTTTATAACACAATGTCAACAGACCCATTTGGGACTCTACATACAGTGCATCCGGAAAGTACTCACAGATCTTCACTTTCTCTAAATTTTGTTATGTTACAGCCTTACTGCAAAATGGATTCAATTCATTGGTGACAAGTGGTGAACACTAGACACTAAATAGTGTTAACCGTACAGGTGAACACAAAACACACCATGCTGAGAAGAAAAGAGAACACCCATCAGGAGAAGGTTATGCAGGTATGTCTAAAAGACAGTCCACTGTGAGACAAATCCTTGTCAGTAGCATCATGCTGTGTGGTTGCATATCTGTTCTGTGGAGACAGGGGCTTTGGTCAGAATACGAGAGACAATGGAGGACTCCCAAGTATGCATGTGTCATTTTGGTGAAATCCCAGATACCCCTTGCACATTATGCTGAATATAAAACAAATCTGAATTTCACCTTCTTAAACATTTTGAAGCACAGACAAATCAACAAAAATTTGGCTTGCAAAACGAACCTAAAGAGGGTTGTTCGGAAAAGATCAGAGTTGTTGTTGAATTGTTCTGAGAAAAAAGAGTGAAGAAAGACCTCCAATTATTTCAAGGAGGTGGAAATCAAATTTGCACTTCAGATAAAAGAGATGACCGAATGGAAGCCATGATTCACAACTCTGTGAAACTCATTATGTACAGTCTTTGTTCAGACTTGGTCACAGATGTTCTGAATTCATTCGGTGGTCATTTTTAAGGCTGTACATTGGGGGCTTTGAGGAACTATCATGTTAAGTGTCTGTGAATCTGGTTTGTCAGCTTCGACCACTGTTTGTCTTTGCTGATGCAACATATTTATGTTCAGTATATGCTGTCCTGATTTCTGAGAGTGTTTCCTTCGACACGTTGAGTAGTTTTGCTGTTTTTTTGATAATGTTCCCCACTTGCAGTGAATTGACTTTGTCAATGATTTTGCTAATTGTCAATTTTTTTGCTACTGTCAATTTCTTGGCTAATTGTCAATTTCTTGGCTAATTGTCATATACAATCAAACCTACTTTTTTATTTTGACATTTTTTTTATATAGTGAAGGCTGCAGTGAAAAACAGGAAAAAGGAAAAATAAGTAATATAGTTTATACCAAAAAATATATATTGATACTACACCATCTGACTATATACTCGACCTCAGCACTTCTCTGTTAGTCACTACATGACAAGATACAAGGTGACATGCTTTGCTGTGTTTTGTTCACAAACTGCTGTGATCACTGCGATGAACCGTATTGCTAATTAACATACCATTAATAATGTCACTGGAACAGCGGGGAATAGCCCTGGGTGAAAAAAAGCATTGGCTCAGTGGCAGTAAGTCTGAACGTATTTTACCGTCTGAAAGGTCGGTACTTTTGCCTGAAAAATGAAGTGGACTCCAAACTTCTTATAGCGTTTACGTCCAATGTGCAGCTGTTTCAGTTCAGTGTTGTTCCCCGTCGAAATGTTCCAACGCTCTTCTACTCTATTGAGACTTGCGCACGCGCTCCATAACGGCAACACCGACAGTTTGGAATCATCGCGTATCACAGAGAGCCGTGCATAACGTGGGCAACGTTGTAAACCTGTGATAGTACCAAGATGAGGTCGCTGTGTTTTTATGTGTGTTCTCTCCCTTGTGCTGCTAATGACAGTGTTTCCACCGGCGGCGCCTGCCGCTACTCCTGCTCATGATTAACGGTAATGATCAATGGGATAATAGTGATTATGGTTATCACGCGTCCTGTCATCCATACATGTGCAGAAAACCGCCATTCTCTTTTCTCTTTACTGTTCCGCGCTGCAGCCAAAATCCAATAACCCCGGCAGTCACCAAGCCCTCCGTTACCTATCATATAGCGAAATTGAAGCCGGGCGAGTACGCTATTAGGATTGGCCTGGTGTTGAATTATTCAAATGTGCCCAGATGAAGGGAAAAGAGGAATCAAGGCTACGGCGGACGGCTGTTGACAGTGAGTTGAAAATCTCCATCTCATGAAGCCCTCTGGGCCCAAATAATTATTGGATAACAAGTACAGTGACAGATTAGTGCGGATGAAAGTGGAGATTAAACGGGACGGCGAACGCATTGATGTGCCTAATTGTGAAGGACGTGGAATTTGCTGAATCGCTTTGGTGTTGCCGAAGATTTTCCTCGAGAAACACTCGCTGTGTTGTAAAGAGTGGCACGTGAGAACTCTGAGTAATGTGGTACAACGTGTGTTACCTGCGTCCTTTATGTGGTGCCGCTTGTTGGGTCAGAAGTTTGGAACTAAAAGCATTTTAAACTGTCAAATATGATAGTTTGAAGAGGCATTGAAGGGAATTGAAACAAAGGCATTGAAAACAAGTGGAGATCAGAGAGAGAAAAAGACTGAGGTGACAGGCACACCACTGGAACCCAAGCTGCATCCCGACTGGAACAACAGTCATGCAGTTTTCACATTCACACGTTAGCTATTTAGCAGATCTTCTATATCAGGGTGAGTTATTATTACTGCGGACATGTTAAGATACTTTGGTGGAACAACCGCTAATAGTAAGTTAGCCTGAAGGTATAGAGGGGATGCTTTGTCGGTACGGTTAGCATGGTCTGGTAACGGATGCAAGCTCCAGCTGGAAGCAAGTGGAGTGTGTGGATGAATGTGCGAACAAGTGGGACGGTTCTCACTTTGGGAGTCGTGGCATCCTGGATAAGTTGCAGGAGTTTGTACGCGTCTGCCAGGATCCCTACCGAGAGTGAGAGACATTATTACAGAGATTCCTGAGATAACAAGTGCGTGGATGAGTATATGTGAGGAACCTGTGTGAGGTTAGGTCATTCCCTACAAATACTGAGTAGAATCTGAAACCAATGATAACGACCACTAATTGAGACACAAGTTCAGGGTCTTCACTGTCAACACTTGCCTTGTCATGTTCTGCGACCTACTTTGTTCTATTTGTCCAAAGGACTTGAGAAGTGACTTGAGTTTAAATTGTCCAAAACAACACCATAAATAACATACGTTAACTAAAACATTTGAATGTGTGTCAGGTCAAATCATGTGCAATGTGCTTCAATACCAACACTTCACCAGTAGTCTTAATTTCTGTGCACACAGTGATACTAGATAAAGAGTCTCTGTGTAGGAAACTAAAACCTCAAATAATGTCATCAATAGTAGTATTTCTAGCAACCTCTCTTCATAGAATTGGAACGAAGAATATTCTTTTAAATGTGGAATTTTTGGCCATTCGTTGAATATATCTTTTATATAACTGCAAATGGTATATAGTAGAATGATAGGGTTTCACAACAAAATAACTTGCACACAAACTAAAATGGATCCTAAAATTCTGAATATCAATTGGTCTACCGATGCCGAATAAAAGGAAAGGTTTCAAACCGTCTCCTCTTCACAATACTAACAAAAAGCAACCGTCGTTCCTAAGGCCTATACACAAACAAAGGCATACTTGGGCAAACAAAGTACCTTCATCATTTCCCGGTTGCTAAAATTTTACACTGTTCACATTCATTTCTGTTCAAGTGAGAAAGCAAGCTTTCACATCCAATTTCCACAACGTGTGTTCAAATTTGATATATTTCCTTTTATTTTAGCTCATTTTGTCTGGCATCAAGTAACAATATTCATATAGCTGGAAGGGTGTACACGTTCAATGGCTACTCAAAATCCTATAGTTGGCCGCTTAGTACTGCCCTTTGCATTTGGTAACATATTCTTATGTTGAGCAGAGCAGATAGAAAAGCTGTGGCTGTATAATGTTTAACGTATTGCTTTTGATCGTTGACTGAATACTACATGACATCCCCAACATGATTATTACATTATCTAATTGCTTCCCAACACATGTTTAATTCAAGGCCTGACAACCCAACAGTCCCAGGGAGACGAAGAGATCTAAGCGCCTTAAGCGCTTCCTGAATTCTGTTATACCACGGTCTTCCTCTCCCCAGTCATAATGTGTTTTCTGAGCACACTATCTGAGGGGACATCCTTTCTTTTATAAGAAAAGAAACATATTTGTCCATTAAAAAAACATCAAATCGGTCAGAAATACAGTGTGGACATTGTTAATGTTGCAAATGACTATTGTAGCTGGAAACGGCTTATTCTAATGGAATAACTACATTGGCGGTTGAAAGGACCATCATCAGCAACCACCAGTTACGCCACCAGTGTTCCAATCGCATGTTGTGTTTGCTAATCCAAGGTTTTTTTCTTAACGCCTATGTGAGGGCTAAGTGATCATTATAAAACTATTCTGCAATTATGTTCCCACAGCTAAACTATTGTGCCAATTAAAGGAGCAATACAACTGGCCTTCTTTGTGGAGCACCTCGGGCACATGTGTCACACTCGAGGCGCGAAAGCGTTGTCTAATGTGGCCCGCGAGAGCCAAAAAGGCACATTTATGTCTTAAGTTTATTCTCCGTTACAGCATTTCAGTGACCATAGACTGTATCTCCCGCAATGCATGTCGGTTTTATATGACAAGTTCGATGGAGTAATGTGAGTTTCTAAACCTCATAAATTAAAGGGATTTATGTGATAATAAAACAGAGCAATGTGTTTACATATATTTAAACATTAATGTGAAATGCATGTACCAATTTTGTACACTTAAATAAATAATAATCAAATGCAGAGACAGTTTCACAAGCTTCAAAAGTCCTCTACTGACAGCTTAATTAGATAGTATCCGAATACCATCTGTCTCAATGTCAACTGTGAAAAGTGACTGATGCTGGCCTTTTTATCCAGTGTCTGTGTTCTTTATCCCATCTTAATCCTTTCTTTGAATTGGCCAGTCTGATATATTTTTCATTGGAACTTTGCCTAGAAGGCCGGCATTCCGAAGTTGTCGTATCGTAGTTGACGTTAAGACTTGTGTGTTTTTGTATGAACTAAACTAAAAATCCCCAATAACTGTCTATGTAGTTAGTATCCCCACTCTCAGTGTGGTTACCCAAACGTCACGAATCACCCCAGAAATGACAGTAAGGTTGCACATTTGTGTAAGGGCTCTGGAGATAAAGGAGCCGGACTGGTCACTAGACAAGGAGCAGGTTAAGCTGCCCCTATGGACAGATTTAAGTGAAAACACTCCAGGGATAGTATGGCTTCTAGAATAGCTGAAATGCATTCCAAGACACAAGCTAAAAAGTCTTAGAAGCAGGCTTGTTTCTTACCATTTATTTTTGTGACAGTGTACACAATGAGCACAGCTAGTTCAGCTATGGCTCAATGACGCTTCCGCTGACGTCGGCAGTGCGTCTACCACAGTCTCAATAATTCCCCAATCAATAATTTGGTCAGGGTACTCTGTCTGCTGGCCGCCTTGCATTCACCTGCTGGTTCAGTTTCCTTCTACGTACATTGCTCATTGACATCTGTATGGCTATAATGTAACAGTGCTAATGTTATTAGAAGTATAGAATGTATCGTCATGTGATGGCTGAGGGCATGTCACATTATGAGCATTGTTACTCAAATATTGGTTAAATAAAGATCCAGCATTTACTGTTTGAACTCCTTTTGGCCAGGCTGTTTCGGCTTTGTTATTAGCTGGGTCAGGTTGAACTCAACACAAAACTCTTTTATATTTTCTGAATCATCAGTTGCCTGTCCAAGTTGAAATCTCCCAGGCTGATTCTTCTGATTGTATGAATTAAAGCTAATAGGTTGCTTTGCTGATTTGGCACATCTTTCTTGGTAGAGGATAAACACGAATAGTGGCAACATGATAATTGTTTCCTAGTTTAAGGCTTATATAAAGGTAAGAAATCATTTTTTAAGGAGCTGAGATTGAGAGAGGAGATGCTCTTATCCACGATGGCCTAAAGTACTTACTTTTTACCAATCTCTAGGGAGCTTTTCTAACATGTCTGAAGTAACTGATGTTCTCTGGTGGTGACCATGAAATTATTCAATTTTCACATCAAATCTGGAATAGTATTTTAAATGAAAAAAATAACCGGATATATTAACAAAAGAGGAGTCTGACACTTTTTCTGTAAACAGTGGGATCAATGAATATTTATTCAGTTCACCCCAAAAGGCACATCAACTCTGATGAATTGGAAGACGTTATGGCCACTAGGGACAAATAAAGCCTTAGGTAATAAGTATTGGTCACCAGAGATTCACAGGAGAGTGGTAAAATGAAAGCCTTAAATCCAAACCATTAGGCATGGCTGTCATAACCCGGGGGCTATTATTGCAGAGTGCCCATTGAAAGCAAGCTTAAAACTAAATGTGAGCAGCATGAATTTGTTGCGCGGTTGAGATGGGAAAATTACTGTAGAAGGTTACTCTGGCTTGTTGGTGAGTTTCTGCCTATGCATGTGTTCCATTGTAACAAGTTCTACAATTCTAGGGTCAATTTTATGGATAGGCTGTGTGTGTGTGTGTGTGTGTGTTTGTGTTTGTGTTTGTGTTTGTGTTTGTGTTTGTGTTTGTGTTTGTGTTTGTGTTTGTGTGCGTGTGCGTTAGAAGGGGGACTTAACAGGAGTAAGAGAGATGTCCTTGTATATCAAAATATTGAAATACCTCCATATTAAGCAAAAATACAGTACAATTGGCAGAAATGCATGATGACCGTTCTGAAAAGTGATGCAACATTGACAGTTGAGGTAGGTGTGATAAGATGTTGACAGCTGAATGATCTTTGGTCTAACACCAACCACCATGGCATATTTGCTTGATTTCAACAGCGAGAAACACACAGAAATCAGAGAAAAATGTTGAAGTGAGCCCTGCAATACCAGACCAAAAATGCACAAACACAAATAGTATCAATCATAAATATAAACATGATAAACGTCAACAAAATAGCTATAATTATCATCATAGTACACAACAATAACATTTATCAGCACAAAGGTCAGGAATCAGACATTTAAACGTTACTAGTGGCACCGGGAGATTTTTTATTTCTTTGTTATTTAACCAGGCAAGTTGATAAAGCACCAATTTGTATTTACTACTATGGACTTGGTTGAATGTTACAGGGAAAGGAGGAGAAATTAGGGTTAACTGTTCAAGTAGAGAAAAACAAAGCTTTCACATTAGCATTAGAGGGATTGGAGCCAGGGCGCTTTCAGCTGCCCTAACCACTAGGCCACTTATCTGGCCCCAAACAACTATATGTTCCCCTCTTGTAACCAGTGAATAACAAAAGTGCACTTCAAAAGGATTGTCCACAATTTACCTATCATCACAGTCCAAAACGGACATTAAGTGTTATCCACAATGTTCATCTTATTTACACCTGCTAATCAGCTTCTATTTTTAGTGATCAAACGTTTGTGAACTATGAAATTCAATGTATCATAGAGCCAGAGGGAAATATATTTACAGGAAAAAAACAAATCACATATTATTCAGTTAAAATGTGTAATTTCAAACTTGCAAACATGTGGCACAATAATATGATTAGAGAGTATTTACTGCAGATGCAGAATGTTTGTATTGAGATGTGACAAGGATTGCTCAACACTTGGAAAAATACAACACAGTATTATTTGTATACAAATACATCAAAAAATGTTTACCCCACCAATGATAATCATATGAAGACTAAACAATAGAGGAGAGAGTACCAAACCTTGATGCACCCCTTTGTATACATACATTAACTCTGATTTAACCCCATACACCAGGGCTATTCAATTAATTTGGAATTGGGGCCAGTTCATGAAACTGAGGCAAAATAAGGGGCCGGAGAATATGAGTAATTATATGGTAACAAATAGAGAAATTACAACAACATACTGAAGGAATCAATATATCAAAGTTAGCATGAGTTGTCTTAAAATGCCTTCTCAAATTATACTCCTTGCACACGGCGAGGCACTCGTTGCAGATTAAGCACACAGGATTCACATCAATGGCAATAAACGCGTATTTATCTGTCCATTCATTGTTGAACTGCCTGTTGTCCGAGTCAACTTTTATTTTTTTTTAAGGTAGATATTGACATTTTAAACTTTGTGTTTATATCGAAATTTATATCGAAATTACTTCGTGCTTGGCTTGAAAGAAAGTCAGAGCGTTTCAGTCAGAGCTTGGCACTAGAGCGCACCGCGAATGGGTGATTTTGATTGGTCATGTACCTGTTTTGCCACCATGGCTTAAAGAAGGGCATATCGCTCATATTGCACGAAATAATTTACAATTAACAATAGTCATGCGGTGTATGAAACTACCCATATGTAATAACTATACTCAGTGGCGAAACTTTGTTTTTAAAAAAGTGTGTGGGACATTGCTAACACAATGCTAAATAATAAATCAGATGTATGTACAATAACCTTACGATGTCCAGCAATCGATCTAAATAGTACATTGGGTTTAATATGTAGTTTAAGTGTGTACTTAAATGGTCCAGTGGCAGAATTTTTGCCAAGCGTGTCAGAGGTTCTGGGTTCTAGTGCGCACTCGAATAGATTTTTTTTTTTTCATCAAAACCGATTATGTTTATGAGTGGATGAATATCAGGCAGGGACACGTTTGTGTGCATTTTGTTTTGTAATTTCACCGTAACGAATAGAGTCACCACAACGGATTGAAGCGCGTGTCCGAGTGAAGACAGTGCGGCGTGTGCGCGAGCCACAAGAGAACACATCCGTGCCTGTCAGGAATACGCTTAGAAACAAGGTTGTGGTTCCAATCGCGGAACGCAATATATTTATAGACATATGTGTAGAAAGGCAGAGGAATAGTCAGGCAGACTGGGTTCTGTCTCGGCAGATCAGAGTTCGAAGACGGTACCAGGGATCGGGCAAGGACAAGGTCGGTAAGGCAGGCTGATGGTCGGGAAAAGGAATCACTGGTAGACACAAGACAGGATTAGGCAGACTGGGAGAACGGGACAGGCTAATAACTGGTACACTGGTAATCTGATCAATCGTATTCATAAGCGCTCAGTAAGTCAGGAACGAACAATACCTCGTACTGATCGAAAGACCAAGTGCTACTTTTTTCCCCCAACTAATTACTGGCAGGTGTGCCTATAACTCAGGTGATCCTGATCGGGGCTGATCTCTCCCTCTCTCCGGAGATCGGGGAGCTGTCAAAGCTGGCATAGAGGAGGACAAACCTCCGTTTCTAACAGCGCCACTGATCGCGGCTGCAACGAGCACTTTGATCACTTGATTTATAAAGCAACACATTTCAGCACTAGATAGCCTCTTATTTAACAAACGAAACGACTGAATTACAGACAGAACGAAATGAATGCTCTGCTAGTTCAGAGATTTATTTATTTATTTGTATTGGTACATTCGTGCCGCGAGATGTTTCAAAAGTGGTGGGGACAATTCCCACCCGCAAATTACGCCTAAGGGGCCGGTTCAAAATCCCTCAGGGGCCGGACCCGGCCCGGGGGCCGCCAATTGAATAGCCCGGCCATACACCATAATAGTCCTATCCTGTGAATAATTATGAAACCGTCTGCTTGCATAACACCTCATTCCAAGTCATGACAATATTTTAAACAGAATTACATGCACTGAAAAGTTTCAGCAAACATGGCAGCACCATGTTCAATATTACCAAAATAATGTTCTATCATCTATGTAATTGGTGATAAGCTGTGTAGCTGCGATTGTGCTGAAATCTTTGAGGGAAAATAAATAAACAAACATAAGTGTGCACACCCTTAAACGTAAACTTTGTTCAAGCATCGTTTGTATTTATTACAGCACTCTTTTTGGGTAGGAGTCTATTAGCATGTCACATCTTGGCAACATTTGCCCACACTTCTTTGCAAAAGTGCTCCAAATCTGTCAGATTACGAGGACATCTCCTGTGCACATCGCTCTTCAGATCACCCCACAGATGTGCAATTGGATTTAAGTCTGGGAGCTGGCTGGGCCATTCCAAAACGTTAATCTTTTTTGGATGAAACCATCCATTTGTGGATTTGGATGTGTGCTTTGGGTTGTTGTCGTACTGAAAGGTGAACTTCACCTTTAGCTTTCTAACAGAAGCCTGAAGGTTTTGTGCCATAATTGCCTGGTATGGTGGAAATATAATTCCCTCAACTCTGACTAAGACCCCGGTTCCAGCTGGAGAAAAACAGCTCCAAAGCATAATGCTGCCACCACCGTGCTTCACTGTGTGTATGGTGTTCTTTAGGTGATGTGCAGTGTTGCTTTTGGATTAGATACCTTTTGGACTAATGGTCAAAAAGTTCAACCTTGGTTTCATCAGACCATAACACTTTTGCTCACAAGCTTTTGGGAGACTTGATGTTTGTTTATGCAAACTTCAGCTGGGCTTGGATGTTTTTCTTAAAACTTGCCACTCTACCCCATAGCCCGTACATATGAGGAATATGGGATATTGTTGTCACAAGTAGCATTCAGCCAGTACTTGCCCGAAATTTCTGCAGCCCTTTTAATGTTGCTGTAGGACTCTTGGAAACCTACTGGAACAGCTGACCTTTATTTGGGATTAATCAGAGTCACTTTAAATGATGGCAGGTTTGTAATGACTTCTATTTAACATCAGTTTTTATGTGATTGGTTAATTCTGAACACAGCCACATCCCAAGTTATAAGATGGTGTGCACACTTATGCAACCAGGTTATTGTAAGGTTTTTATTTTTCCCCATCTAAGATTTCCATTTGTATTTAGTTGAATTCTTCACCTTATAGGTCACAGTTAAGGGGGAAAACGTTCTGAAATTATTTATTTTGACAGAAACCTGAATTTTTAACAGGGGTGTATAGACTTTTCATATCCACTGTAATAAAATGTTGATTTAATCCATTTTATCAACATTCAGTCAGTGAGTGTGCCAGAATCTAACTTAAATTGTCGTCCGTTTTGGCATTGTCCATGGAAGAAGGCATTGTTCCCCATGGTTGGGAGCCGGGTACCTGGTTCATTTAACAGTTTTGCTGACAGGACCTTAAAAGATGTGCAAGTGCAAATGTAATGTTGATATAGTTATTATTATGTATTAATACAAAGTAGCCTATATACAGAAGGCAAGCAAGGGGACAAATTCTGTATTAATGACATAACATTCTAACATTTTATAATTGTCAGCTTGATGTGTATTTGAGGAGACTTCAAGACTTACATGGTGGATTTGAAATAGACCAATTACAGTCATTCTATATTAAACCAAACACTTTCTTTAAAAACATAATCAAGCCAAGTTCTGTTTAAAAGAATGTACACAAGTTAAATTGATCGCTCAATCAAGATTTGTATGTGGGTACATTATTAGGACAAGCCATTATTCACTAAAACAACAGCACTGCAAGCAGAAACAAAAAAAACTAACTTCAGTAATTGGTTGTGCTAGCATCTTCTTTTATGCATACAGACAAAACAGCTGGCAGAATGTGGTGACTTAAAAATGGGACTATAAACAGTATTTTCTCTAGCCACCAGACCCAGCCTCTCTGCAATAATGTCATCGGTAGCTAGCGAATGAATGCTAAGCGGTTATTATGGTGGTCAGTGAAGTTACATCAACACTTGAATAATGGGGATTAATGCCATTGTGAACCAAACTGACCTGTAAACATAGGAAGTATTGATGGAATGAAGGGTTGTTGCACAGAAGGCACATGTAAAATGCATAAAGTTGGACAGTGCTAATAGGCTAATGCTAATTCCAGCCTAGCACGGTTGAATATTGGCTTGTGATGAAAATATACTCTGGAGCTAGGCCTTCAAGAACAATGCAGTATTTCACCGCAATATGACATAGGTCGAACTATTACTTAGATGCAGAAAAGGTAAACCATTTGATAAACAATTGATCATAAATCATAATCGAATTACAGCAATAGAAAAAATATGCAATTAATGATTCAAATACGGCTTATTTGTGTAGAATCCTGTCTCTAAAGTTTACAAAACTGGATTTAAACAATAAGACACAGAACGAGAACGTAATAGCATTACTAGTCCAGAGTGGTACTGTGCCTAACATGAGTGTCAACAAATTGCATGTCAATGCAAACTGATAACTGCGAGAAAGTTTTATATGACAATATCTCATGCATTCTAAATAATGAATTTGAAATATTTGAAAAGTGGATTTAAGTTCCTTGTCATTATGTACGAACCTGCAGATCTAGAAGCAATGGCTGAGATTAAACTATGGATTGACTGCCAGTTAAGCTGTAGCTGGTCAGATGTTACTGGTTCCCAAACCCCCATGTGAAATAAGTTGATCACAAAAACACCGTGGCCTGCCCAGTCGCTGTTGATGTCATGATATAGAAGGATAGGATGTCGGTAGGTGGCAGTCATGTCCCATCTGGTGCATGGAGATGCTGAGAAACAGGTCTCTCTCACACAAGCACGCACATCCATTCCTAACATGTCCACACACGGGAATACAGAAGCGCACACCCACCCATATAGACGCATATAGCTTCTCATGACATCTTGATAATGCAATTGACAACGGAAAGATGATGGTGGGAAATTTGATAATTCTTTTTCACCATTCAAGGGGAGACTGACGGAAACAAAGAGGGAGTCAAACATGAATGCGCGTCCAGATGTTGAGACAGTTTAATTAAAATTAGTATGTATGGCCCTATCGGTAGCATATGTGCGCCTTATAACATAGAAAATCCTCCAGCAATTAATGGCGGAATACAACTTACCTGGTTCTGAGTAGGAGAGCAATTCAATACCGTGTTTGTGTTTATGAGCGTGTGTGCGTGTGCGGCTTTACGCACCAAACAAGGATAAACTACTTACCAGGAGTGTCCAATGTCTACCTTCGACCTTGCGCACGCTTGGTATTTTATCATTTATATTAGACGGCTTATTCCATTCCGTATTTGAATGTGTAGATTGGTTGATAATAGCTTTTTCATTTGCGGTCAGTAGGCTTTTGCGCATCACTCCAAAGCGCAATTTGAGTTGGATTGCGCGCACTGGATCATCACCTGGTGGATATACGCTCCCATGTGTGAGATATCAGTGAGATATCCTACTGAGTCCTACCTGAGATGCGTGTTGAGCAGGAGGGCAGAGGGAGTAGGTGATTGCTGTGTGGGGGGTGAAACTGACAGGTGCAGCTTGGCGTACACACGGTTATCGAGACTTATTGGGACTATATGACTCTACCCTATAAAACAGCCACTGACAATGAGCCTTGGGTTTGAGTCTGCGGTATATAGGAATTCATAGTACCCTTGTGGAATGCTTTATGCATCTGTGTGGTCTTTATAGATACACCGAAGACTATGAAAACCAATGGACAATATCACTATATTAAGACAATGATAAACGTGACGGATTCATCATACTTCGTTCAGTCTATCTAACAAACGTATTATCGACATCAACTACTGGACCCTATTGAAAGACATTCCCAAATAAGGAGGAAAGACCAAAAAGAAATCTACTGAAATCCGCACTGGGTTGTGATTTGAAATCTGATCAGATTCTAGGGAAGTTGAAAAGCAGCAGCAAGGGGAAGAAGGTGGAAAAGTTCCAGATAAGAGCGTGATAAGCGAACTAGCCTGAACCTTTTCCTTTTTTCGCTCAGTATGTGCGGTTGATCTGCAGCCGTAGAATATGAGGTGTCGGGATGTTCTCCATGTGGGGTCCACGGTTGCATGAGACCACGTCTGTGGTGGTGGACGGGCTCTAGGGGAGATGCGCATGTGTTTTATTCAAAATGCAATTATTATGGGGATCTGAGATGAGGCCGGATCTGTCCTGATTTGGCACATACCAAACTGCACGGCACGGCACGGCACCGTGGCACACCAGTGCGCTCATCTGCATTTGCAACCATCACTTTCAACTGCGGCACTTGTAGGTCCAATGGCATCGTTATTTACGTCTTGAGTCGTGCATCGCCTGGATGGATACATTCACTACAAGTCGTCAATGTGAATGTGCTAATAATCAATCGATTTATAGTGGTTGATGGATTAAATGCAGCGTGGTTTACATGTGGGGGACCGGTTATAAGCGGTGGTAAAGTATCCCGATACGGAGGCTGGCAGATTGCTGGGGAATTGCGGATGTATTTTTGATGCAGTTTTCGAGGGGCAGCAGCTGAACACGGATCTGTCGTTGTTCCAATGAGACATCCTGCAAACATCAGCATCTATGGTTACAAGTAAGTAACACATGTGTGTCTGTCTGTTCATCCGAAATTATGACTAGACAAAAGTGATAGCTTGTCCATGTTATGTGTTTTTGGGTGATGCTGAACATGGTCATCTTATTTGCTCCATCTGTATGATCCTGTACTCCCACTGTGATCTGTACCACTCCTGTGAGGGCATATAGCACACTAAAAGCTTAATTTACCATCATCTGACAAAAAAGCTAATTGTTTAATGTGATGAATTGATAGATGATTTCTGGTGTGTGTTTGTGTGTGCGTGTGTGCGTGCGTGTTTTTTTTTTTTGGGGGGGGGGCGTTCTGGAGCGCTTTGGAAAAGGCTTGTTGATTCAGGCTGCCTGCATTCGACGGACAGATGTGGACTTTAATATGTATTTAATCCATGTGATGTGTCGATCTGTTTTTAATTTTATTTTATATTGGCCCGACAACACAGTTGTATAAAATGTACAGAGCTGGGCTTGTTGACTCTGTCGTATATTCATTCAGTGATGCTGCTGCTGGCTGTTGCATACCACAATATATATATATGTATATGTATACTATTGCATACGTTTGTGCTGATCACAATAGTTCTGAGACAATCCCTTCTGTTTTTGCCGTGGAAAATGTGACAGAACCGTTTGTATTAATCGAGGACGGCGGCTCCTTATACGTGCACCGGTTTGAAAAGCCCATGTATATGAAACCTATGTTGCCCGAACACATGTATGGGTGCTGTACATTTACCTGTATCCCCACTGAACCATCTGAAGCGCAGTGCCAGTCTTCTGATGCCCACCAATGTGCGCTTTAGTGGTTGGGGCTGGCCGATGCAGCAGGCTATCCACATTGCTGGCACTGTAGGAGCTGTCCCTCGTATAAGAGGTGCCGAGATTACATGCTCTGAGATTACATGGTCAGCCTGACATCACACAGTTTCATCAATTGCATACACATGTGAGCCATTGTTTTTGGAAAAATCCAATTATGAAACGTGTGTCATTCATTAAGGAATATAAAGTGCTAAGACTAGGAGTTAGTGTTTTGTTGGTTGAATTTACCGGTTCGTGATTACTCATTCACGTATTATATTTGCCCAACGCATACATTACACATACAGTAAAAACACAAAATGCACGTGAAATCAACACAACGTCTAATAAAATGTGGGCCCTCTAAAGTGGACATGTGTGAGGGTGTTGGGTTTACGTTAGATGCACATTGCCAGGGAGCAGTACAGGCTAACTGATCTTGCTCAGTGATGTAGCTCCATATTTAATTCCAATGGCCGTAATTGTATTCTATCCATCAACCTTTTGGATACTTGTTAAGTTCAGTATGCGTTAAGCCCGCATACAATCTCCGTTTGCCATTTGTTCTAATAGACTTTTGCATCAGTAGTTTTAACTCCAGGACTCACCCTAGGGTAACAACACCACCATTTTCCTCTACACAAACCCTAAACCTTTCACCTTTCTGTCTACACAGTGGTATCTTTGATCTCTTACTAAAAGTATCTTAGACTTACATTGGGAATC
Source organism: Dallia pectoralis (assembly GCA_029465975.1). Lineage (NCBI taxonomy): Eukaryota > Metazoa > Chordata > Actinopteri > Esociformes > Umbridae > Dallia > Dallia pectoralis. The sequence goes on along the minus strand of CM055740.1, from coordinate 12,156,460 downwards.
TGGGTGTACATCCCCTATGTTATCAACATCAAACCAACCAAATTCAAGGATTCTCTGATACTAATTGTATGCTTTTCAGTAATGGTTTCAAATGTGCATGAATAGACATTGGCATGATTCAGTCCTATGGCATGGTGCAGGTAGCTTTAAAAGGTTTCCTAGCAAGGTGAGACATCTGTCATTTTGTCCCTCAGTAAGGCAATTAAGTGAAATGCACCCAGGTCAATGTTGCAAATGAGAATGTGTTCTTAGTCTACATACCTGATAAAATATTGGTTAGAAACAAAACAGTTGTTGCTAGTGAAAATGTTCCTCATTGAATGGTCCTCAAGACCTGCCATTGATTCAGTAAAACCTATACACACCTACTCTAATGCGCACAACGACACTACTATACATTTGAACGTTCAAATGTGAAGACTGCAGAAAGTACAACACACCTAAATTAGCATTAACCTCCCAACCAACCTCGTTTCTAATCTTTAAGCAGTTTAATCTCGAGACACCAAACCAACCATCTCTTGTTCCGGCTGTCCTTAAATACCAACTAATAAATGATATCAGCCCCATTTGTACGATTAATTGTGAAACTATAACCAGTCAATCCATTTGCGGCCATATCTGCATCCTGAATGTTATGAAGTTATTATACAGTATATTTATTGCATGGGCATTTGTGTTCGCAGGTAGGGGCTTCATAATATGAATCACCCAATATTTACTGTTAAACAATGTCCTAGTATTTTACACCATAATAGTATTTCTCCAGAGATTAACCATGTATTTACCATACTTGCCCAATTGTGGGTGCCTTTTTAAGTAGGAAATGATAACTGTCTTTCTCATTTGAACAATCTGGAATAAAGAGGTCAAGCTCAATGTGGAAGGGAAACTGAAAACATGCTTCACAAACAAATTGTAACTGTATAAACACTTCTAGCATGTCAATCTATAGGTCATGTGGATGGCTTATCATGTTACATCCGCTTCACTTTTCACCACTGTGTTTCACAGCAATAAAATGTGAGCTGTGCAACACAGAGGACTATAACTCAGATTAATGGAATCATGGATACACAGTATTTTGTCAATACGTTATTAAGGGATTGACAAATAACATGGCTTGGTCTTGACTGCGGCGGTATTTATGCAACCCTTCTAGTACTCGTAAAAGTAGTCGCCACTTAAAGTAATGTATTAATTTATGTACAGTAGCAGAATTCCTGAAGCAGAGGTTTTTGCTTCATTTGCAATAGAGGTAACAGTTGTCATTGTACCCTTGTATAATTAATCATATCTTTCTCTCACCTGAATAAAGTGGTGCTTTATTCCCTGAAGTGAGTGAGAGAGTGAAAATATTTTACCCTCAGTGAGTAGGCACATCCAGATGATGGAATCATTTTGCCTTGGGGAGACAAGTAAGACTACTCTTTTTATGTTCTTCCCTTATCGGGGGATTTTAACATGATAAATCCACCCTACACATCCCAAAGATTACATTTGTTTGTTGTGTAGTAATACAGAGTGATTCCCATCTACAAGGAGCCTATCCCATCTGCGAGTTAGACATTTGTGAAGGTTAAGTTTGTTTTAAAGCCATTGCCGTAAAGTGACCAATATTTCAGCATGTGGTGTCTTGTGCGTCTCATAGATAAAACACAATTAATCAATCACATTTATTTTATTAAGTCCTTTATACAACAAAGTTGTCACAAAGTGCTTTTACAAACACCCAGCCTGAATCCGACGGAGCAAACGTCAATAAATAGATTATGTTGATACAACTGAAAACTGCAATGTACAATAACCTCAGTGAAAAATACTTCCAATAATCTCCCATTTCCACATACTAAGTTTTGTGCAGGTGACTACAGCAGAATCCCTAGTGTCGTAGTCTAGCCGTGTCCAGCCGTGTCTAGCATCCAGCCAAACTTGAGTAGATACCATGCTTGCCTCTACAGCCCTTGTCTCATTGCTGTCAATGACCTGCATATAATCGAACCAAGCAGTCCTGTCAAAAAATGAATGAACTTGTCAGCCAGAAAAGGGTAGAATCGCTACGAAGTGTCAGTCTTTTGTGAAGCAACAAGGCATATGCCATTGTCCCTACTGCCACATCCCTCACTGTAGCATTGCTTACGTCTTCAGACTGTGACTAGTTTTAGATCAAGGCCAGCACTTTTGTCCCATATAATAAATGTTCATTTGGTAAATCGGATTAATCTGAGTTAAGCCTCGGCTTAGGACACCATTAGCTTTTATTTCACTGACGGCCCGGGAGTTCTATCAATAATGGAACCACTCGTCAATTTTTCATTTTCTCTCAGTAGAAATTTTCTCCAGGGATTGGATTGGGCGTGAAAGGGACTTAAACAGCCAGGAGGATCTGTGTCATCTACTCTTGGGCTCTTTTGTCTAGATGTAGGCTATTACATAGCAGTACAGGTGGTCTCGTGCTGCTGGACTAGCAGATAGCGACCCAATAGAGTCAATGGTGAAAAGTAGAGCCCGTCGAGAAAAGCATAGGATGTACAGTGTATTGAAACCGTAACGGTCAGATATCAAAGACAGAAGAATGCCCTTTTCTGTAGCTTTTCTGTAGCATTTCTGCCGTTTATTTTGTATTTTTATTCCGTATAATCCATTTGTTTTTCATGGGGTTTTAATGTTCTGATTAATCTTTGCTAGAGAGAGCCCTAAAGATGTCGAAAATCTGCTGCTGATTGACGAAATTACAAGGTTTTTAATGTTGAAAACACTTAAAGAGAAACTCCACTGCGGCTCTTCTGCTCATTTCTATATATTACTGTTTATATTACAGTAAATAGGGTTGGGTGATGAGTGTTTATATATATATATATATATATATATACATGTTTTAGAGAATTCATTTATTAAAAGTTGTACAAAACCATAACTCTGTTCTTTGCATTTAACATTTAACTGCATTAACAAAACAAAAAAAAAGGTTATACTTTTTTAAAGTATTTTTGAATTTTGAAGATTATACAGGTCCTTTTTGGTAAAGAAATTTAACATTGTTGTAGTAAATTATTTAATCTTGATTATTTCTACATACAGCTCATAGAAATTAAAAAATATATTAAAATAACGAATTTACAATACATGAAATAAGGATAATCATATGTGCCATTTATGTTGCGAAATTTCTCATGTGACGTAAATATAAAAAAATGTCTCCATTTCGTTGATCAAAACAGGCCATATAGATTTTATGGTTGTAAGCATAACACAATATGTAGTTTCCATAGTGATGTCCATCTTCTTTTTGTAATTAGGATTAATCAGAATCAGACAATGTTTCCCAATCTCAAAAACCCTAGTCAGATAAGAAAAATCCAGAGATTCAGAAAAAAAACTATTACAATCCCGATATTAAAAAGCCTAGCTTCGTGTGAGACAACAAGTATTCCGTTCAGGCTGTAGTCTGTACAAACTCAGAGAAATGTACTCAGCCTGGCTATCCTTTGATGTCCTGGCCAAAAGCAATATTGTTGAGTCAAGCACAATCAGGGGCTGACACTGGGGAACTGGGAACCAACACTGGCCAGGACACAAAACCACTGGAACAAGATACACTAGACACTTATTCAGAAGCGATAGGGAAAAACACTGGGGACAGGGAGACAAAAGAAACAGAAGGATTGTTCTGCCCAGACAGGCTATACAGGTTATTTTTCTGTGGGGACTTGGACATGGAAAGTCTAACCTGGGTACCAGCTGGGGATGGTCAAGGAGAGCTTAATTGATGGGAGTCCAAAGGGTGTTCAGGGGAGGCTGAGACAGGGTAGAGGCTGCCTCTGGCGGGTGTTGTTCAGCCCGAGAAGAGCTTTGTTTGTGGGCTTTTGGGTTTGTGTTGAAGCGCAGACTGGAAGACTCTGGTTCATCTGAGGTTTTATCTACAAAACCTCAGTTTAAATATTTGGAGGAACTTCTCTGTGGAACCACAAGGCAGTTTTTCATGACTACACAGCTCGCCTGCCCACTCTAGAGCTGTGTGTGAGAGGAGGGAAATCACTAATGGCTCCAGGTCTGCGAGGAGAAGGTTTGGGCAACTCTGCCCATAATGCAACACCTGCTCCAGAATGGCTCAGTATCTCCGGGGTGCCACGGTATGTGTCGGGCATCCTGGGGTCTTCCGGGGAAGTAGAGATTCTGTGGGTGGAGCAGGGCAAAGGGCAAAGGGCATGGTGCTTTTGTAGCTCTGCTGGGTCTTCTTCTTGAGGTGGAAGCATTCGGTTTTGCCGGTGATGCAGTAATGGGACTTAGGCACAGAGCTCCAGTTTAAGTAACTTTATTAGATCTCTTAATTTTCCTCTTCATTTATATATGGGACATGGGCAGGCAGCTGACAAAAAAAATAGGCAAAACGATCAAATAAAGGTTGGCACACGCAGCGAGGCTAAAGCGATGACAACACAGGAACACTATCAAAAAGATATAACTTACTAAGGAAACAGGGTTAAACATGAAGCAGGATCGAAACAGAATCCTCCTTCCACAAAATCTGAATCTGGCATATATAGAATGGGGATGACGAGGAACAGGTGAGAATAATGCCAACCGACGAACCAGGAACCAAACATAGAACATACAACCACTAGAACTGAAAACTAACATGGACATCGAGAACAACAGCAAGGACAAAAGCCAGAAAGAGTACAGTTAGAGATGATCTGAGCAGAAACCTGGACAGGACAAAGACAGGGGAGATACAAGACCTTACACTTCATGTGTATGTTACAAACAAATTATTATGTCATTTAAATTGTATAGATACCTCATTAGTATTCATTCTCAGGCATCATGTTCAAGTCATGACAATAGCAAATATGCTTCTATCAAACAGTGAGTACAGCTCCTGCTTTATGACTGTGGCACAATAAACCCAAGTATCTATCTAAAATATGCTGCAATACACAGTATATTTCTCAAAACTAAGAAAACAACACATTTGGTATTTGGCGATACAGAGTACTTATTCAGTGGTATTTTAATTTGCTTGACACTAAACACAATGAAACATGACCTGTCTGGGGATATGCTATAATACGCTATACATACTTTTAGATTCTTCTAAAAGTATTGAACAGAAAAAAGTCAAACCCCCATTAAATAACTTTTATAACTTATAACTTATAAATATGACTTTAAGAATCCTCCAGCATTTTTAACTCTTCATGTTTATCTGTGTTTAATCTTTTAAGTGAAATAGCTGGCATTCCTCAATTAGCAATTTCATTTGAAATGTGGTAGAGATTGTTTTGTAATATATTGGAACATCATTTCTGAGTACCCGTTTTGTCTCGAAAGTGCCAGCTTTTCAATCGGATGCGAATAATCACACAATGCATCTTGCAACTGAATATTTAAAGTGGAAACTACAGTATTTTAAAAACATGAAGTCATAGTACATTTTTAGCAAATATCTAAGGACACTTTAAAGTCAAGTAAGACATTTTACAAAATTGTATAGCAATGAAGAGGCTGAAAGAGGCCTTTTATTTGACATATAATTAACATTCTAGTAAATAAAAGCAAATAAAACCTTGTCAGTTTGGAAACCTAAACAGTGTTGTGTTACATAGCCAATCAGAGCTACTGTTTGTATACATGCACATATGCTATTTGTCACCAGGCCATCTTATTGGGCACAGTACTATTACAGCAACTGCACTGGTTGTACAATATATTGTTAACGGGAAATGAACATGTGTTGCTTTTTGTAGCCTGCACAGTTCACAGGGTTCAAGTTTGGGTCCTATGTTCTTCACTCCTATTCAATGAATATTAATGATATGTAAGTGTTTACATTGTCAGTTTAGTAAATCATCTCAGGCATTTTATAAGCTTCATTCTGTTATACTGGTGGTTGGCATTCACACTGTTCCTATTTATATGATGGTGGTGATAGTTTTTGTTGGCCAAAAGTGGCATGAATGACACAAAAAAACATTCAAAATGTTTTATAATAAAACAACGACATAGAATGACATGTTCCATTGCATACACAGGCTGGAATAACCTCAAGCCTCAAATCTCAAACTATTAATAAGGATGGTGTTACCACTTGAATATTTTATGTTTGTAGTAAGGGATGGCTCAAAAATACTTTTTTGTGTTCGAGACCGATAACGATACTGCAACCTTGAGCATCTGCCAATATCGATGCCCTTTGCTTAACATAACCATTTATTCTCGTGTTATAGCTAGCTATGTTCAACTGACACGTGCTGCTTGTCTCAGGTGGTGTTGCTTGTTGCTAAATGCATTTGCATCACAGACTATTGGATGGTATCAGATTATTTGTATTTTTTTTGTGCAATATCTGATACAGAATCTTTGGCCAGTATCGGACCGATTACAATACTAAATATCGCATTGAGCAATCAAAGACCTCATGTGGACATTGTATGTGAAATAGAATAAACATACGTTCTTACAATTAATGCTATCTTTAACAGTTACTCGTAACTCATCAATTCATGTCTGTTGGTATTTATTTAAACAATAGAGCAAGAAGGCTACTTTCTGACTCCCAAGTTGTTTTCAAGTGGAGTGTGGTAGGCTGTTCGGGTTAGAACCCCTTAAGGAGGACGGTAGAAATCTTAACAATATCGACCATACAGATTTAGCTCACTATGTTAGCTTACTGTCAGACTAGCATGGTACCGCTTTAAATATTCATCTAAGTGGTTCACATACAAGTATTTCGATTATGTTGTTATGTCTTTATTTGGAGGAGGTAGAACAGAGTAATTTGCGAGAATTCCATTCTCAGATGTATTGTTTTGTTATGGTTGCACTTTTTTACAAAAACTTCACTCTGCTATGAACATAGCAAAGTGAAGTATTAAATCCCTTTTGTAAGTTCATCATTTATAATGGATAATCATCTTGAATTGATTCAAATGTCAAAATAGCCTATCTATTTTATTGCTAATTTTCTTTAATTACATTTAAGAAAAAAAACACAAATGAAAATTGCAATACAATCGATAACATACAATTTTGTGTTACAACAAAATTATTATTGTCAAAGATTGGTCTTGAGGCAAAAGCAGTTCTGCTGCTGGTCCAGATCATAGCACATGCAGATCATTACTTAAAATAAAACAAGCTCAAATCATTTGTATCAAATCAACGATGGGGCCCGTCCAAAAGCAGTGACCTGAATTTAAGCTTCTAAGCTACCACAAGCTTCACATCACCCACCTTGACAGTCTTGACGAGAGAGAAGCCAACTTAATGGTTAAGCCCTGGTTTCCATCTTAATACCATGCATTATTTCTACAAGGTGCAGAATTGTGAGAGTAACTGGCTCAGAGGAACAAACTGCTGACCTGATAGGGCGAAGGAGGCAAACACACTCAAACAGCTACGACACCTGCATCCCCAGAAAAGACAGTTCTCTTGTCTCTAGGTTCCCATGGTAGCGTCTGCTATAAGTGATAGTGGTCCAGGTTGCCACATTAATTCCTGCTGCTAAATGAATAGGTTAAATGAGCTGAGAGAGTGATGCGCTGTCTCACCACCTCACTTATATTCTCACGCGTTCTCCTAATAAAAGTGAGACTCTAAAGTTCACCTCCCCGACAAAAGGACTAAAAAGAGACAGAATTTGAGAGAAACTGAAAGAAACGCGAAGGCGCTGGAGGAATATGCATTAAATGGGTTATTTGAACGCGCGGAAAAGGGGAGACTGCTGGAGTTGATTGTTCTTATCTGAATTCATTAATGCAATTTCTAGTCACAAAGAGCCTGTGAAAAGCCTTTCAAGCTAAAATAATGACTGAATCAGTCAAGGTGACTGGGCCTGTGTGCTGTGGAGACGACAGCTTCAGAGCACCCACATGCACAAACTCTCACACGAATGCACAGGCTCAGTTTACACTCAGTCAAACGTGCACACACACACACAAATACAAACACAGACTTGTCCGTATATCTTTTGAACAATTTGCATTTTGAGAGATTATTACAACATATAGATGATGCAAGTTTGTGAAGGCAAGCAATATGGCAGAGTGACTTTTATTTTATATAATATTGTGTTTTCTTATGGAGGCTAAAGGTCTTTCTTCAGCAGTCGCTTTTAAAGTCATACTGTAGCTTCATCAACGTGGAGAATGATTGGTGCTGGTTAAACCATAGTTGAAACAAGCTTAGAATATCAGTGTCTGTGCGTATGTATGTATGTATGTACGTATTTACTAGGGTTGGGTACAAAACTTTATTTTCAGTGGTACCGACCGATTTACCCTGGTACCACCAAGTACAGATTCACGTAAAATCAATTGGCACCAGATTTCGATACCTGAAAGTGCTTCTGGTTGGGTGAGTAGAGAGAAAGAGAGAGAGCGAGACTACGAGATCCAGAATACGATAGCGAGAATTCGAGAGCATGACTACAATAGCGAGATTACCTCACCTGTGCAGCTCGTTTAATGTTGTGTGGTAACACTTTTCAAAACATGACATAGACAATGCTCGCTGCAAAATCTGTGATGCTAAATGCAAACCTGGCCATTGCAACCTGAGGAAATACCTTCTCAAACACTAAACCTTTCTTCAAGGTAAAGCGTGTACCATATATGATAGCATAACAGTTATGTCGCCCGCAGCAGAGCCGCAGCTAATTTAAAATGTTAATTTACTAATAACTGCTAGAATAGGCTAGTGTTTTTTTACCCTTTCCTAATTGTTAAATTGTTTAAAAAATCTCAATAAATAACATTATTAAAATTGGTAAGTTTTGATTTTTTTTAACAATTTAACAATAAGGAAAGGGGAAAAAAACACTAGCCTATTCTAGCAGTTATTAGTAAATTAACATTGCTAAAGTACCAAAGTTCAGTTGAAATGGTAACGGAATCCAACCAAATAGAGTGTCTTTTTTCATGGTTTGTCTGAAGACTCTGTTAAGCATCACCATTGGCTGAGAAAATATATTCACACCACTTTTTATTCATAAAACCTTATAATAGAATGAGATCATCATTATCCCCCCCCCAATCAATTCGGACAAAACTATAAGCAAAAAACGGTTTTGAGAAATGTTCGCAAACTAAAATATTACATATCATCTGCTGTAATGTAACAAAATTGGAAGTCTAGCTAGGCACTTTGGTCAGACATTTGCATTGTCTCTGAGCCATTTTGCTGTAGGTCAGTCTGTGATTGGTATGCACACTGCACCGTTTTGTTCTATTTATCTTCACGCAAGGTCAAAGTTCCTCATTATATAACCTAACCTAAATCATGACAAACTGTTTCACAGGTCATACATTAGCATAAAAGGCATCGTATTAGCCCGTGAGCCTGACCCCAAGATGTAGGACGTCGGGCTAACTGGCCATTGATTTCTCAGATATTTTTTTAAAGCTCTATGTTGCTAGAGTAGGAAAATGCACATGTAATGTTTATTTAATCGCATATCATCGAAAGGCGGAGACTCAGTCCAGGTCAACACATCAGGTCAACATTGGATACATTTTAAACGTTATTTCACAAATAGCAAAAGAGGAACTCTATTAGAGTAAGAAGAGCATATATCATTTGGCAGAGCAGGTTTAAAATAATTGGGTGTGGCCGCCATCTGTTCACTACAGTTTTGCTCTGGTAGCGTTGTTCAAGGAGCTCTAAACATTGTTCCCAAAGAACAGGGCAGTACAGTGCTTTTTCATGTCAAACTTTGCATGGTTTGGTGTAGCGTACATACATAATTACTGCTTTTACGTCTATTACTATGCGTAGAATAGGGAAATTGACGAGGGTGCAAGAGACAAATAGACAGAGAAGCTTGAAACGCGGATGACTCAAACTCCCACGTCTACCTCACATTTAGAATATGCAGGACTGCAGAGAACACTCCAACAATAATACTATAATACTTTGTTTAAAATGATCCTCCCATAGTTACAGTTACTATATGATGTCATCAGACACTATAGTGGAAATGATTAGTCCTCTGTGATACTCTGTTTTGAGCGTTTTAACACTTTAGTCCTGCTGTAACATTATCTAATCTATAATGAACACCCAGCCAGGATCAGTGTCGTATTGGTCATCAATAATTGTATAGATCAGTCTGTTAGCCGGTTGTGTGTGCTTCGTCCCACCTTGGGGTTACTTCCCAAACATCTCAATGAAGGACCGCTCTTCGGTTCTAGTTTGAGGAGTGATCTAGCGTTTGCACTTCTATTTGTGATTCACCACGATTGAGGGTTAAAAACACAAGTCACGTAATATCTGTCACTTCCTTTACTTTCCCTCCCTACAACCCCCTGATCCATCCTGGCTGTGTGTGTGTGTGTGTGTGGCTCCCCTAGACTGGGTCCGTCTGTGGACTCAGGGGTGTGTGATGAGCGGACGGTTTATGGACAGCTGGGCTAGGCTGCTCTGTCTGTCTCCCTGAGCCTCTATTTAACACCCAGACTCAATCAGCCTGGCAATGACTCGTACCCTAGTGCATCTGCAGCAGCACGTTGCCAGGACCATCTTCCTTTTCATTGCAGGAAGCCTGGCCCTGGCTTGTCCGTTTTTTAAGAGTAGATGTCAGCAGTGTCCTGCTATCACCTCCAGCGCGTATCAGGACTGCTGTCCACTGAACATGTACGCTTCACGGATGAATGTGAGATCTAAGCTGGGGAACGGTGGACATCACACGGAAGGACACACGTCAATGTGACCTTCCTCGGTCTTTGTGTCATTATTTTCTGCCTGCGTCTTCTCTACCTCCAACTCGCTATTTCTGTCCGACGCTCTTTCTCTCCATCAATCTGCCTATTTCCATCCTGACATGCCCTGTCCTCCTCTCTCTTCTGTAGAATGTGGGGCAAATATATATTTTTCTCTTTCTTGCTGTCCTTGATTCGTCAGTCATTAAAGCCACCCTGCGCTGTAATTGTGCCGGGGGAATATGAGTATGGTAACACTTTCACAAAGGTTTTCCTCCATTTTATTTGTATATCGCCTGATTTATCGCAGATAATTTTGAACTTGAAATTAAATACACTTTAATAAAATGTCTAAAAGGGTGTGAATGCTTTTGTGTGAATGCTTTTTTGCCACTGTACATTAGTTTTACTAACCACAATAACAACTAAATTGCTCGTGTAATCAAAAGTAATTCTAATTACTATATCAAAAGTAATATCTAACTAATATTGTAATCTTACTTGCACACAGACTGGGTCGAGTCGTGACTTTTTATCCATATCCTATATCCCGTACAACATCTGCCATGTCCGTATTTATCATGCATACACGAATAGGAGGTATTGGGAAAATAAAGAAATACCCTTGAATTATAATATCTTTCCAGCCTTTTTAATTGTGTACCTTGTGCATGATGTGGTACAAGGGGGATAGTAGAGACCAGGCAAATGTAAGTTGTGTGTGTGGGTGCTGTTTGTCACCCCATGGGGCACCACATGCATCCTGTGCCAGACTCTTCACCCCATGGGGCACCACATGCATCCTGTGCCAGACTCTTCACCCCATTGGGCACCACATGCATCCTGTGCCAGACTCTTCACCCCATGGGGCACCACATGCATCCTGTGCCAGACTCTTCACCCCATGGGGCACCACATGCATCCTGTGCCAGACTCTTCACCCCATGGGGCACCACATGCATCCTGTGCCAGACTCTTCACCCCATGGGGCACCACATGCATCCTGTGCCAGACTCTTCACCCCATGGGGCACCACATGCATCCTGTGCCAGACTCTTCACCCCATTGGGCACCACATGCATCCTGTGCCAGACTCTTCGCCCTGTGTGGCACAGCATTTGGCAGTGACAGGCCCGTCTGCCATTATTTCTCCCATGCATGCATGTTCATACTCGCTCTACAGTCGTGTGAAAAAAAGTGCACTCACATAATAACAATAACCTGTTCCTTAGCAGGTTTGAAAATGAGCTCAATACAACCTCAGACAAAACATGACATATTACACCATGTGGGCATTTGTTTTTTACGCACAGCTCTTTTAAGGTCCCGCCACAGCATTTGATTATGGTTCCGGTCTGGACTTTGACTGCTCTATTGCAACTATTGATATGAGGTGTTTGTGCTAATATGCTCTGTTTGGTTTTTGCCAAAACGTGGCACAGTGCATTATGGCCAAACATCTCCACTTTGGAGACTTGTCTGTCCTAACGGCACTGTTTCAGAAGTCTTGTAGTTTGATTGGATTCAACTTGGCAAACCAAAGTTGTGCTACCATTTTCCTTTTAGAGAGAAGAAGCGTTTTCCTGGCAACTATTCCAAACAAACCATGTAGACTTTTTCTAATTGCTCTATAATGAATTTTACTATGTAACATGATAACTGCAGCCTTCAGAGCTTCAGATGTAACTCTCGTTTTTTTTTTTTACAAATTCTCTGTGCATTGCACGGTCTGACCTTAGTGTGAATTTGCTTGGAAGTTCACTGCTGGGAAGTTTGGCCTTGGTCTTGAATGTTTTCCATTTTTTAATAATGTGTGTGTATAGTGTGGCGTGATGTATGGTGAATTGCAGTGATGATGTTTTGTAACAGGAGAGCAGAGCAGGTACCACTGTATGTTGACTACTAATGGACCCACCGTGTCACACTTGTATCATATTAATGACCCAGATGCATCTAATTGGCATATTCATGAGCTGGGAGGCTTAACTTTGCTATGGGACTGCATTTGTGTGTGTATTGGTGTGCGTATGTGTGTGTGTGTGTGTGTGTGACAGATTCTCTGTGTTTCTGGGTTGGGTGTTTGTGTGTTAGACTAGTGAGGTCACTACTGTTCACTGTCTGCTTTGATTTATGTTTTGTCTCCCTGATCGGGAGGTCGCTATTCACTCTTCTGCTTTGATTTATGTTTTGTCTCCCTGAAAAGCAGTTACAAAGTATGTTGTCTTTTTAGGCCACCTCTTAGATAATTATGTGTTACTTCTAAATCCCTATAGACCGGCATTGTTATATATATTTTTTTTTTCCGCTTTACTATGTCTCAATAGAAAACCGATTTGAAACAAAAAAAGAAAAACAGAGAGACCAGGGGCCTCATGTATCAATCTTGCGTACGCTCGAAAACAAGGCGTACGCCAGCTTTCACGTTCACGGTCAGATGTACTAACAGTGAAATTAACGTAAGAATCTGCGTTCTTCCACGTGAACTTCATGCCTGGCGTACGTACATTTTTCGTGATTTCTGCCAGTTGGCGACTCATAGAGGCAATAAAGTGAAGTGGCTAACATTACACTACGAATTGTTCTGTCGCACCTGTCAGATATTGCTTATAATTAGCAATTGATTAATTATGGTGGCTACTTGGTAAGTTATGCATTTAAATATATGGTTCAATGTAAAAGTTTAATTTTGGTGTCTGTAATTATTAAACTGCCCATCAGGAGACAGTGGTTATCCACTAAAGACGTGGCTGTTATCCCCCCTCAACAACCCACAAACTGACCGAGAGCGCAGATACAATGATGCCCATTCTCGCACTCGGTCAGTTGTGGAGCGGGCGATTGGGCAGCTGAAATGTCGGTGGCGCTGCCTTGACAGGACCGGGGGGATGCTGTTATACCGCCCTGACAAGGTTTGCCGCATCATACTGGCCTGTGGAGTGCTGCACAATGTCGCGCACAGGCATGGCATACCCCTTGGTGAGGTGGGGGCACCGCCAGATGACCCAGGACCAGTATATGTGCAGCACAATCAACAAGCCATTCAGGCGCGTCAACGTGTAATTGCGACAATATAAATGGTACTCAGACACAAAGCTCATTTTCTGACCAATTCTTTTAATGAATCGCTTATTTCTGTGAGTGCGTCAGTGACATTTATAAGGTGACTGTTCATTTCTCCAATGGCCCTAACAATTTGCTGTTGTGACTCCAGAACAGCATGCGTCAAGACGCGGCCAGGTGGACGGGCTTCAGCACTGGGGGGAACATTAGAGACACCAGAGATGCTGGACTGAATGGGCTCTGGCTGCTTGGGTGGTGCGGACTCTGAGTGCGTGCCAGTGGACGTTCCTGCGGTTCCTAAGTCCAAATAAACACAGGGACATGTTAACAGTCATTCGAGTCTGTTCCTTATTAATGGGTACACGCATTTGCAATAAAAGCAGTAGATACGTGAAATCTCTGGTGTACTTTTTGCTACATTGCATGGATGTTGAAATTAAACGGTGGCTGGTAGGCTATATGTATCAAAGTTAAGGAAATTAATTTGAGTCACCTTGCTGGCAGTCCTGTAGTGTATCCGAGTCTCCTACATCAGCGGATACGATTCCAGAGATTAACGTGTCTCCTACAATAGAGGCAACTCTCTGATCAAAGGGTGCAAGTTCATCGGTCCCTGTACCACCGCCTGTTCTGCCCACACTTTGTCGGTGCGCAGCAGTTCTCCGCTTAACTTCCACTTTTATGTCTGACCATTTCTTCTTCATGTCATTTACGGTGCGACTCTCAGATCCCACCGCGTTGACGGCATCAGACAAACTCGCCCACTCTTTTTTCTTTTTTTTGTTATTAATTCCAGATGACAAATTGCCAAATAAAATATGTTTTCTTGTTTCTACCTCTGATAGTAGCACCTCTAATTCGTTTTCAGTGAAATTTCGTTTCTTGGTTGCTTTAGCCATGTTCTTGCAGGTGTCTTTTGCCAAATTGGACTAATTACCATATTTAAAGTAATTTCATTGAGGGAGGAGACAGGGTGTGGTGTTGTGCTCGTGCATGTGCGCTCAATTTCACGTTAATTGGGATGTTCAAACAGGATGCACGTGGAATGCTGCGTACGCTGAGATTCATACATCTGATTTTTTTGGTGCGTACGCACATTTATAGCTTCGTCCGTACGCAATGATTTAGTATGAATTCAACGCAAGTCTTTGTACATGAGGCCCCTGGTGGTGTGCGTGCGTTTTGCCATCCATTTTAAATGTAAATCCAAATGAGGTTTTTAGCCGGAGCCAGCGTGATACCGCCGTGTGGAGTGTCTGCAGGGATGTGACGTCTGGTTAAAGGATCATGAGCCATTGATAGAACATGCGGAACCCTCTCGGTAAATGGACTTTCTTTTTCTGTGCTTTTGATTTAAAACCGAATTGAAGCGTTCGTTATACAAGTGGCACCGTCGAGAAAGACGGTTACCTGTAAAGTGTGCGGTACACGCCAATGTCATCACCACCGCTCGCTGTCAAACTTATCTTTGTAGTTATTTCAGATGAGATGCCGTTTCCACATATATAATTACAAATTAGATAGTACACATTCAACTCACGCAGTCAGTGGAAGGTTTAACAAAAATATCCAAAGATGTGATCTTCGAGAAGCTCTATTACATTCTGTGTAGTTCGGATCAAATGGTTGTTTTGTTGATCGGTTGTCCAGAGCCATGTGTTGGTACTATAGTATCATAGCACACTGAAACACAGGGCTGCCTCCCACATTATGTGTTGGTACTATAGTACTATAGTATCATAGCACACTGAAACACAGGGCTGCCTTTCCCATTATGTGTTGGTACTATAGTATCATAGCACACTGAAACACAGGGCTGCCTCCCCCAATATGTGCTGGTACTATAGTATCATAACACACTGAAACACAGGGCTGCCTTTCCCATTATGTGTTGGTACTATAGTACTATAGTATCAGAGCACACTGAAACACAGGGCTGCCTTTCCCATTATGTGTTGGTACTATAGTATCATAGCACACTGAAACACAAGGCTGCCTCCCACATTATGTGTTGGTACTATAGTACTATAGTATCATAGCACACTGAAACACAGGGCTGCCTTTCCCATTATGTGTTGGTACTATAGTATCATAGCACACTGAAACACAAGGCTGCCTCCCACATTATGTGTTGGTACTATAGTATCATAGCACACTGAAACACAAGGCTGCCTCCCACATTATGTGTTGGTACTATAGTACTATAGTATCATAGCACACTGAAACACAGGGCTGCCTCCCCCAATATGTGCTGGTACTATAGTACTATAGTATCATAGCACACTGAAACACAGGGCTGCCTTTCCCATTATATGTTGGTACTATAGTATCATAGCACACTGAAACACAAGGCTGCCTCCCACATTATGTGTTGGTACTATAGTACTATAGTATCATAGCACACTGAAACACAGGGCTGCCTCCCCCAATATGTGCTAGTACTATAGTACTATAGTATCATAACACACTGAAACACAGGGCTGCCTTTCCCATTATGTGTTGGTACTATAGTACTATAGTATCATAGCACACTGAAACACAGGGCTGCCTTTCCCATTATGTGTTGGTACTATAGTATCATAGCACACTGAAACACAAGGCTGCCTCCCACATTATGTGTTGGTACTATAGTATCATAGCACACTGAAACACAGGACTGCCTTTCACATTATGTGTTGGTACTATAGTATCATAGCACACTGAAACACAAGGCTGCCTCCCACATTATGTGTTGGTACTATAGTACTATAGTATCATAGCACACTGAAACACAAGGCTGCCTCCCACATTATGTGTTGGTACTATAGTATCATAGCACACTGAAACACAGGGCTGCCTTTCCCATTATGTGTTGGTACTATAGTATCATAGCACACTGAAACACAAGGCTGCCTTTCCCATTATGTGTTGGTACTATAGTATCATAGCACACTGAAACACAAGGCTGCCTCCCACATTATGTGTTGGTACTATAGTACTATAGTATCATAACACACTGAAACACAGGGCTGCCTCCCCCAATATGTGCTGGTACTATAGTACTATAGTATCATAACACACTGAAACACAGGGCTGCCTTTCCCATTATGTGTTGGTACTATAGTACTATAGTATCATAGCACACTGAAACACAGGGCTGCCTTTCCCATTATGTGTTGGTACTATAGTATCATAGCACACTGAAACACAAGGCTGCCTTTCCCATTATGTGTTGGTACTATAGTATCATAGCACACTGAAACACAAGGCTGCCTCCCACATTATGTGTTGGTACTATAGTACTATAGTATAATAGCACACTGAAACACAGGGCTGCCTCCCCCAATATGTGCTAGTACTATAGTACTATAGTATCATAACACACTGAAACACAGGGCTGCCTTTCCCATTATGTGTTGGTACTATAGTACTATAGTATCATAGCACACTGAAACACAGGGCTGCCTTTCCCATTATGTGTTGGTACTATAGTATCATAGCACACTGAAACACAAGGCTGCCTCCCACATTATGTGTTGGTACTATAGTATCATAGCACACTGAAACACAGGACTGCCTTTCACATTATGTGTTGGTACTATAGTATCATAGCACACTGAAACACAAGGCTGCCTCCCACATTATGTGTTGGTACTATAGTACTATAGTATCATAGCACACTGAAACACAAGGCTGCCTCCCACATTATGTGTTGGTACTATAGTATCATAGCACACTGAAACACAGGGCTGCCTTTCCCATTATGTGTTGGTACTATAGTATCATAGCACACTGAAACACAAGGCTGCCTCCCACATTATGTGTTGGTACTATAGTACTATAGTATCATAACACATTGAAACACAGGGCTGCCTCCCACATTATGTGTTGGTGCTATAGTACTATAGTATCATAGCACACTGAAACACAGGGCTGCCTCCCACATTATGTGTTGGTACTATAGTATCATAACACACTGAAACACAGGGCTGCCTCCCACATTATGTGTTGGTACTATAGTACTATAGTATCATAGCACACTGAAACACAGGGCTGCCTTTCCCATTATGTGTTGGTACTATAGTATCATAGCACACTGAAACACAGGGCTGCCTCCCCAATATGTGCTGGTACTATAGTATCATAACACACTGAAACACAGGGCTGCCTTTCCCATTATGTGTTGGTACTATAGTACTATAGTATCATAGCACACTGAAACACAGGGCTGCCTTTCCCATTATGTGTTGGTACTATAGTATCATAGCACACTGAAACACAAGGCTGCCTCCCACATTATGTGTTGGTACTATAGTACTATAGTATCATAGCACACTGAAACACAGGGCTGCCTTTCCCATTATGTGTTGGTACTATAGTATCATAGCACACTGAAACACAAGGCTGCCTCCCACATTATGTGTTGGTACTATAGTATCATAGCACACTGAAACACAAGGCTGCCTCCCACATTATGTGTTGGTACTATAGTACTATAGTATCATAGCACACTGAAACACAGGGCTGCCTCCCCCAATATGTGCTGGTACTATAGTACTATAGTATCATAGCACACTGAAACACAGGGCTGCCTTTCCCATTATATGTTGGTACTATAGTATCATAGCACACTGAAACACAAGGCTGCCTCCCACATTATGTGTTGGTACTATAGTACTATAGTATCATAGCACACTGAAACACAGGGCTGCCTCCCCCAATATGTGCTGGTACTATAGTACTATAGTATCATAACACACTGAAACACAGGGCTGCCTTTCCCATTATGTGTTGGTACTATAGTACTATAGTATCATAGCACACTGAAACACAGGGCTGCCTTTCCCATTATGTGTTGGTACTATAGTATCATAGCACACTGAAACACAGGGCTGCCTCCCACATTATGTGTTGGTACTATAGTATCATAGCACACTGAAACACAGGGCTGCCTTTCCCATTATGTGTTGGTACTATAGTATCATAGCACACTGAAACACAAGGCTGCCTCCCACATTATGTGTTGGTACTATAGTACTATAGTATCATAGCACACTGAAACACAGGGCTGCCTCCCCCAATATGTGCTAGTACTATAGTACTATAGTATCATAACACACTGAAACACAGGGCTGCCTTTCCCATTATGTGTTGGTACTATAGTACTATAGTATCATAGCACACTGAAACACAGGGCTGCCTTTCCCATTATGTGTTGGTACTATAGTATCATAGCACACTGAAACACAAGGCTGCCTCCCACATTATGTGTTGGTACTATAGTATCATAGCACACTGAAACACAGGACTGCCTTTCACATTATGTGTTGGTACTATAGTATCATAGCACACTGAAACACAAGGCTGCCTCCCACATTATGTGTTGGTACTATAGTACTATAGTATCATAGCACACTGAAACACAAGGCTGCCTCCCACATTATGTGTTGGTACTATAGTATCATAGCACACTGAAACACAGGGCTGCCTTTCCCATTATGTGTTGGTACTATAGTATCATAGCACACTGAAACACAAGGCTGCCTCCCACATTATGTGTTGGTACTATAGTACTATAGTATCATAACACATTGAAACACAGGGCTGCCTCCCACATTATGTGTTGGTGCTATAGTACTATAGTATCATAGCACACTGAAACACAGGGCTGCCTCCCACATTATGTGTTGGTACTATAGTATCATAACACACTGAAACACAGGGCTGCCTCCCACATTATGTGTTGGTACTATAGTACTATAGTATCATAGCACACTGAAACACAGGGCTGCCTTTCCCATTATGTGTTGGTACTATAGTATCATAGCACACTGAAACACAAGGCTGCCTCCCACATTATGTGTTGGTACTATAGTATCATAGCACACTGAAACACAGGGCTGCCTTTCCCATTATGTGTTGGTACTATAGTATCATAGCACACTGAAACACAAGGCTGCCTCCCACATTATGTGTTGGTACTATAGTATCATAGCACACTGAAACACAAGGCTGCCTCCCACATTATGTGTTGGTACTATAGTACTATAGTATCATAGCACACTGAAACACAGGGCTGCCTCCCCCAATATGTGCTGGTACTATAGTACTATAGTATCATAGCACACTGAAACACAGGGCTGCCTTTCCCATTATATGTTGGTACTATAGTATCATAGCACACTGAAACACAAGGCTGCCTCCCACATTATGTGTTGGTACTATAGTACTATAGTATCATAGCACACTGAAACACAGGGCTGCCTCCCCCAATATGTGCTGGTACTATAGTACTATAGTATCATAACACACTGAAACACAGGGCTGCCTTTCCCATTATGTGTTGGTACTATAGTACTATAGTATCATAGCACACTGAAACACAGGGCTGCCTTTCCCATTATGTGTTGGTACTATAGTATCATAGCACACTGAAACACAGGGCTGCCTCCCACATTATGTGTTGGTACTATAGTATCATAGCACACTGAAACACAGGGCTGCCTTTCCCATTATGTGTTGGTACTATAGTATCATAGCACACTGAAACACAAGGCTGCCTCCCACATTATGTGTTGGTACTATAGTACTATAGTATAATAGCACACTGAAACACAGGGCTGCCTCCCCAATATGTGCTAGTACTATAGTACTATAGTATCATAACACACTGAAACACAGGGCTGCCTTTCCCATTATGTGTTGGTACTATAGTACTATAGTATCATAGCACACTGAAACACAGGGCTGCCTTTCCCATTATGTGTTGGTACTATAGTATCATAGCACACTGAAACACAAGGCTGCCTCCCACATTATGTGTTGGTACTATAGTATCATAGCACACTGAAACACAAGGCTGCCTCCCACATTATGTGTTGGTACTATAGTACTATAGTATCATAGCACACTGAAACACAGGGCTGCCTCCCCCAATATGTGCTGGTACTATAGTACTATAGTATCATAGCACACTGAAACACAGGGCTGCCTTTCCCATTATATGTTGGTACTATAGTATCATAGCACACTGAAACACAAGGCTGCCTCCCACATTATGTGTTGGTACTATAGTACTATAGTATCATAGCACACTGAAACACAGGGCTGCCTCCCCCAATATGTGCTGGTACTATAGTACTATAGTATCATAACACACTGAAACACAGGGCTGCCTTTCCCATTATGTGTTGGTACTATAGTACTATAGTATCATAGCACACTGAAACACAGGGCTGCCTTTCCCATTATGTGTTGGTACTATAGTATCATAGCACACTGAAACACAGGGCTGCCTCCCACATTATGTGTTGGTACTATAGTATCATAGCACACTGAAACACAGGGCTGCCTTTCCCATTATGTGTTGGTACTATAGTATCATAGCACACTGAAACACAAGGCTGCCTCCCACATTATGTGTTGGTACTATAGTACTATAGTATAATAGCACACTGAAACACAGGGCTGCCTCCCCCAATATGTGCTAGTACTATAGTACTATAGTATCATAACACACTGAAACACAGGGCTGCCTTTCCCATTATGTGTTGGTACTATAGTACTATAGTATCATAGCACACTGAAACACAGGGCTGCCTTTCCCATTATGTGTTGGTACTATAGTATCATAGCACACTGAAACACAAGGCTGCCTCCCACATTATGTGTTGGTACTATAGTATCATAGCACACTGAAACACAGGACTGCCTTTCACATTATGTGTTGGTACTATAGTATCATAGCACACTGAAACACAAGGCTGCCTCCCACATTATGTGTTGGTACTATAGTACTATAGTATCATAGCACACTGAAACACAAGGCTGCCTCCACATTATGTGTTGGTACTATAGTATCATAGCACACTGAAACACAGGGCTGCCTCACCCATTATGTGTTGGTACTATAGTATCATAGCACACTGAAACACAAGGCTGCCTCCCACATTATGTGTTGGTACTATAGTACTATAGTATCATAACACATTGAAACACAGGGCTGCCTCCCACATTATGTGTTGGTGCTATAGTACTATAGTATCATAGCACACTGAAACACAGGGCTGCCTCCCACATTATGTGTTGGTACTATAGTATCATAACACACTGAAACACAGGGCTGCCTCCCACATTATGTGTTGGTACTATAGTACTATAGTATCATAGCACACTGAAACACAGGGCTGCCTTTCCCATTATGTGTTGGTACTATAGTATCATAGCACACTGAAACACAAGGCTGCCTCCCACATTATGTGTTGGTACTATAGTACTATAGTATCATAGCACACTGAAACACAGGGCTGCCTCCCCCAATATGTGTTGGTACTATAGTATCATAACACACTGAAACACAGGGCTGCCTCCCACATTATGTGTTGGTACTATAGTATCATAACACACTGAAACACAGGGCTGCCTCCGATATTATGTGTTGGTACTATAGTATCATAACACACTGAAACACAGGGCTGCCTCCCACATTATGTGTTGGTACTATAGTATCATAGCACACTGAAACACAGGGCTGCCTCCCACATTATGTGCTGTTACCATAGTATCATAGCACACTGAAACACAAGGCTGCCTCCCACATTATGTGTTGGTACTATAGTATCATAACACACTGAAACATAGGGCTGCCTCCCACATTATGTGCTGGTGCTATAGTACTATAGTATCATAACACACTGAAACACAGGGCTGCCTCCCCCAATATGTGTTGGTACTATAGTACTATAGTATCATAACACACTGAAACACAGGGCTGCCTCCCCCAATATGTGTTGGTACTATAGTACTATAGTATCATAACACACTGAAACACAGGGCTGCCTTCCACATTATGTGTTGGTACTATAGTACTATAGTATCATAACACACTGAAACACAAGGCTGCCTCCCACATTATGTGTTGGTACTATAGTACTATAGTATCATAACACACTGAAACACAGGGCTGCCTCCCACATTATGTGTTGGTACTATAGTATCATAGCACACTGAAACACAGGGCTGCCTCCCACATTATGTGTTGGTACTATAGTACTATAGTATCATAACACACTGAAACACAGGGCTGCCTCCCCTAATATGTGTTGGTACTATAGTACTATAGTATCATAGCACACTGAAACACTGGGCTGCCTCCCACATTATGTGCTGGTACTATAGTACTATAGTATCATAACACACTGAAACACAGGGCTGCCTCCCCCAATATGTGTTGGTACTATAGTACTATAGTATCATAGCACACTGAAACACTGGGCTGCCTCCCACATTATGTGTTGGTACTATAGTACTATAGTATCATAACACACTGAAACACAGGGCTGCCTCCCCCAATATGTGCTGGTACTATAGTACTATAGTATCATAGCACACTGAAACACAGGGCTGCCTCCCCCAATATGTGTTGGTACTATAGTACTATAGTATCATAACACACTGAAACACAGGGCTGCCTCCCACATTATGTGTTGGTACTATAGTATCATAGCACACTGAAACACAGGGCTGCCTCCCACATTATGTGTTGGTACTATAGTACTATAGTATCATAGTACACTGAAACACAGGGCTGCCTCCCACATTATGTGTTGGTACTATAGTACCATAGCACACTGAAACACAGGGCTGCCTCCCCCAATATGTGTTGGTACTATAGTACCATAGCACACTGAAACACAGGGCTGCCTCCCACATTATGTGTTGGTACTATAGTACTATAGTACCATAACACACTGAAACACAAGGCTGCCTCCCACATTATTTGTTGGTACTATAGTACTATAGTACCATAACACACTGAAACACAAGGCTGCCTCCCACATTATTTGTTGGTACTATAGTACTATAGTATCATAACACACCGAAACACAGGGCTGCCTCCCCCAATATGTGTTGGTACTATAGTACTATAGTACCATAACACACTGAAACACAGGGCTGCCTCCCACATTATGTGTTGGTACTATAGTACTATAGTATCATAACACACTGAAACACAGGGCTGCCTCCCACATTATGTGTTGGTACTATAGTACTATAGTATCATAACACACTGAAACACAGGGCTGCCTCCCACATTATGTGTTGGTACTATAGTACTATAGTATCATAACACACTGAAACACAGGGCTGCCTCCCACATTATGTGTTGGTACTATAGTACTATAGTATCATAACACACTGAAACACAGGGCTGCCTCCCAAGATATCTCCACTTTTATGAAACATGAACTCCCCCGTTCCAAAGTTGCCACACACGCTCTTCTGATCTCTTCCCGTCACTTTCCCTAATAGGGATAAGATCATCTTCGTGTCTGTTTGATTTCACTCCTCAGATTCAGGAGATGAACCTTAATGCTAAATGGTTTTTCGCCAAAAAACGGAGAGAAAGAAAAAAAGATGCCAATCCAACGACAAACGAGGCTTTAATGAAGAAAGAGAGTATCTCTGTGGAGTGTTAGCGGTAGTGTCTGATCCAGTTCAGTGACTTGGACACATTGATGATTAATTTATTATACCAAGTTTGTAATGATTGCTATCAACTTGTAAATGAGCTGTATAGCTATATTAGAGTTTTTCTAGGTCGTCTGAGCACCAATTTGTCCAACCTGAGTTTTTTAAAGGAGTTAACATGCTGGCAAATAGTTCTAGCAAAATGCAAGTATACTCTTTTAAACAATAGTATTTTCAATTAATAACAATACAATGCCCAATAACTACCAAACACGTATCAATACACCCCAACATAATTTACCCTTGTAATATGCATGTCCCATTATGGATATTAGAATTATTAATGTGTCCCATAAAGTAAACATATTACATTATTGGCAGTTTTTTCCCTCAATAATGATTTTATCAGTCAACCAATACAGAAAGAAAATCAATAGTTTTATATTTATATTCTGCAAAACATATATATTTGAACTTTTTTTATTTTGTCCTTAACAACTTTTACGACCCTAAATATATATATATAACATCACAATAGAATAGAATGGAATAGAATGACACTTTATTAATCCCCGAGGGGAAATTTTTCTGTTACAGCAGCAGAAACAATTTAACAAATTAAGTGAAACGACAATACAATACAGTACAGTAATAGTTAAATGCAATGTTAGATAATTGTATTATTCCTGTTGACATTGTATTATATTTTGACTGTAAATGTCATAGTTCATCTATTAACATTTGAATGGACAAAAAGCAACTCAAATGTGAGCTCTTTTAAAAGCTCTAATTGCTGATTAAACAATTGTGCAAATGTGTTTTTTAGACATAGAGGTTTACATTTGTAGAGAGTAATTTGTATCGATGTGACCTATCTGACCTTTACGATACCTACAAATCTGAATAGCTAAATAAACACCAATGCATCATGTCATTTCAATCCTGATTTTGTTTGTGAAAGTATCCACGACAAGAGTTTGACCCATGCTTTTTCACAATGGGTTGTTGCCCCTTTTTCAATGACTTGTCTTCCAGTTGCGCACCAAGGACTGGAACCATAATCATCAATGAGTACTACCGGAGCTAGAGTACCAACCACTGGTGTATCAAAACCATATTCATAGTAAAAAATGAAGCAACGCTAAGCCAATTGCCTGGGGAAATGACGATATTATAATGGCTACTAGAAGTCAAATGCCATCTATAGTACTTTATATCGGCTGCACTTAGCATTATTACCGTCCACCCGGCTTCTCTGCCGACTGCCAAGTTAGCCGCTTAGGCGGTGGGCCAGGAGTTAGCATGTTGCTACGGTGGAGTAGTTGGCATACGACTGCTTAATCGTTACTCAATATGTGCTTCCTTGCTTCTTACTCAAACCCATTGGAGATGTCCGGGAGTGACAAATACAGATGCAGTACTTATACTCACCTGTCAGCAGCCGTACTACCTGCAGTATTGTACTGCTACCCTATTTCCCTTAAATCAAATATTTACGGTGGAAGCTAGATTTACTGCTTTTATTCATTCTGATATATATATATATTAGGGATGTCAAAGGGTTAGGGACACCAGGTGAGTAAAATGCATGATCAGGAAGAACATGAAACCTGTAGAAAGAAAGACATGAATATATACAGCCATAGTTAGAGGTTTTCACATAGCTCTCTTTAAATGAACCAATCTCAGTCCCCTTTCAAGGAAACTTTGCGGTGATAAAAAGAGAAATAACTCAATCCCCTTTGCGTTCACATTGTAAGGATTTCTAAAAACTCCATTAACACCCATTAAGAGATGTGCAGTTTGGGTATTTGCTTGATATTATCATAGTTGTGTCTTCTTATGCGATCAAACAAGACTCCAGAAATAGCTAACAATTAGCAAATACATTCTACCCATTCAACATTTATCAGAGTTCATAGAAGCTCAGGTGAACTGTATAATCGTGGGGTGTAGTGCAGTTGTCAAATTAACCAGGAAAGCTTTGTGTTCACATTGTTTCAAATGTAACCTGAAGCGCGCCACAGTCAGACTAAATTAGGAGGTTGTCTCAGTTCTGTTTCAAGGAAAATTTAGAGAGGTCTGCGGTGGTCACAGTACACAGAAATATAAGATAACTACAATAAGTACAGAAACATTGGGACCAAGTGTCAATACATATAATTGTAAAGAAAAAATCTGAATTGTCTAAAAAAATGTTCTATGGTGATTCACGATGAATGAGACAGAGTAGGCAAAACTATTCCAATTAGAAATAGTTAGTATGTCAGAATATTCAACAAAGTCATCTCAAGGTAAAGAACAGTTTTTTCAGCAATCATTTAGTGTACACAGGTGAAAAGGTCCTTTGCCACGTTTCATGGTCGTGTGTTAGACTTTCTTCTGCGGTTATTGTGGTAAAAACAAATGTGTTGTTTATGTGAATTTCAGCGGCGACGATGAAGGTCAAATTACATTTCTCATTGTTGATAAGCAGCAGAAATATTTTGTAACTCGAGGCTAACACTACAGGACACAATTGATATGCTTCATATTATTCAATACTCAGTATATGAGGTTAATGACCGCATCCTGGGTCTGATTATTAGACATAAACCTGTGTTTTTGTTCTCAAATGTTGTCTGGATATTGAGCTATTTTTTTTCGGGCGAAAGATCGATACACTGAGCTGAGCTGCAGGACAGCATTTGAATTCTGCCAGTGATATCATAGAACTCTGCTGCCAGACATTTGAATAGAGGAAACAATCAATAAAACTAATAATTCAAAATATGACATATTTCACATTTTCCTTTTAATACTTTTTAACTTTTTTAGAAAACGCTTGTTTTTACTTTTATAAATGTGTGTGTATCATCCCAATTAATGAACTTCATTCCTTATGGCAAATTCTGTCCAATCAGTTCAGTTGCTATAAACATCTTTATTACGCTGCTTGGCGTGATCCATTTTCTTCTGTGAATGTAAAACAAACATTGGGCTGTGGGACATCATTTGAAAGCATTGATCTAATTGTAAAAATCAGCAGCGAGACGCTTGAATAACTCACAAGAAAACAATGAAACTAGTCCTTTTTTTTCTCAGATCTCTCCACATGTTTTTGGACATGTGGATACGTTTTCTACATAGTTTGTCACATTAATACAGAGTAAAAAGGCCTGAGCCTCATGTTGATCGGTTTGTGATGAGTGGTGATTTGTCTTGGACAAAGGGAAGTCACGTTTAGAAGAGTGCTTTTCTACTGCGAGCTACAAACACAAACTACAACCAGTTTTCAGTTTTGAGTTTTTTTTAAGTACATAAGAGCTAAAATATTGGTCTTGTTGCAAAACGTAATGATTGGTCTTATATGCAATGATGTCAAGTTCTACATTTTGAGTTCTTCTATGTGGCCCCCAATCATTTCTTTTAACTTAGAAGTTAGGTAGCTACATTTGGACATTTAAGGACTACCCTACCATATTACGGTATATCAAAAATTACTTCTATTTTCCAAAAACGATTAAAGACAAACAACAGCATAATTTAATCAGAATGCAAAACGCAGCTATAATTAAGAACAAACTTTGATCATAATCACCGTGCTGCAATATGTTTATTTTTTGTTAATACACACATACAACTGCTACTCTCCACTATGTTGAACACATAGACAGGTGCAGACAATTTCATGTTCAACAGTAATCCGAATTAGTCTGTTCAGTAATCCGACTGTGGTTATTTTTGTGAAAAGGATTAAATCATAAAATTATTGTTTTGTCAGGAAATACAACTGTGTTGGCAGTTGTCAGTGTAACAATTCCTGGCCCACTGAGAACATCTAGTGGGCTAGGAGGGCATTGCAGTTCCCTTAGGGAACTTATATAAGTTTGAAGTCACCTTAATCAGATGTGGGTGATTAGTGGGCAGGTGGGCAGGTGACCTGGCAGTGACCTGGCTTTGAACAGTTCTTTGAGGGATGGCAGCTTACATCTAATGGTCTGCTCTGCAGAGCAGAAAATACATTGCAGTCTGTCTTTATCCTTGACTGTGGCTGCAGCATTTTTTGTAAGATGATAGGGAGAATAGGACTGTCTTAGACATGCCTAATCAGAAAAAGGTTATTTTGTTTTTACAGTTAACAAGTTCAGACAACTCTTTGTCAGTCTTCCTGTAATAATTTGGTAAGCGTGAAGTGAAGCTGACCCTAATTGATCAAACACAGGATCTATTAGGGGATCTAAATTGACTACGCAACAAAGCCACCTCCCATTTGAACACATAGGAGTAGAGAACAAACCGGGGGCAAAGATCTGTCGCCATCACATCGTTTGCACCACGGTCCACCTCCATGGCAATGAAAACATGAATCTTTGAGATAAGAATTCAGGCTGGAATTGTCCCAATAGTGGAGAAATGGCATATGGGGCCTCCCCAAAACCCTGAAACGCTGCTCCGGGGCAATCCTCCACCAAATTCTACAGTAGGCACTATGCATACCGACAGGTAGCGTTCTTCCCCCATCCGTCACATGCGGGTTCATTCATCAGACTGCCAGATAGTGAAGTGTGACTCACCGCTCAAGATAACCTGTCTCCACAGCTCCAGAGTCTAGTGGCGGCGAGCGTTACACCGCTTCAACTAACGCTTCGCACTGCGCATGTCGACGTGCACGCGTACAGCTCGGCCACGGAAACTCATTTCATCAAGCTCCTGACACACAGTTTTGGCCATATAGTGTATACTCTCGCTTTGCACACAAAGGCACCTGTGTGCTCCACGCCAACATAATATTGCCTCTCTGTCACAGACAAACACAAAGTGAGTCTCTTTCTTTGCCGTCATTCTTTACCCCCCTCCTGAATCAGCAGTCTTCTGTCTGACTAATCTCGATGTGCCGCGCTCTGTACTCAGTAATTGGTTTAGAGAACTGTTTATCCCAGGCCCCCGCACTTCCCTGCTTGTGCCTGGGTTAAATATGCTCCACTGTGTGCCTTCAATCAGACAGCTATTCTGGGGAGCGACCAGGTCTGGGCTGATTTCAACACTGCCGTCCCACAGGTACTAGGAGAGAGTTAAAGAAGACTGTTGTCCTTCTGCGCAAACATTTCTGGGTTGGGGAAAAAACTATTCAGTCATATCGATGCTATTGTTCGCCACAAAGCTCGAATGTGTATATTAATAATCGTGTGTAGTTTTGCTAGGCTAACTAAATCTGTCTCCTGTAAGAGTATCATTTCAGATTTTTTGATTCTGCCAACTATTCCCCCTGATGATTTCGTATCTTGCCAGGAATCAAGAACAAATGTATGCCATTGTTAGCTGTGCTAGTTCTGCTCCAACTCGTGTAGTTTACAAGCTCCCCAAACGCCTGGTCTCCGATTGTTCTTATAGCTTCCAACTGCACTTTAGTAGCACAGAATACATTGTAAAGTGTCCTTAAAAATATATATATATTTTATATATATGTATTAAATAAAATAAATAAATATTTTACGCTATAAGGGCAACCTACACCACTCAACTATGGTACTTGTTAACTAACCTTAAACGCTGTACTGTTCAGGTGTATCCATTATTGTACCTAACCACGTTTCACTATTAGCTGATGTATTTATCGTATATTAAAAACGAAGGGTCCCCATGGAGGATGCAGAAATCCCAGCGCCAGCTGGAAGTAATGGGAGAGCGTATATGGGACTGGCAGGGTCCTTGGTTAAACCATTCTCTCAATTTCTGGTGCCTTGTGGGAACAATGATGTGGCCACCAAGATGATGACCACATTGCTTATAGTTCAGTCTTAGCAACGTGCTAAACCTGACGCTATTGCTCGTGCAGAAAGATATTGGAGACTCGCGTCGATGTCCCCGTTCCTGTTCCTCCCCGATTTGGACCTTCCATGTCTTTTGGTTTCTCTCGGTTTTCCCAGTTTCGATCCTGACCTTTGTGATCCACTGCTGTGCCTGTTCTTGAGACAGTTCCTCACTGCTCTCTATTTTGGGAGGCTGAGAATAGGCTAACATATCCAAGGAAGACAGCACAAATGAAATGTCCCTCTGGTTATTGGGATGTATTGGCAGAAATTGGCAGACAATTTAATTAATTATTATGTTGCACCCTTATTGTCCAATAAATTGGACTAAATCAAATTCATTATGTAATATAAGAAATTGGTCTGGGGTCTGTATGCTTTTGCAATGTTTTCCTGGAAGTCTGAGTACCAGATCCAAATGCTTTCAAAGCTTTGCTTCCCAAAGATCATTACTGTTACTACTAGTAATAACACACACACACACACACACACACACACACACACACACACACACACGCACACACACACACACACGCGCACACACACACACACACACACACATCCAGGAGTTCTGACTGATTACAGTGCATGATTGAACAGGAGACAGAATGCTAAATGACTGCATTCACAGTCTGACAAGGAGAGGTAAAGAGAGAGAGAGAGAGACTGTGGAGGTTTTTCATACTTTCTCTTTCTCTATAATTTTGCCCTTGTCTATATTAAGATCTTCAGGGCTAATCGTTCCTAGAGGACAGCCGCCGAACAATACTGTCATGACACACATCTGCGCTCAATTTGATTTCACACCCCCACTCTCATTTGACTCCAACCTCTGCTAAATATAGATAATATGGATTCCCCTTCCCATTTTTCACTTATCTTCACTCATTTTCTCCCAATTAGCCGCACCTCGTTTCTCCCTTTCACTCTAATTTCGACATATGTCACTTTTATATTATAAGTAGGCTTTCGAATCTTGACTGTTTTGCGCCAGCCCTGTTTCCCTGTTCCTGAATTCTTATCCCCACTCAGGTGTGGTGCTCTGATAATGCGGCTCCTTCTGTTAGGCCTGTGCTGTAATTCATGTTTTTGAATAAAGGGAATATGCCAAACGGTGACGGATGGCTCCGGCAGTGCCTCTACTGGCTCTGCTCCCGGCCAGCGAAGGTTTGAGCTGCCTCGGAGAATGCTATTCCCAAAGAGATATCAAAAACAAAAATAGTTACACACACTGATGTGTTAAAATAAAATAGAAAGTATTCTCATTACCATTTTATATTTCCACAGCCAGTTACAAAAACAAAATGCGTATATTCTTATAAATAGACAGACTGATGTTTCATCAACTTATGTTCCTCACAATTTGCAATGGATAATGATCGTGATACAATAGTTGAGGATCTAACCTTAAACAGACTATATTGTCATATATGTTATTTAATAACATTTCAAGTATTTGGTTGCATATCCGTTGCGTAATAGTAATAATAATAAATAAAGTCCCTTTTTAAGAAACTCAAGGGCACTGTATGGCAATAGAAAACAACAAGAAAAAACTCAACACAAAAAACGATTTTGCTTTGCTGGAGCCGACAGAGGACCCAGTTATGTTGAACATGTAATTGAAGATGCTGCAGTGCCAAGATGATGTGTCCCCAGGTGTCACATGCACAGGAATCCTGTTTGTGTCTTTGTGTTTTTCCTCTCCTGTCCCAATCACAGGTGTCCTTCGAATTACTGTTTTTTGCTTGTGGGTGTGTCTCCTGTCTGTCATAAGTTTGTTTGTTTCATTCTTAGGCGGACCAATCAGTGGACAGTCCTCCTGATTGCAACACCTGTTTATATTACCAGTGGGTTGTTTCACCCCAGACCCTTTACATTCTCAGACACTTGGATATGAATACACTTTAATGCAACAGACCCTTTTTATAGACAGACAGAATGACAGACATTCATTTATACACCACATCGTTGTGCTATTACATTTCATCTTGTTCTGTGAGTCTGTATTAGTGTGGTGTCTTGTTTCCTGCTGGCTTGTCCTATAGTGTAATTATGCTGTTCGTTTGCACCAGGTGAAAGGGGACCTTAAGACACGTCGCCCATGGGCTTACACCAACCCTAGGTAAACTTTGTCTGAAAACACTAGCTAAAACTGGACGGACCACCCACTGTATTTTGTATGGTTAGTAGAAAGCTAAGCTGTTGTGGAGCCAAGCAGATCAGCTTAGGGCTTTTGGGGTATTTATTATTTATTTCATTGGGTCCAGTTTAGCCCCTTTCCCCCCAACTGTTTACAGTGTGCCTAAAATAAACCTTTTGTGTTTGATGGTGCTATTGTTTGTCTGTAAAGTTTTTTCTCGATGTTCTTTTTTACTATTATAATATGCATGATTTGTGTCTTATTACTATCCACCCTAGACTTTTAAGCCAAAGGGTTTGTTTCACCCTGGTAGTGAAGTTCTGAGTCCATCCGGTGAATTGCCTGACCAAATAGAGGTGCATTGCAGTAGCTCAAACGAGATGTAACAGAAACACGTATAAGGAAACCTGTACCGGTTTTATGAGAGATTGATGGAGTTGGGAAATGTTACACAGGCGATAAAGGCTAATTTGTTGTGGACTTGATGTAGGGCTTCGATTGACACCCAGACTTCTGATTTCTGAGTTGTGGAAGAGCCTCAGGAGCCTCCAACATGACGTCAGCTTTATTGTGGGTCAGATGGCATCAGTGGCAATGAGGACAGGTTGTGCCTTTTGGACTTTTCAACAGGCCAGGTACTTTGACATGTTTTATAGGTGCTTTATACCAGATCGCCTCGTGTACCTGTGACAACTTCTGACTCTGGTGTCTCGGTATCTGGGAAGCTTTCGCAGTCAAGCTGAGGTCTGTCTCGTCTCCCCGATATTTTTAAAATTTGCTGCAGATTGAAAAGATTCAGAGCCCATGTGGTTGTTCCCAAAGGATATCAAGCGAATCTCACAAGGTCAGTGCTGTGCGGCAAAAGCCCACCTCGAAGGGTGTGCAGAAGTCACGTAGATTCATGAAAATGAATCACATTTGGGGGCAAGGTATACTCGACAATCGCCAACCCACCGAAAAACCTGACATCTAGCATCAGTTTATTTTTTCACCAAGCAAGATTGGTGTGGGGGTTGAGCTATTTCAAGAGGGAGAAGCTGAACCGAGCTGAA
The DNA here is from genome assembly GCA_029465975.1 of Dallia pectoralis. NCBI lineage: Eukaryota > Metazoa > Chordata > Actinopteri > Esociformes > Umbridae > Dallia > Dallia pectoralis. The sequence goes on along the minus strand of CM055740.1, from coordinate 12,123,264 downwards.
TAACGAAATTGAGTCATACCATCTCGGAGATGTGTACGTTTCATCTGGAAGGATGACTGAAAGAATATAGACAACATAATTGAATTGGTTTGACTTTTATTTTGAAAACAATTATTCTAATAGCCTCACCACATCATACTAATGTGTCATTTCAAATCCACACCATGTTTCCGCCAATAGAATCTTCTTCTTGGGTCACATTAATCTGTCTGGCCACTCTATTATTGCAGACTGCTAGTTAGCAGTCAGATCACATCCAACCAACACACTGTCCTTCAGACCTGTTCTGCTTACTCTGCGCACTATTATTGTGTTTTCCAGCTGTTTTGCAATTAATATCACCTTTTCTCTTCTGATCCATTTCTCTTTTGTCTTATCTACTCTGTCTTTCTCCGTCTACTCACTGTTTGTCTGTCTCCTCTTGATGGCTGGCCACAGTTGTGTCTTAGCCAGCTAACACTTTCAGTTGTGTTGTGTTTTTTCCTTGCTGACACCCAGTCATTTCTGTACCATTGATCCAAACGATGTGGGAGTCACAGTTTTATCATTTAAAATTACATGTATAAGGTTTGCCCAACCATCATTTCCGGATTCGGGAGGGCTTTTGCAACGATGAGTAAGGTGTGTAATGAAGGAAGCCGGGTGCAGTAGAAGTAACGTTTGATGGTACTTTTAATCAAAAACCTAAACACACACAAACGTGTAGAGTAGTTAACGCTACACAACAGTACTGGTAACGAAAAAAAACTAAGCGAGCAAAAGAGCTATCAAATAACAATGTACAACACTCACTTGAACAGCACAGATAACATATTCCACACAAAGACATTACCAAACAGAGGGAATACATATACACCTCCTAATGAGGGATTGGGCACCAGGTGTGTGTAATGATGAGACATGATGTGATGGGAGGAGCCACGTGGCTAGAAGACCGGTGACGACAAACGCCAAGGCTGCTAGTTGGTTTTGAGAGCATATGGCTTCGGGGGGGAGTCCTGACAGTAGTGGAGCAGCTCAGTCAGGGCGTCGGCAATGCCCCAAGCAGGGACGAGTTGAGCACATCACTCGCTGGCCCCAGCATCGCTCTGGGACGTATATATCCCTCCCACTCCACAAGATAATGAAGGTCTCGAATCAATGATAGCATGAACCAAGTAAGCCGGGCTCCCATCGATGTCCAAAGGAGGCTGATTAACTCTTTCCACCGGACCATTTCGGGTTGAAACCCAGAGGTGAGATTGACTGAGAACCCCATGCGTTCCATCTACGCCTTCCATACCCTCGACATAAACTGCACACCCCAGTCAGACACAATATCCACTGGCGCCCTGTAGCGCAGGAAGACATTGGTGAGGAGAGCTTCCGCAGTCTATCAGGCTGTCAGGAGACCAGGCAGGCCTTTGAAAAGCGGTCCAAAACAACCAGGACAGTGGTGTTTCGCTGGGAAAGAGCGAGGTCATTGAGAAAATCAGTCAGAGTGGGACAATTACGGACGACATTCACGCCGTTCATCTCCATTTTCACCCCTCCGTGGGTCATGTGGAACCCAAGAAGGGAGACGGCTCGTTGAAAGAACAGACACTTCTCCGCCTTGGCATACAGGTCGTGCTGGCGACAGTCGCTCCGGTACTCTGCGAAAACGGGATGTTCGGCACGCTTGGTAGAATACACTAGGATGTCATTGTTGTGGGCCACCTCATCGTGCCCTCGCATGTCCCTGAAGACATCATTCACAAAGGACTGGAAAACTGCCGGCGCATTCATTAACCCGTATGGCATCACCAGGTAGTCATAGTGCCCTGGCGTGGTGCTAAAGGCTGTCTTCAGCAATGTGCAGAGTGAGCTGTTCTGTGTGGATGCGCTGCATTATCATGGCGAGGGGAACCGTTACCTGATTAGCCAGACCCGTACCTAACGGTGACGGGACAGGGACAAGGACAACGGCACCAAAGGAATACGCAGTCGGTGAGCTAGAGACCTATCCATGGAAAAGTGGGGAAACCGGGAAACACAACAGGTACGGTGACCTGTTTGTCACAGTGCGCAGACAGTGTGTGTGTGTGTGGTGCGCTTACCTGAGATGATCCAGAAGTGTCAGATTTCCACCCTTCGCCTTTCCCTGCCGTCACGTTTCCGTCACAGAAGGTACACTCCCTGGCCACGCGTTCTCCCTATGAGTGATGCCTCCCACCTCCAATGGCACAGGGACTGGGGTAGGTGGGGCAAGCAGTGCGAGGAGCCAATAGATTGTCTAGTTGGAGAGCATGGCTTCGGGGGGGTCTATTTTGTGCAACTACAACCTGGTAACTAATATAGGGCTCTGTGCTGTCTCGTGCCAATGAGGGATTTTTCAGTTGTTTCGATACAATAATTTTTCGTTTAACGGAGCATTCTGGATTTACATATGCCGACTTCCTACACCCAACTCCAATAGACATTGAGCAAGTTGTTGCCTTTGGACACCAGTAGCCGCGGGGAGTATTGGTTGCAAAATTATGTCACATTACCTCGTAGAGTGGTGTGTGACAATTGCCATTTTCATCCTTTTACACTGTAAGAAACCGGCATAAATCTAAATAGAACGTTCATATAAAACCCCTGTTTGTTTACAATGAAGGGGCTCAGTGTCACGATTGGTGTGGGGGCGTGGCTACACAGACCTTTCGGTGATTCACTTCCTTGTTTATGTTTTGTCACTCAGCTGTTTCTGATTGTATTCTACTGGGCTATAAAAGGGGAGCTAACAAGTCACTCCTTGTTCAGCATTGTTTGTATGTCACGGTTGCTTTGGAGGTGAGTGGGGTTATTTTACTGCTGTTGTCATCGTTGTGTAATATATACATTTAAGTCGCTATATGCGCATTTTGATTTCAACAGTTTAGTTTTTCGCCGTTCACGGTTTGTTTTATGTTGATTTACTTATAATAAAACGACTGAACGGATACCTGGCTCTGCATATGGCTTGCTACACCACACTACGCCGGTCAATCTATGACAGAATGCTGAACCCACAAAGAAGCCAGCGGAGCCAGCAGACGGTGAGTGGATTCCTCGGGGGGGCAAGCTATAGCGCCCCGAAGGATGAAGCTCACCGTCGCACCACGGAGCAGTGGGACTGGGGTAAGCCGGAGACGCCCGAAGAGGAGTATAGGCGCCTCCGTGCTTACTTCGGGTATGAGCCACCTATGCAGCTATCAGGGCTGATTACATCGGGTCCGCGGTCCTTCCCGGAGGAAGGCAAGAGGGCACCCCGAAGGCGTCCCAAGAAGGTTTTTGGGGAGGAGCTAAGGAGGTGTTCCAGGAGGACCGCGGAGAGAACACCCACGGTCCTGGTGCTGCAGGAACGGCCACCCACTGCTCCGGGGCTGCAGACAGGGGGAGGAAAACCCCTGGAGCTGCAGCCACTACCCCTGCCGTGGGAAGACCCTTTTCTGCCGCCGACGACAGGGACAGAAAAACCCCCGGAGGGGTTGGATGACCAGCCCACGGCCATTATTAGGACGTGGTGGAGGACATGGCTGGATTTACAGGAGCCAGCGCCTGAGATGGTCGCCACCACGCTTGCGCCTGAGATGGTCGCCGTCACGCCAGCGTCCACGATGGCTCCCGCCGTTCCGCCAGCGCTCAAGATGGCTGTTGCCGTCACGCCAGCGCTCAAGATGGCTGCCGTCGTCCCGCCAGCGCTCAAGATGGCTGCCGTCGTCCCGCCAGCGCCCAAGATGGCTGCCGCCGTCTCGCCAGCGTCCACGATGGCTCCCGTCGTCCCGCCAGCGCCCAAGATGGCTACCGTCGTCCCGCCAGCGCTCAAGATGGCTGCCGTCGTCCCGCCGGCGCTCAAGATGGCTGTTGCCGTCACGCCAGCGCCCACGATGGCTCCCGCCGTCACGCCAGCGTCCACGATGGCTCCTGCCGTCCCGCCAGCGCCCAAGATGGCTACCGTCGTCCCGCCAGCGCCCAAGATGGCTGCCGCCGTCACGCCAGCGCTCAAGATGGCTGTTGCCGTCCCGCCAGCGCTCAAGATGGCTGCCGTCGTCCCGCCGGCACTCAAGATGGCTGTTGCCGTCACGCCAGCGCCCAAGATGGCTGCCGCCGTCACGCCAGCGTCCACGATGGCTCCCGCCGTCCCGCCAGCGCTCAAGATGGCTGTTGCTGTCACGCCAGCGCCCAAGATGGCTGCCGTCGTCCCGCCAGCGCCCAAGATGGCTGCCGCCGTCACGCCAGCGCTCAAGATGGCTGCCGTCGTCCCGCCAGCGCCCAAGATGGCTGCCGCCGTCACGCCAGCGCTCAAGATGGCTGCCGTCGTCCCGCCAGCGCCCAAGATGGCTGCCGTCGTCCCGCCAGCGCCCAAGATGGCTGCCGCCGTCACGCCAGTGTCCACAATGGCTGCCGCATCGCCGCCCACAATGGCTGCCGCATCGCCGCCCACAATGGCTGCCGCATCGCCGCCCACAATGGCTGCCGCATCGCCGCCCACAATGGCTGCCGCATCGCCGCCCAAGATGGCTGCCGCATCGCCGCCCACAATGGCTGCCGCATCGCCGCCCACAATGGCTGCCGCATCGCCGCCCACAATGGCTGCCGCATCGCCGCCCACAATGGCTGCCGCATCGCCGCCCACAATGGCTGCCGCATCGCCGCCCACAATGGCTGCCGCATCGCCGCCCACGAAGGCGCGCGCCACGACGACGCTCACGATGGCCGCCGCCACGACGACGCTCACGATGGCCGCCGCCACGACGACGCTCACGATGGCCGCCGCCACGACGACGCTCACGATGGCCGCCGCCACGACTACGCTCACGATGGCCGCCGCCACGACTACGCTCACGATGGCCGCCGCCACGACGACGCTCACGATGGCCGCCGCCACGACGGTGCTCACGATGGCCGCCGCCACGACTACGCCACGATGGCCGCCGCCACGACTACGCTCACGATGGCCGCCGCCACGACTACGCTCACGATGGCCGCCGCCACGACTACGCTCACGATGGCCGCCGCCACGACTACGCTCACGATGGCCGCCGCCACGACTACGCTCACGATGGCCGCCGCCACGACTACGCTCACGATGGCCGCCGCCACGACTACGCTCACGATGGCCGCCGCCACGACTACGCTCACGATGGCCGCCGCCACGACTACGCTCACGATGGCCGCCGCCACGACTACGCTCACGATGGCCGCCGCCACGACACCGCCCACGATGGCCGCCGCCACGACTGCGCCCCGATGGCCGCCGCCACGACGGCGCCCACGATGGCCTCCGCCACCACGCCGCCCACGCCCTGAGCCGCACAAGATGGCGGACTCTGAGCCGCACAAGATGGCGCACTCTGAGCCGCACAAGATGGCGGACTCTGGGCCGCACAAGATGGCGGACTCGTCACGCCAGCGCCCAGATGGCTCCGCCGTCCCGCCAGCGCCCAAGATGGCTGCTGTCGTCCCGCCAGCGCCCAAGATGGCTGCCGCCGTCACGCCAGCGCTCAAGATGGCTGTTGCCGTCCAGCCGCCAAGATGGCTGCCGTCGTCCCGCCGGCACTCAAGATGGCTGTTGCCGTCACGCCAGCGCCCAAGATGGCTGCCGCCGTCACGCCAGCGTCCACGATGGCTCCCGCCGTCCCGCCAGCGCTCAAGATGGCTGTTGCTGTCACGCCAGCGCCCAAGATGGCTGCCGCGTCCCGCCAGCGCCCAAGATGGCTGCCGCCGTCACGCCAGCGCTCAAGATGGCTGCCGTCGTCCCGCCAGCGCCCAAGATGGCCGCCGTCACGCCAGCGCTCACGATGGCTGCCGTCGTCCGCCAGCGCCCAAGATGGCTGCCGTCGTCCCGCCCCGCCCAAGATGGCTGCCGCGCGCCTCAAGATGGCTGCCGCCGTCACGCCAGCGCACAAGATGGCGGACTCTCAGCCGCACTAGATGGCGGTCTCTCTGCCGCACTAGATGGCGGCCTCTCAGCCGCACTAGATGGCGGCTTCTCAGCCACCGAGGCCTTTTCAGGGCTGGACCTGTGGTCCTGGACTGACCCTTTTGGGTTTGACTGCGGGTTCTCTCCCTGTTGCTCCCTTGTTTTGGTTTTGTGTTTCCGTTCGGCTATCTGGGGAGCTAGCCTTTTAGTGGGGGATACTGTCACGATTGGTGTGGGGGCGTGGCTACACAGACCTTTCGGTGATTCACTTCCTTGTTTATGTTTTGTCACTCAGCTGTTTCTGATTGTATTCTACTGGGCTATAAAAGGGGAGCTAACAAGTCACTCCTTGTTCAGCATTGTTTGTATGTCACGGTTGCTTTGGAGGTGAGTGGGGTTATTTTACTGCTGTTGTCATCGTTGTGTAATATATACATTTAAGTCGCTATATGCGCATTTTGATTTCAACAGTTTAGTTTTTCGCCGTTCACGGTTTGTTTTATGTTGATTTACTTATAATAAAACGACTGAACGGATACCTGGCTCTGCATATGGCTTGCTACACCACACTACGCCGGTCAATCTATGACACTCAGCTGCCCAGGGTTCTGGTCTCACAGGAGTTCAGCCATTTCCTCTCTCTGTTCTTCTCTCTTTATGTTTGCTTGTTGTTTTTCCGGTGTCTCTTAGGTAAACATACAGTACACACACACACACACACGCACACAGAGAGGCTTATCCTATTTGTATTCTATCAATATGGAAATGCAGCCATAACTGTAGAGACAGAAGTGCTTGTTTGCAAGTGTATTAATGTTGTCTGTCATCAGATATGTGCTACTGTTTAAAATACAACCAGATCCTTATGAGCAGATCTGAAACAAAGCTATCTACTCAATTATTTTGATGCACGCTTTTGATGTCAAATTAAGCGCACAAGCTTGAAATTCCCAAGACAACCCGGCATCTGAGAGCACAGAGGAAGCTAGAACACTAGCAACTGATAGAGTGGAAGGCTGACGTGGCAAGGGAATGTGTGCCGTCTTCAGTTACCCTAACGTCTCTTTTTTCCCTCTCTTTATCCGCCTCTCTCTCTCTCTCTCTGGTTCTTTTCTTTTCATTTATTTAATTCATTTTTCATGTATACAGGTATACTTTGTTGTATTCAATTGCTATAACATAATTTTCCAACCAAAAGTAAAAGTAACATACTGGCCAACATTTAAAATGTCATTTGCAAAATGACTTGAGACATTAAAAGGATAGTTTGACCTAGATTAATATTTTGGTGAAATAACACATACCTTATGTTGTTTTTGAATGCCTATCATGTCCCGATTTACAACAAGCTGTTATTATTTTTATTGTCCAAAATCAGAACTTGAACTAGTGATGTTGTTTACCTCAAAAAACGTATCAGTGTATTATTCATCCAAATAATGTTTTTATTTTCGCAATATATATCTAATTTCAACTGAAAACTGACACCTCCAATGTTAACCGGTCGGTTTTGTTCACAATGGTAGCAAACTGTGGTTTTTCAAGTTTCACCGTATCTCTATTAAAAACTGTCACAGACATTTTGCATTTGCCAGCTAAAGAGGACCTCATTGCCGAATAACAGAGTAGTGGCTATAGAAAATAGTTTGCACAGTGACAGTTGTCTTCAAATACATCAGCCTTTTTATCAAATCAATGCTATTATAATTAATTACTGAATTCAGTTGTACATGTTTAATTACTGCTAATATCAGGTTCGGACTGAGATGAAAAATGTCACCATGGCACAACTCATAATGCGTTATTTCACTCGAGTATTAATTTAAGTTGAACTACCCCTTTAAATACATTACACAAAAACAACCACATGATACAATACATAAAACTGATCTTAGCAAATTCGACTGAAATCAATCATTACACAATGCCCAAATATATGACAACTGCAACTATCAAATGCTTGGTTCAGCCTCTTTTATATGTCTGTGTTATTTGTTTATGCTGTAATTATATTATGTACCATAAAAAGCAAACATAAAAAGTAAACATTATTACAGTTTATATTGATGATCCTAATTTTTCCCAAACATTGTTCTAGGAAAGAGAATCATTGTGGAATAACTGTCACTCAAGACCATGGATATCCAGAAGCAAAAGTCTTTATTTCATCAGTTTCCATTGTGTCCTTTAAAAAAATCAATGGTGCTGTATAAACATTTAATAAAAATAAGATTCACTAAGCAATCAAATCACTCCCTTGTCACGTAACGGAGGTGTAGTGCAGAGGAAAGCCAGGTGCAGATGGTGTATATTACGTTTATTTAAAATAAAAACGATCCAAAAACGGCGACAGAAAACAACACTGTTAAAATGAAAATGCGCTACACAGCGACTTACAGTATGTATAACCAACACTCACCATAAATATCAACGTGGCATAGAAACAATAACCAACACTGTTCACCCAGATCCAGTGACTTAAATACACATATAATCACCAAATCCTATACAGCTGAGACACTTTAATTAAACTAAATACTAAACAGCTGTGGCAGAATCCCAGTGCTCAGAAAAAAACAAACGTGCTCCAAAACCCTCCTAGCCCACTAGATGTCCCTTGTTGACTAGGAATTGTGACATCCCTACACAATGTGAAATTGTTGTATTTTACACATACATGTACACTATATTCTAATGTATAAAGTAAGTCTGAAATACCATGTGGTGTGTATTGTAACCTGCCGATTGTCACTTGATCTACAAACACAGTAGGTCTAATACTACAATGGTTAATATTGTGGCAGAAATTTCACCAGAAACAATAGTTTGTTTTAGGTACTCCACCGCCATGCATCTGTACACCTTTTTGTCCATATATTCCTCTACCTTGTCTTTGTTCTTGAATTTGCCCTTGGCCTGAATAAGTATTCTACTATTGGCAGAATTATTTGAATATGTTTTGTACACAACGCAGAGGAGATTAATTTAAAAAAAGCCAATAGTTTGTCTCATTTGTTACCAGTTTTTAAAAACAAGTTTGATATGATTAACTTATCTGAGTTTTGCATCTTTTGTGCTTGTGTGTCTGTGTATGTATGTATGTGAAAAAAACTATTTGCAATTAGATAACATATCGTCATGTCTTTCCCTCTTACTTTATAACTTGCTTACTTTTTTCAAAATTCTAGAGGAATGTGAAAGTATCAAAAAACCTCCTTATTGTTGTCTCTGCGGAAACGGGTAACTGGGCCTGTGCTATTATTACAACCTGCTTATGTAAACTGTAAACCCCTGCCCATTCACTGATGAAAGACAATGATCCATCTATTGTTTATTCTCTCCAGGATTCCAATTATATCTCTTTGGTGAGATCTAACAGGCATGCTAATGCACTGCTCTGCCTTGTGCTGTTCCTAAAAAATATTCACCTTCAATTTCCGCATTTATTTGTATTACAACATTCAAATACAACGTAATTTATTAGGATTTTTTTGCTGCGAATCAAAAAGACCATACTGTCAAAAAATGTGTTTACAAATTGTTCAGTGGATCACAAACCTTGTCTGAGGGCCCCCTGCCATTCCGTGTGTTTGATGTATCCCAGAGCTGCTTGAGCCTGTGAATCAACTCTTGGTTGCTTGATTTTTTTTCTGGGGTAAGTTCATTCAGACCAATCAAATGTTCTTATTTCCTAACCCATATCTGTGGGTTTGATTAATAAAATAAGTCTGTATTTGTATTTTCACAATTCTTTACCTTGAAGATGCGTTTGTATTGTATGAACCAACTACCCAGAGACAGGAGTGCATATAACCTGAAATAATGTGAAATGCCTAGATTGCACACGTGGACTTTAATTTAACTAAACTGCGTGACTCTTATTTGCATCACTGCACATTCAGTTCTAAATATTCAATATTTTTTTGGAAATATTGAAGCAAAACTCCTAATTAAATCTATTATGATTTTGTGGTAAAACTATGAAATATGAAAATGCCCAGTTGGTAGGTAGATAGCAAATGTGTACGCTCAATAATACTAATGTAAATGCCAACATGTGAAAATGGTAAATAGTTGTAATACTAAAACAAAGCACACTTTTGATGGTATTATACAGTTCTGAAAAATGCACCGTGTTCCAGTAGCTTAAAGTTACATTTCATGGAGCCCACCAGCGATGCTGTGTTTTCCAGGTCAGTGAACAAGCGAACATAAGTAGTGAGTTATTAAGGGACACTCAAGAAACAATATGAATCTGACAGTTTCTTGTGTACAAAACTTAGTGTGAAAGTCCTTGTATAAAAAATGGAACGATTGTTAAGGGTTTTGAACCGCACAAATACAATGTGTTGGACAGCAGAATGTTCACTTCCGCTTAGCAGTGAGGTTTGTTCTGTCAAATCACGGGTAGTGGAGATAATCACCTCTATATTCAACCTCTCCCTGGAACAGTCTGCAGTCCTCTCCTGCTTCCAACAGTCTGCCATTGTTCCACTACAAAGGAAATCTTCCTTCACATGTTTGAATGACTACCGCCCTGTAGCACTGACCTCCATTATCATGAAGTGCTTCGAGCGGTTGGTCAGAACACACATCTGCGTTACGACTTGGCCCCGGCTCGTTCGTGCATCGGCCGTTAGGGTATCCGATTTTCCCCACCTTCCCTCTTCCATTTCCTCCTCCGTCTATATCCTGTTAGACACAGCTTAGTCCCAATTCTCATAGGTCCATGGGCCCTTCCTCAATGTCACTCGTTCAAGAACAGGTAAATTGGATAGGTGTCGTCACTGGGGGCGTTTGTGTTAGAATGCATAACAATCCACACACAAACAAGACATGAGCTGATTGCACTGCACACAGTCAGTACAAAAAATGAACAGTGTATGCACAGAAACATAAAAATGAAAATGTCATTGAGTAATAGAAAAAACATGCTTACATGCTTACATTTTAAACCTAAATGTACATATGACACAAACATTGGCAAAGACATTTGTGTATAAACAAAACTGCAACAAATCTAATATTTCTGTCTGAAATGTATTGTTTTGGAATGGCCCAGCCAGAGCCCAGACATGAATCCAATTGAACATCTGTGGGGTGATATAAAGAGGGCTGTAATAAAATCTAAAAGTGCTTCAACAAAGTATTAGTTTAAGGGTGTGCACGCTTATCCAAACATGTTATTGTAAGGCTTTCATTTTTTATTTTTCACCTTCAAAGATTTCAGTTTGTTTTTCAATTCAATTACGTTATAGACCACATTAACGGTGGAAAAAGTTCTGACAGGATTTATCTTTTGTCAAATTGTTTCCCATCAAAATAACTTGCCATTTTAGACATTTCAGGTGTGTAGACTTTTCATATACACTGTATATGTATATGTATATAGGTTCAGGTTCAGAGGTAATGAGAACCTGTTCAAGAACCTGTTCAAGAACTCAGGTGTCAGACACAGATGTCATGGATAAGGCTACACTGCACTAGAATATGCCTTAGAAATGCTTTTGCAATAAAGGTATATTGTGTCCATTCTCCCGTTGCTTGACCCAGTTACAATGTGCTATAAAGGGTGATTGAATGTACAAACAAATGATTGAAATATAAACCAGGTATTTATCTTTGGGCATGCAATAGTAATTAGAAAGACACATAACACCGCAGTAAGAGATACTGACCCATTTTTACCGCAAGCTTTAACTTCATCTTTATCCCACTGTGTTTATATAAAATTATTAAATAATTTAATTTGGTTGGAACGAAAAGAACATTGTGCACTTTCGACTCTAATTGATAGCGGTTCTCCTTTGCGTGCGCTCAGCATTCTGCATACCTCACCAATGAGGTTAAATAGGTGGGGGATGAAGCTCGGGAGAAAAAGAGATGGGAAAGAGGGGAAATAAATGAGTGGCAAATTGGTATGTGTGTTATGTGTGTGCGTTTGTGGGTATACATACAGTATAAGAGGGGTTTGTTGTGTGGGGGTTGCAAATTTGATTTCCTCCCTGTCTGTCCTTTGTTAGTCCATGGCTTGGAGAGGCAGTGAAAGCAGAGCTTCATTTTCTGGGCTCTGTTGTGAAGGAGATTAGCTGAGACTGGGCTTGTTTCTATTTAAGGAATAATGAAGGGAGTCTTTACAAACCTTGCTCTGTGCTCTCTCTCACAGCGGGCTTCTCTTTTTCTCACTCTTTCCTTTTTCATTCCTTTTTTAGTCTTCTCTGTTTTTTTTGTTTTCACTTTTAGTGGTTCTTTTTTATTCATCGATTATGAAAATACACAGTGCTGCTAAATAAGATTATGTTTGACGTTTTTCTTCTTTAATCTGGTATTCCTCACAGTACATGTGGACAGAGAAAAGTATGTGTGGTTTTGTATGCTACGCTAGATGGACAGAGTGAAAGAGATGTGATGTGTACACAGGAAAGAGTAAAGGAGTCTAACCTCAATGGGCTAAACACTTTCATCAGGTGAGAGTTTTCAGCAAAGTTTGCTGCCTGGAAGCACTTTACCAGAATGACATCAGCAGTGTAGGGGTTGTAATTAAAAAACGGACAACCCGGACGAGCCCCCAATGGTGTTGATCACCTGGTTTGTTATTCTCAAGGAAATTCAACAAATACCAGGTCAGCTACTCTACTATTGCATGGGAAGCCTTAGCATTGTTGTGCGGGCTTTACAATTTTTTGAGGTGTCTGTGGGTGGGAGTGCGTAGTGTACTCGGACCATAACCCATTAGTATTTTTGAAATGCATGTACATGCCTTGTGCGATGGGCTTTGGTTGTGCAGTATTATAATTTGGACATTAGACACATTAGGGCTCGGATAACATCTTAGCTGATGCCCTTTCTTGTGTCTATGCAGCACGGGTAATGAATGTCTGTTTGTTGGGATTTCCATGTTGTTTGGGGTGTTTGGTTGGACAACTTTGGGTGTGTGGCTGTTACGGGCTATTTCACTTTTAGTTTGAATGTATTGCCATTAACCCTGACCTCGCAGATATGTGTTGCCAATTTTTAGCCCACATTTGTGACATTGTTTGTATTAGGCATGTTTAAACAGGTTAGGTAGAGTAGGCAGGTAGGGCCACACATGCTATACGTTAGGGAAGTGTTCTTTTGCTTCTAGGTAGATTAGGTGAGGGATATTATGTTATATTCCAGTGTTAGTCGCCACTGCCACATTTTCCCCTGTTGATTATTTCTGTAATGCAGACATTTTTTCCTTTTTGTTTCGCATATTAAACCCTCTCAGTTCACTGTAGTTCTGCGGTCTGGTTGTAGTTTGTCAACTTTGCCCTCCGCATGTCTTCTGGGGTCTTGGTGAGTAATATATCAAGATGAAAACAAGGGGGAGAAACACCCCACATGACATCTCTTAAATATCAGATGCAGCCATCTGATTGGCCATGACCTGGAACAGCAACGACCGGTGGGAAAACTGGCCCCTAATCACCAGCTTGCACCTGTAAAACTGTGAAGTCAGGGTTAATGGCAATGTATTCAAACTAAAAGTGCAAGGGCCCGTACCAATTGCATATGACATATTTGCTTACTTAAAAAATGCCATTATTTACTTTTGGATTACTCTGACATTATACCCCAAAATGTCACACTCAATAAGCACTCAATCAGACGCTGGACCTAAGGTGTCACCACAGAGGGGGTAAACATGTTCTTCATAAACAACATCAACAACATGAAGCTGTTAAAATAAATTAATGTACCTTTGAATGGTCAACAATCATCATTAGGGCTACACCATAGCCCATTCAGATTGTACGTCTCATCGAACAGATAGTTATTTCTTATTCTGGTCCAAGCAGCTCTCATCAATGGACTATAGACTAGTTCAACCTAATAATCGTAATTGGAATACTGGTCAAATTGCTTTTTGATGCCAAAGTAGAGAATGTCCTGTAGGGCAGGTTTGAATGCCAATGGTCATTTTTAGGCCACATCTACTCAAACATAAGCCTCAAGGAAACATTGAAATGAATACTTCCTTGCTGTAATTCCATGTCTAAGTGCACTTTAATTTTTAATATCAGTGTGTGATATAGAAATTTTGTGATGTAAGCCATTCAAGAGGGCAATATTTTTTCAGTAGTTTCAGGCAGTTTTAGTAGTATTACAAATGCAATTCTACTAAAAGTAATATTATTTCTTGAATGCATTACTTTGTAACATATTTATTCTATTACTTTTCCAAACCTTCAACAACAAAAAGATGGACCCTCAACCTTACATACAACCTTGATGACTTAAGAAAGATTTTAAGTTTAGGGGTATTTCTATGTTTGCCATAGGCAAAGGCATGTTCAATTTTATGGACATTTGCCTTTTACGGCAATGGTGCCAAAAAACAAAAAATTATCCTAAACTCTCCTTTCAGACGGTGTAACATGAAATAAAATAAAAAACACAACGAAAAGAAGAATTTTACATTTACGAACAAGTGTTGTGGCATGTTTGAGCAGTTCAAATAAATACTTTCCTACAAAAAAGGACTAGTAGGCTCTTTTTTCGCCGGTAAATTCTGTATTTTAAAGGAGCTTGCTCTATTTGCACTGTTCGTGTACATATTAAAATGTGTTGTTCTAAATGCTGCAGCTAGGGGTCAGAAAAAATCCCTGTGTGTGTTAACATACTTGGCGAATAAACCTGATTCTTATTCTGAATATACACTGAACAGAATTATGTTTTTGCCCCGATTTCATGAGCTGAAGTGGGATGTTTTCAGCTTCCAGGAACTGTGTACAGATCCTTGCAAAATGGGGCTGTGTATTATCATGCTGTGACATTGGGCTGTGCACTATCACACTGTAACATGGGGCTGTGTATTATCACGCTGTAACATGAGGCTGTGTATTATCACGCTGTAACATGGGGCTGTGTATTATCACGCTGTAACATGGGGCTGTGTATTATCACGCTGTAACATGGGGCTGTGTATTATCACGCTGTAACATGGGGCTGTGTATTATCATGCTGTGACATTGGGCTGTGCACTATCACACTGTAACATGGGGCTGTGTATTATCATGCTGTAACATGGGGCTGTGTATTATCACGCTGTAACATGGGGCTGTGTATTATCTCGCTGTAACATGGGGCTGTGTATTATCACGCTGTAACATGGGGCTGTGTATTATCACGCTGTAACATGGGGCTGTGCATTATCATGCTGTGACATTGGGCTGTGTATTATCACGCTGTAACATGGGGCTGTGTATTATCACGCTGTAACATGGGGCTGTGTATTATCATGCTGTAACATGGGGCTGTGTATTATCACGCTGTAACATGGGGCTGTGTATTATCACGCTGTAACATGGGGCTGTGTATTATCACGCTGTAACATGGGGCTGTGTATTATCACGCTGTAACATGGGGCTGTGTATTATCACGCTGTAACATGGGGCTGTGTATTATCACGCTGTAACATGGGGCTGTGTATTATCACGCTGTAACATGGGGCTGTGTATTATCTCGCTGTAACATGGGGCTGTGTATTATCATGCTGTGACATTGGGCTGTGCACTATCACGCTGTAACATGGGGCTGTGTATTATCACGCTGTAACATGGGGCTGTGCATTATCATGCTGTAACATGGGGCCGTGCATTATCGTGCTGTAACATGGGGCTGTGTATTATCACGCTGTAACATGGGGCTGTGTATTATCACGCTGTAACATGGGGCTGTGTATTATCATGCTGTGACATTGGGCTGTGCACTATCACGCTGTAACATGGGGCTGTGTATTATCACGCTGTAACATGGGGCTGTGCATTATCATGCTGTAACATGGGGCCGTGCATTATCGTGCTGTAACATGGGGCTGTGTATTATCACGCTGTAACATGGGGCTGTGTATTATCACGCTGTAACATGGGGCTGTGTATTATCACGCTGTAACATAAGGGCTGTGTATTATCACGCTGTAACATGGGGCTGTGTATTATCATGCTGTAACATGGGGCTGTGTATTATCACGCTGTAACATGGGGCTGTGCATTATCGTGCTGTAACATGGGGCTGTGCACTATCACGCTGTAACATGGGGCTGTGTATTATCACGCTGTAACATGGGGCTGTGCATTATCACGCTGTAACATGGGGCTGTGTATTATGCTGTAACATGGGGCTGTGTATTATCACGCTGTAACATGGGGCTGTGCACTATCACGCTGTAACATGGGGCTGTGCATTATTATGCTGTAACATGGGGCTGGTATTATCACGCTGTAACATGGGGCTGTGCACTATCACGCTGTAACATGGGGCTGTGTATTATCACGCTGTAACATGGGGCTGTGCATTATCATGCTGTAACATGAAGTGATGGTTGTGGATGAACAGCACAGCAATGGGCCTCAGAATCTCATCACGGTGTCCCTGTGCATTCAAAATGCAATCAACAAAAATGCACTTGTGTTGGTTGTCCCCAACATACGTCTGCCCATACCATGACACCACCACCCCTTAACTTACACCTGCCCATACCATGACCACAGCACCATAACATACGTCTGCCCATACCATGACCCCACCACCATAACATACGTCTGCCCATACCATGAACCCACCATCCCATAACATACACCTGCCCATACCATGACCCCACCACCACCATGATACACCTGCCCATACCATGACCCCACCACCATAACATATACTGCCCATACCATGACCCCACCGCCACCATGGGCCACTCAATCCACAACGTTGCTATCAGCGAACCACTCACCCACACGACGCCATACACGCTGTCTGCCATCTGTCGTGTACAGTGAAAACACCTCTTCAAAGTGCCAGACGCCATCTAATGTGAGCATTTGCCCACTCAAGTCGACGACGACGAACTGCAATCAGGTCAAGACCCCGATGAGTAGGACAAGCACGCAGATGAGCTTCCCTGAGACGGTTTCTGACTGTTTGTGCAGACATTCTTTGGTTATGCAAACCGATTGTTGCAGCAGCTGTCCAGGTGGCTGGTCTCCGACGATCTTGGAGGTGAAGGTGCTGGATGTGGAGGTCCTGGGCTGGTGTGGTTACACGTGGTCTGCAGTTGTGAGGCTGGTTGGATGTACTGCCAAATTCTCTGAATGCTCTCTGAAATAATGTGTGTGCAACGTTTCTGATTTGAGCAATATCAGCTGACACGCTGAAAAAATACTTTTTGGGAACTCTCATGAGGTAATTCTATATATTTTCACTGCGGTATAAATATCAGATGACAAATGCTAATCTCTCTAAGTCATCAATCAACAAGGGGAAAGGCAGAGAGCACAGAAATTAAATGAGACAAACATTAACCATCGCAAAGCAGATAATTACTTTAAAAATAATAAAATGTAGGAGCTGTGATGAATCTGCCTGGAAAATGATGCGTGTATATTTTGCCCCGTGCACAATACCAGCAGTGTGATGCAATCCTGGAGTGGGAAACAGGATGCTTTGCTCATGGCAACTGTTTGCAATATCATCATCATGTTTGCAATATCATCATCATATAGTTTCAAATCATATTCACAGCAAGGCTAAACTGGCAAATTGATAATATAAATACTGAAAATCACAAAATTGTAATATCTTTGGAATACATATTTCAACCTGTCATCATTAGAAAGTGTATGTCATTAATAATTAGGGATACCTGGAAGAAGTTGAATATGTCTCAAATGAAATGGGATGCCCCCCCCCCCACATCAGGAAAATACATTCACAAATGACCCGCCCTGACACTCCACTATACCATAATAACCTATTAAGGTGCAGGCCAAAATGTCAATGTCAGCCTATATGACATACCCAAAAATAAATGCTTATAGCCTCCTCCTAAACCAGCTAGAGACTTTTACTTGGTCGTATTAAAAAGAAGATACTGTGAAGTCAGTGGAAATGAACAATTAATTTGGGGAAAATCATAATGTAACAATTATCAAATGTATAAATATGTAAACAAAAAAGTGGGTGCGGTGGGCTTTTCATATTGGGCTACACTGACAAATGCAAGATGTTAGATATATTTAATTTAATTGTGATAGTAGTACTATGCTCAACTATTTTTAAATGTGAACTGTTCATTGCGTGGCAAAGTGGAATTTAGATCAAAGTGATGTTGGATATAAAAATATTTTGCCAGTCAAAGGCTATTGGGTGCTGCCTTCTGTAGCTGGCAAAAAAGATATATGTGTGTAGTTCTGAACCAGGACCTATGAAAGATATCCAAACATATGAGCATGCACCCTCAAACTTATCACAAAGTCTGTGAGAAATATACAATATTTGGGCACCGAGGCCACACGCGATTTGTCCGTTGGATATACACAAGTTCACACATTTTTGCCACAAAATATTGACTCTTTGCATGTATAATTTAACATCTTGCTGAGAGTCTGCACTGAGTTTGCACATTCCAATTTGCTTTCAACAATCTACAAACAGGTTTTTTATGCAACTCTGATTAGCGGCGGCATGGAGGCAAAACATTATGTTGACTGAATTTGAAACTGCTATTTCAGCCAACATTTAGGCTTTTAATGACAAAATATTTTCCTGAATTTAATTAATCGGCATATTTGTCTAAGGATTTCACCAGCATAAAATAACACTTAATCTCAATTAAGTAAGGAACGGAAGGATAAATGAGGAATGAACCAGGACCAATAATCAGTGGCATAAACACACAACAAGTATTACACACATAGATATAACACAAAACAATGCTTCACAAAAACTTTCATAAACATTGCATCTTATATAGGCTGTGTGATCAGAAGCAGGTGTGTGTAATAAGTCCTGAGTGATGTGGAACAGGTGTGTGTAACGATGAGTCCATGGTAATGAGGAACAGGTGTGTGTAACGATGAATCTAGGGTGTGTAGTGACTGGACTCCAGCAGCCGGGAGAATGGACGTTGACAGCTATTTGGTCGGGATTTCCCAGAAAGAGGCGTGGCTACGGCTGGCACCATTTCAGTCCAAAATATGTTTTTGGCTCCCCAAACGTGTATTTAGTTGTGTTCAGTTTCGCTTTTTTGGTTTAATTCTATTCTTAGTAACATTAATTAATTTATTCAAGAAACTAAAATAGAAATCTCACTACTCAATTCACCCATTAGCTACGCTATGTTTGATAAGCTGTTATCATACTCTACATCTTAGCCCTATGTATACATTTCTATATGCATACATTTGCATTTATGAACATTCGCAAGCAAACATACAAATTCATAAATACACTGGTCCAAAAACGTTGTATCAAAATGTTAAATGATCGATGCTGTCCCCATCTCAGTACAATTAAATGCTACGTTAAATGAAATTATTAATAAACAATTTTCTAAATAATAACAGTTACTTATGTGTAGCACTACCACACGCCTATTGCTTGCATTCAATTAGCTAAAATAGCGCTTTCGATTTAAGGGTTGGGCTTTGACTGTTTAGCTCATTAGCGGCAGTTTGGAAGACACAAACAGACTCGGTCCAGGCCTTAGAGATTTAGCTGTACTCTATTTTATGCAGTCTTGTTTAACTTCTACAACTTTAACTTGAAGCAGCTGTGATGGTGAAGTTAACGTGTTAGCGGAACAGTCCTTGTCTGAACCCAGGAATAAAGGGATAAAAGCAAAACAAGATGGAGGGATGAGGACTTGTTTTAATGACTGTGGAGTGGAATGATGTTGCTAATGAGCAGTTCTGGGACGAAAGTGCATACGTGCACACGTTTGGGTTATTGTGTGCATACGTGTGTGTGTGTGTGTGTGTTTGATGTACACCATATATTCAGACTGGACTAGATAATGAATGAGTGGCGACTGCAAGAGAGAAAGAGAGAGAGTAACAGAGAGAGAGAGAGAGAGAGGGCCCCAGGAGTGTACCTCCCTAGTCAGTAATTCCACAGGGGCTCTCCAAACTGCTCTTCAGTTTCCATCTCTAGATGAAAAATAAATAACCTCTTCAGACGCCATGCTTCTCCACAGAGAGCAAGAGAGCTGCTCACTTTCGATCTGCCTCCCGTACTCACTTTGTCATGCCTCTCCATCTCCATCATTCCACATGCCTACTCTCAGACACATGTAGACCCGGGGCCTGTACCATGAAGCTGGTTTTGGTGGCTAGCCAGCTATGTTTCAGTTAAGTTTCCCCCAACCCTGGGTTTTAGGTACCATGTAAGTAGGCTTCAATCGGTATTCGTTGCCATGGTATCTGACGCTGCACGGCTAACCTGCTCCGGGGCAGGTTATGTTCTGCATTCGAGATCTTAGTCAGAAGTTGGACCAATCAGCGGTGAGCAAAGACACATATAGGTGACGTAATTAATTCCTAGCTTCTGTTCTCTGTTGCAATGGCTTCACATTTTACACACATTATATATATAATGTGTGTAAAATGTGAAGCCATTGCAACACAGAACAGAAGCTAGGAATTAGTTACGTATATATATATATATATATATATATATATATGAATACACACATTTTCATTTCATTCATTTTCAATATGATTAGCCTGAAATCATTATTTTACATTAATCGCCTATAAAATGTATTTCTTTAACTTTGGCATTAACAATCAGCAATGATCCTCCGCGGACAAAATATATTGCTCTCGCCCTATCCATATCGAACGTGATTGGTTGTTCGGTGCCGACGTTACTCTTTTATGTGCACGCGCGCGCTGAGTAATCCGAGTTTAAGGATCAAAGCCTGGGTTGAACCAATCCTGGAACCCTGACTTTGTTCAACT
Organism: Dallia pectoralis; assembly: GCA_029465975.1. Classification (NCBI taxonomy): domain Eukaryota; kingdom Metazoa; phylum Chordata; class Actinopteri; order Esociformes; family Umbridae; genus Dallia; species Dallia pectoralis. Next base: position 12,102,600 of record CM055740.1, on the reverse strand, counting down.
ACCATCATGGTACAGGCCCCAGGTCTGGCAGATCCTGCTGAAAGACACACTCGCTCACGGTCTAAAAACGACAACCCACTCTGGCAGAATCCTGTACTACCCGCGACATCCCGCTCTCTCTTGCTTTTACTCGATCGCCGCTATGTTTCCGTGAGCGGACGAACACAAGGCGAGCAGTGTCGCCGGTGTACATGGCTGTAGTGCCGTGACAATTCTCTGATGCATTGGTGCATACACTACTCTCCCTTGATGGGTAGGGCCGGGGGGTTGAGGGGGGGGGGCAACGGCAGCTGGTGCTGGCAGTGAGGCAATGGGCTAGACCGGCGAAAGATTGTTCCAGAAAGCACCGGAAGGCTAATGGTCCGAAATGAAGTGATGTATCCTCGCAGTGCTGTCCGACTTCAGAAGTCCTCTCCATCAGTCTCTCGTTCTGTCTGTCTGCTTTTCGTCTCCCGTTCCCCTCTTCTCTCTAGTTTCAGTTCATTGCCTTGTTTTTTCTCAATCGTTTGAGCTCAGAAGCTAATCGATCTTTGTTAACAAATATCTGTGAGCGTAATCAAATGTCAAAATTATAAGCAATTCAAGTGACCACAATACAATGTCTAATTTATTTTTTGTTTAAGAACAACATTTGAGGCAATATGCTGTGTTGATTTGGCGTTGGTTAAGTTTAAATACGATATAAAGCAGAACTTCTGAACTCTGCTAAATACTCATTAGCGACAACTTCAGCATGTTTTTTAACTCCACAATCCACTTTCCTTTCTCAATATCTGTAATGAACAGTCTGCTGATATAAGCACTTATGGAAGATCTTAAGGAAGCAGCATCAACAGTAACCAACCCGGTCAGGCCTTTTTTCTTTGAGTAGGAATGAAAGTAAAGCTTCTTTCTTCAATTGAGAATCCAGAGTCAGCCAGTTTGTAATAGAACATTATGCAGTACATTACCCACTGTTATATTGCCTGTGCCATGTGCTATGTGCTATTGTACACTATGATGTTAGAAGAAAACACTGTGTTTGTGTTTTGTAAGGAATTTATTTGTTCTTTGTCAAACACCAAATGGACGTATGTTGCCGTTTCACCATTAAGGATTTCGAGTAATAATATGTTGTGCATTTAGTTAAGCCTGTACCGTATCAGCTCACAAAGACTGGACTGCTCATTTTAATATCAACTATATGAGGACTGAGAATTGCCATGTTATTCAACGAACCAAACATAGTGTTCACATTTTGCTCACTGTATGTTTGCTGTAGATTGATAATAGATAGCCATAAAAACCTAGTTTTGATCAGTAATGAGAATTAGAGTCCTGTTAAATATATTCCAAGTGTAGGAATACAACCGTTCGTATAGTAGATCATTAATTAGGAAAATGTTTAGAATCGAGAGAGATTTCAAAAAAGCTAACAATTTTAAGTTCATTTTGTGTCTGGTGAAAAGACAATTAGTGAAAAAAAATGATTTCAATAGTCAAAACAAAAAGATACAACACACGATCCAAACTAATCTCTCCAATATGTAACTATAAAGTGCTTAACTTACAGCCTTCTTCCAAAATAGATTAAATTCATTATTTTCCTCAAAATTCTCTCTCCTTTAATGTAGCTGTAGGCCTCTTGGTAGCCGCCCTGCGCAGTTTTCTTTTAGTCTTTTCATATATTTTGGAGGGACGTCCAGTAGAAGCCCTCTGCAGACCATGGCATTTGCTGAGATGCAACTACGAAAATGTCAGGAAAATCCTACTGGAACAGCTGACCTTTATTTGTGATTAACCAGAGTCACTTGAAAAGATGGCAGGTGTGTAATGACTTCTATTTAACATGAGTTTGAATGTGATTGGTTAATTCTGAACACAGCCACAGTTATAAGAGGGTGTGCACACTTATGCAACCAGGTTCTTGTAAGGTCTACATTTTTTATTATTCTCCCTCAAAGATTGTTTGTTCAATTGAACTGTTCACGTTATAGGTCAAATTAAAGGTGGAAATAGTTCTGACATGATTTAACTTTGACTCATTTTCTCACATCACAATAACCTGGCATTTTAACAGGGGTGTTTAGACTTTTCATATCAACTGTACAACCTCAAGTGTTTTTTGAGTATGATGCTACATGCTCGGCACACCGATTTTTGGGAAGTTTCTCCCATTCTTCTTTGCAGGACCTGTCAAGGTCTATCAGGTTGGATGGGGAGCGTCGGTACACCGTCATTTTCTAATCTCTCCAGAGATGTTCAAACGGGTCCAAGTCTGGGCTCTGGCTGGGCCACTCAAGGACATTCACAGAGTTGTCCCAAAGCCACTCCTTTGTTATCTTTGCGGTGTGTTTAAAGTCGTTGTCCTCTTAGAGGATGAACATTCGCCCCAGTCTGAGGTCCAGAGTGCTCTGGAGCAGGTTTTAATCAAGAATGTCTCCGTACATTGCTGCATTAATCTTTTCCAGGATCCTGACTAGTCTCCCAGTCACCGCTGAAAAACATCCCCACAGCATGGTGCTGCCACCACCATGCTTCACTGTAGGGATGGTACAGACATAAAGCTTGGCATTCGGACCACAGAGTCCAATCTTTGTTTCATCAGACTAGAGAATCTTGTTTCTCATGGTCTGTGTCCTTCAGGGGCCTTCTGGCAAACTCCAGACGGGCTGTCATGTGCCTTTTATTGAGATTTTTTTTATGTTATCATTATTGGGTATTGTGTGTAGAATTTTGAGGGAAAAATAAATTTAATTCATTTTGCAATAAGACTGTAACATAACAAATGGAAAAAGCGCTGTAAATACTTCCGGATGCACTGGATAAAAGCGCTATATAAAAGCGCAGCACTGTAAATATTACCACTTAAATCTTTTCTTCTACCAATCTTCTCTTTAATTAGATTTTATTTGTATTCATCTGACGCTAAATTCTTATTTGGTTTTCAATAGTACACATACCAGCTGTCAATTTCTCATGAAGAGAAAGTTAAAGGTGCTCTGTCTTCTTACAAGCCAAGTATATAATTATGATGTTTTTTTTCTAAGAAATACTGGCCTTAAAGATGAGAGAGTCACATGAAGGTGCATACCAGGGGGAGAGTAGACGTGACGGGACGTACAAAGAGAAATGCCTAGTGAGGATACGGAAAAAGGTAGAAAATGACAAAAAGTCAATAAGCACTGGGGAAAAAGTTGATGGCGAAAAAAGGAGAAAGCCAAGATGATAGAAGATAAAAAGCCTTTTGTGGCAAGACCCAGAGGGGGGGAGCAATTTGGCAATATTTGAAATCCCAGGGCCATTAGAATGTCAGAGTCTCATTTGAAAGCTTGCTTAAAAGCGTCATAGGAGGTGTGCTACAAGGGAACATAGGACGATCTGGTACCGAAAATACGACGCCGTGCACGTTTTAGGCAATTTGTTACCAATAAACCTGCTCATGGAGCATTGCATGTGACTTTTGTAACGGGCTGAAAAGAGGTTTGAAAAAGAGAGAGAAGGAGATGAGGGAAGAGCTGAGCGAAAGGGAGACGTGACAAGGAAGAGTGAAGGCAAAGAGTAAACAGAGATGAGAGGCAGGGAGAGGAAAGTGTAGTAGGGAACGGCTCATGTTTATTCAGTACTCATCTGTCCCATACTGGCACTGAAGCTAGTCTGATTGAGTCAATGGGCGAGTCAGTCTCTCTCTCCGCTCCCAAGGGACAGGATCACAGTGTATATTGCTCACAAACATTTGCATGCATACGCACACATAATCGCACACATTTGTCTATCTATCTTTGTGGGGACCTGAGACTTAACTGTGACCCAGAAATCCATTATCCCTGTGCCTCAAATCCTTATCTAACTCTTACCTCACAAACCTAACTTTATGCCTAAACCTAACCTAGTGCTATTGCGAAACACTGACCCTAAACCAAAGTGGTCATGGCTAAATCTAAAAGTTACCACAATTGAAAGATTATGCACAATTGTATGTTAAATATGCCGGTAAATTAATGCAAAACATTTTCACTGGGAATATTTTAGATATTTAGTAGCATTTCAATTTCAGGGTAATTATGTAACAGATCAACAAATACAAAGAATTACCAAATCATGTTCTTTGTTCCAGATAAATATATTCCCTAATAATTCTTATTATGTTCTATTATTGAGGTCCTTCATTTTTATCTCATCAACATCATCTACCAGACTTATAATAATTTAAATATGCGTGCTTCCCCACAAACTTCTAGTCTCCTGGTGCCTTCATAGAGATTGGTTGCTATAGTTTTTATGATAAACAGCAATTCCAATACAAGTCTGTTTCCCATGGTTCATCCGGAAAGTATTTATGGGCTGCATTACAATCACAGCAAGATGTCTCCCAAATATTTATCCCTCTCTCCCTTTCTATTTTCTGCTTTTCTTCTGTTTTACACCAGAACCCCAGTTTCAGTCACATTTTTTGCCTCTTAGACATGCTTTGTAATATGTAGCCTTTTCTCATTCACTTTCCTTCCTCTTTTGTTTCTTGGTGGTGGGTCAGTGTAGAGAGTGCTGTTCCAGACAGGCAGATAGATTTACCATTAGGTAATGACCATCCGGAGCCCAGACAAAGCTGATTTCAGCACTCATAGCGCCTCTGGGAACACCTGTTCCCGGCCATGTGTCCCTCCAGCACACTCGCCTCAACTCCCCCAACCAGGCCTTAGTTGAATAGGCGTCTGTGTGGCCAATTTATTGGGCCTGACCAGGCTTCCTGGTCATTTCCACAAGGAAATGTGATTTTCCATAGCGATTTCCTGTCAAATGGAGATAAGTTGTGCAGGGGAGAGCACAGATCGCTGACATAAGCGTGATTTGTTGGACAACCAATACCACACTGTCTCCACGATTTCAGGAGAGATATAGCGAGAGAGGCGCAGGCGTGGTATCTGTTAGCTTCACCGATGTAGTTGGGAGTGTGTGGCCAAAGATTACACGTCTGGAGGTTTGAAGGATGTTTTGAGGTTTATTGAGCTGAAATTGATGTTGAACATTGTGTTCAAAATTACTTTAAGGGCTGGTAAATTTAGGGGTTGTTATCGGTAGACCAAAGCCTATCGGAAAATTGCCGTACTTATCCTATATGCAGGATCCTCCCTTTGATACAATCAATTAGAGTGCCATTCACCCATATGGAAAGAAAGAACACATTACATAAAAAAACAGAGGGTCCTATGTGAATGGCGGGGCCTTTTCCGCTGAGACTAATGTGTTACGATGTTGTCATGACGACAAGTCGATATTCTCTCCGTTCCAAAGCCTCATTTGCGATATCCTGACCTATCTCCATCACCTGACTAAGACGTGCCATGTGCTATGCTCTGTACTCTGCACCAGGCGTTCGGAGAAATCGTACCAACGTGGTGTAATGTTGCCATCATCCCCCTTGTGGGACCCAACTAAATTGGGGGCTTCTCTGGTGCACTTCTCTCCCTTGCATAATATATTCTTATTTGAATATGTATTTCCCTCTGTCCTCATTACGGAGAACATATCTCTGCGGCCTCTAAGTCATCGACTCCGCGGTCCGCATTTGCATGTATGTGGGTGTAATCGGGATATTGTTGATGATGATGATTAGCGTGGCAATGCCCACATTCATAATCTCTGGCATCGTCTTTGTGAGTGTAATTAGTCACTCTCCAGTCGAGTTGAAGCGCTGCGTCGTCAGCTATCTACAAAAAGGGAGAGATGCAGTGGATTGGGCTCTCAGGGAGTATATTGTGTACTGAGGACATAGTGGAACCAACAAATACTCTCTCTCTCTTTCGCCCGGTAGTTCTGTCTCGACTCCGCCGCTCAACCATACACACACACAGACACACACAGAGAGAGAGAGAGACCAACACACACAGACACACACTTGGATGATTTGGGATATGTGTACGCGAGGCCTTGCAGTTATTTGTAAGCGCGTGCCTTCAGAAATGTGCAACAACAACTTGGAACAGCGCCCAGTGAACCATGCATCATGTTGGGGTAAGAGGGAAAACCTTGACCCGAGGTAAACCTCATTAGTTTACAGTAGCTACCTCTTGTGTACTTGCTTTTATTTGCTCTGAGGTGAAGGATCTAGACAGGTGAAAGCAAGTCCCTGGCAGGGATGTAGCATATTGCCGTCAACTGTTCAAAGAAGCGTAGATTTAGACGAGTAGACTGTTGAGATACAGCTGTAATTCACAGATCCCACAGTCAAGTACTGTGGTCCGGAATGGACAGAGTTTCATAAAACACTCCCTTATGTACACTGTCCTCTAAGCACTATTGATTTGAGGATTACATATTTTTCGTATTCAATTTTTCCACTGTGCTGATCCTCTTCTCTCTCTTCTGTATGACTGGTTGGATGGGACTGTCCTCGGTCCCTGGAGTATCTGGAGCGGCACACCCCCCACTGAGTACATTGTCTGCTTCCCAGCTGGGAGGTTGCTTCCCAGTTATGCAGTTATGTAAGCGTTGGTTCCTTAGGAGCACCAAACGTACCTCGGCAGAGCTAAAACGGAGCGAGGGCGACGAGAAGAAGGACGGACGGAAGACATCGAATTGGTAGCCTGGAAGGATGAGAGATATTTTGAGGAAAAGATGAGGCGTGAAGATGTTTTTGCCAGGGCAGTGGATAAGATTCTTATGTTAATGAATCAGCTTCCATCTGCCAACATGGTAAGCAGTCTGACGTGATGAAGGCCTAGCCAGTATTCTGTCAGCAGTGTCTTTTTTAAGGTCTATAGCTGGAGTAGGATGCACTAATACGTGTTGCGATCCCATGCCTATCCAGTAGAACGTTCATATTCGCTAAGCACTCGCTTTGGCGGTACTACATCCCCCCCCCCGCTTCGACAAAGACCTTGGCACCCTGAACGATAACAATGCCCTGCGCTAGCTGCTCGTGCCAAACGAGAAGCCCACGCAACCAAGTGCCATCCAAGCAGCTTGTCATTGTAAATGCCGCCATTCTTTTATACCCCTTTTTGCTGGGTAATTTTTTCCCCTCTTCTCTTTCAGGGTGAGCCAGCAGCCAAACGCGTGCAAATGTAAAGATGGCCAGAAACCACGGGGATTGCAAATGAGTTGGCAGGTGAGAGCAGAACAATTGGCAAAACCAGAGAGTGAGAGCGATAAGCCGGGGCTACAGACTGATCACGGATCATCCCGGGCCTCGGGAGGTAACTCCACCCTGTCTGACGAGGAGCGACAGGGTGTGTTGGGCGGGCACCCAGATGACTTTTTCTGTAACGAGTGTCACTTAAAAGCTTGTTTTATAGTCAGTAGGTAATCAGTCAGTCACCTGTCATTGCAAGTAATTTCGTAACTTTATCGTGGAATCATTATTTTGGCATTTCTCTATGATCACGATCCCCATAGCCGTTAGGTTTGCTGAGGGATGGACTTAATATACCTGTATAAACATTGAAGCAATTTGTTGGCATGGTGGCTATGAACACCAAGAAAATACTAGTGACAAAATATAATTTACGATGGAAGCGTGTAGAAGTGACGTAAAAAATAAACATGTATCATGTACCCGCCTTTCTTCTGCAGCATTTATTAAAATATGAAACGTCTGAGGACGCTTTAGAAAAGAATCAATAAGCCTAACCTTGACCCTAACCTTAACCCTAACCTTACCCACATCTGATTTAAAATAAAGTATTTAACATTGCAGGCATTTAGTGGACACTGACCTTCTATATCACATTCATATGATCAGAGTTTGCATAACTAGCTTAATGTGCATTGAGGAACACACATAGATCAACGACTCTCCCGAGCCTCCTGGCAGTTGCTCTGATGCTTTTATTATATGCTTTTATTATAGATAATTTCTGATGCGTGTTCCAGTGATTAGCTATGGCCTGAGAGGTATAGTCCTAGATTAATATTAGCTCTAAATAACACTTACTTAGGGCTGTTCTTGCAGGCACATTGAGTCATTTATCACAACAAGCTAATATTTACCACTGTCCAGCCTGAAATTAGCATTATCAGCATCGTCCAAATTCATGACGTGGAACTGTGTGTGCCCAAGCGACAGATGTTGCATTGAAAGCAGAAACATACACTTCAGTCTGTGCCTTTATAGATATTTCCCACGGTAACCTCATGGTTCATTGTATTGACACGTAACAAGTTCAGACCTTATAACTGAAGAGATTAATGCTACCACTGACTCCAACCACAGTTCTATGAACTTGTGATCATGTGAATATTACATCATAATGTGTTGCACGTACTGGGCGGAGGCACTGAAATGGGCGAAGGATGTTTCCTAAAATGGATTTAATTAATATTTGGATGAATGTCACGAATCCAGATATTCTCAGAGACATGGCTAAGTTCATTGGTCAAACATGTGGGCATAATGTGGCTATTAAGGCTACACTGTTTGTCTGAAAGGATAAAGAAAGGTGAAGTCACCATCTGTTCAATACATTTATTTTTGGTACCTTAGCTTTTTGAGCTATTAATTTTTTATTGAATTGAACACTGACAAAGAACCCCTCAAAACATTGATCAACTAGTGTTTTTGCAGACAATATTATTGATCATTGTACAATAGTTTATATTAAAAGTACTAAAAAGCCAATGCTAACACTCAATCATTTTTCACAGATTCATTTCTTGTAGGATGTTTTTAATTGTACATTTTCTCAGACCTGGATATGAACCAGATGCCATTGGATCAGTTGTCAACCTTTTTGTGAGGTAGAGTTAATCTTTGGTTCTCAAAGAAGCATAACTCAGAACTCCTCGTACAGAAACTTTAGGTTGGCAAATTTTTTGTCGATTGAGAAATAGATCCCAGTAACTGAGAGTGATGTTTGGAAGTCCATAAAATGAGAATCTCAATAGCCTTTTCTCTTCAGCTTTAATGCAAAATCCCTGACACATGTATTATATTTTGTTATTTATCTAATGTCATACTTAACCCTTGGCCTTTTGCTTACGTAGTCCACTTTTCATAAAGACGGCGACCCTGCCAACCTCCATTTTTATCGTATAATAGGAAAAGTTCTTGCCTAGCAAAAATCCTTGAGTGAATGCCAAAAAATAAAAATTATCATATGGAGATGAGATGAGAGATGAGATGTTTTAGTAACAGGAAACAGCACTTTTTTTGGCTCAATCTGTCTGAATATGATGCCTTTCAGAGATCTTTTTTTTTACTCAAAGTTGTCAATCGAAAATTATGCCTTTTAATTTGGGATTGTTCATTCTCAAAGGTGCCAACACTGAATGTTTACGTGCATACAAATATCTATTTATTTTTTAAATTTATTTTATATATTGCTATAAATTGACAATGAAAAGTGTATTTCTATGTAGAAATAGGTCATGCCTTACACTATCTAACAGAGATTGTTCAGATGCCTCTCTTTTATTTAAATCTATGCTTTTACCTTGGTTTTAAAACCTCTTAATTCAGTTTTTCAAAATATGTTACGCTTAATTACAGGTAATTGTTTCAGCACACATCATTGTTTACTGTATCAGAAAGTAGACTGGCCCACTTTGAAGTCAAGAAAATCTCTGCATTTCAATCTTTTTCTCTTTAAAACACTCCGGCATGAATTACCTAAATTACTTCTCTGCTGACATAATTAAGTACCAACATTCGAACACATTCTCAGAGATGGTTAACTCCAGGGATACCTGCAATCTGCATGGAGTCAGGTAGACAAGCTTTTAGTTTTTCGGCACCTCACATTTGGAATAAATTCCAAGGTCATTTTAAATTGAGTAAATTGGTGTCTCTTGGGCAATCCAAATAATTATAAAGAAATATTTCCATGAAGAATGTGTTTGTATCTTATGAATTGTGAGTTCATGTTTTTCATTTTGGGGTGTTGTCACGAACCTCTTAGGTGTAATGCAGAAATGAGCCAGGCAGAGTGGATAATCACGTTTGTGGTATATTTATTTGAAATATAAAACAAGCAACAACATTGACTGAAGGAAAAAAGAACTGCGCTATGATTATTAACAAGCGTGCACCGCACTAAAAGCCTGGAGTGGAAACATTTAAAATGGCGTATCTGCTGTTTAGAAAACTTGGTATCACCCAATTAGAAAACTAATAATTGAAGTTAGGGTCAGTGGCTTTGTGACGACTAGAATGTCTAGTTGTCCTCTTTTCGTTCTTTTTGTATTGTGCCCACCTTTTCCTTCAGGTTGGTTTGAGTTGATTATGCTCACCTGGTTTCAGTTGTCAATTAGGAGGGCTACTTAAATAACTGGGTGTGGTTGCCCGGGGCTTCTCATTGCTTTTATGTCATGCTGATATTTAGATGGAAGTTATTGCCCTGTTTAGAGTTTTTGATGGTAAGACGCTTGATAGCGCACTTTTATTTATTCAGTGTATGTGTACGCCTCTGCGTTTGGCTCTCCACTGCACTTTCTATTGACTCGTGACAGGCTTCAGTCCTACGGTTACTACTAATGATGTATATCAAAACAACATGTATTATTATTCAGAGATGTCAACACACCACAAATAGAACCTACTTGATGGCTTGGTATTGAATAATTTAGAAAAAAACAAATAAATGCTGATATTTGGTGTTGGAGATCTCTGAGAATCCAATTGTAGCATTAGGCTGAACAAACACTCCCATCTGTCTCTTTACTGACAGCAGAATAGTCCAACTAAGCAGCTAGCACAGTGCGTGGCAAAGATTTGTCTTCCAGCAGGGGAATGACCAGAAGCAATAGCCAACACTGGAGTTGCTGCGGCACAAGTCTGTGGCCCAGCCAAAGGCCAGACTTTAGTGATTTTGGAGTAGCTTAGAAAGGTTGTAGGACCGACTGAGATTCCCGCAGTGGCTCCTTCCATTGAGTGTGCAATCGTCTATGAGCGTTTGGAATCCCATGAAGCACCAAGTTACTCCAAGCTTGCACAATTGTACTGAAATGACTGGCTATGCTGGCCGATTGTGACACACGCAATTGTCAATTGCTGGTATCGAGTCTTCATACATACAAAACAAAATGCAGCCTAAATTAAACGTTTAATTGTGAATTGGGTGTATTGTCAAACGATATGAGGGATTTGCAAACTTTAATTGCTTTCTTGTTGATAAAGGAGAACAACAGCTGGGTCCCAAAGTGAATGCATTTTGAGACCCTAACCCTCTGATGTTTAACAGCAATGTGACTACTGAGGGAATTCAGAGCAGGTATGTAGTGCCTAGGGTCTGCTTTTAGATTTAGGAGTCCTCACTATCGTTGCTGGGTAGTCAGGTTTCAAAGCACATCTCTACATCCCAAAATTTTGTACCCTGCTGAAAGCACCCAATTTTGACATGCGTATGTGTCTAAATGATCTGCTAGGCTCACTATGAATAACATTTGAAACCTATTACAAAGACTATTAAATGCCACAATCTGAGAAGTGGGACAGTGAAGTGATTTGGAATCAAGTTGCAACTGGCAATGTCTAGCAACGTCTTTTTCTTGCTTTCCAGGTTAAGATTGTACTTGTCACATTGTCTTAAGCAGTGATACAAGCCCTGCTTGTTAATGTCCTTTATGATCTCCTTTTCTTTGACAATAACATTTCTATAAATATGATTTAATATACTGTTATGAGATGCATCAAACAGTCATTTGTGACATCGTGACTTAAAAAAAGAAAAGACTGCGTCGAAGAAAGAGCGACTTTTCATGTCCGATGAGAACGAGCTGGAAATGTTCTTGCTGTTTGAAAGCGCTAATAATATTGACATGAGTTACACAAATAAACAGAGGGGATATGTTCGATGCTGTGAAACATAATATATTTTAGATGATCATAGCAACCACATAGTTATCATTTGACAGACGAGCACATCAGTTGTGGCGCTTGAAAGGTTGCCTGCTTCTTCTGGTAATGTAAAGGGGTTGCTAGCCTCACTTTCGCTAGCTAGTCATTTGAATAGACACTAATTGTTTGCTCTACTCACAAAGCCTGATTGTGATAATGTGACGAGCCACATACATATACGTATCTATGAAATGTAGACCAACGTCGTCTATGTGATTAGTCTTCTGATAGGATACGTTGTGTATCTCATTGATACCATTGTCGTTTTTGTCTTCGTTATTTCTATTGACCTCCTCTGCTACTGCGTTTGACAGATGCATTATGAAAATAGTCCCAGATCCCAGCTTTCCAGTCCCCCGGGATGCATCTCAGGTCAGCTGATTAAAAGCATAATACGTTTGTTTGATAGATGTATGTTTTCTTCTGCAATATGTGGCCTTTTCCTCCACACCCCAGGAGAGAGTAATTGAATAAATAACAGATGGCGACTTTGGAAAGCAAACGCTTCACATCCCAAAATGTCTAAGCTTTTTTGATGAAGTTGATCATGGCATGATGATGAAACCCACTATTTCATTGGACAAAAAAGCAAACATTTTCTCAGTGACTCAATTTCACTTTTTGGGCAGAACTCACAGATTATTTATATTTGTACACCTTCTGTTGTTGAATTTGATTTGGATTTTTCCGCTCTCTAAGTTTTGACCTTCAAGGGAGTTTTTCCCACTGTTGTTGATAGTCTTTTTTGGGTTTCAAGTTATATATGTATATGTGAAGGCACTTTGTGACAACTGCTGATCTAAGGAGGTTTTTGTAAAAACGTTATCTACTGTTGCTGGCAATTATGGATATTGCATTTGACGTGACTTCGCTTAAATTAAAAAATGCATTGAAATGTCTCTTATTACAACTGATTCAATTTCCCTTTATATTTAAGAAAGGTACTTCTATTTCCATTTGAAATTGTGTTACACATAAACCATCAATTACCTTGCAACTTCGAACTCTGTTGTGTCTTTACAACATTGTTGAAAAATCAATAGCGTTTTCATAGAATGGCATAGCAGTAACAAAAAGGTCAAGTATGTTAGCCAATTTTCTATACCTTTTGGTAAATATTGTCTGCGTGACACTTTGACATCATATTTCAGCTTTTGGCATTTGTTAGCCTAAAGGGGATTTATTTGGTACGCCAGTGGAGATACATTTTTCTTTTAAACAACCATGAATTTCAACAACTCAATAGTTCCGACAAGCCAAGTGTTTTGACCGTGGCTTTTTATTCGTTTTTATAATAATAAACTGCAACAGAAAGAAAGATAAAGATTTTAAATTTAATTGGTCACAATGTGCCATGCATTTGCAGTTTGGGATTAGCGATTACTGCGCTAGACACAGGTTTATGGAGTGAAAACATACACCAATTTTTTGCTTAAGAAAAAAATAATTGACAATGAGTTACTTGTGGATACTTGTTACATCTTTTATTTAAACAATTATTTAGAAAATATGGTTTGGCTCATACAAACTGCAGGCAGCAGAATTCCACTATCACTGGCAGGATTTATTTTCTATCCTCCAGCTCAGCTCAATGTATTGACAAACAACTTTGCCTTATGCACAGATCAAAATAGCTCAATCTATAAAAAGATACGTTTATACTTGATAATTGGATGGAGGATGTAGTAATTAATCACACGTATGGATTATTAAATAATATGACAGACACAGGTTTATAGAAGCAACACGCTGAGCCTCTGCTCAGGGTAAAAAGGCTTTGAAACGATTCAGTGATTTATTCCATTTAATCGTTTGTTTGAGCAATATATTGTTTGCCGGTATTATGTGCGACGAGCAATGTGCGATACTGACACAAACAAACAGAATTACTAAATAATGGTTATTTTTACTGAACTGCATTAAAAACAATCAATCAATAAATCAGTAGAAGTCAAATGCATAAAGTACTAGAGCCCATCTTGATGCTTAAGATGTAAAATGGCACATTTGGTAATAAGAACCCCACTGAGTCTGCATGAAAAATCTTTGTAGGTTGTTTTGTGTAGCCCGGTTCCCTGATACAAACATTTTAAACGTCAATCAAGTGGCCGTTTCTGTGCCGTCTTACTGGGAAAGGGGATTTTTGTGCACACATTCCGACAACATGGAATTCAGGCTTTGCACGTCACTCAAAACATTTTCAAAGTGGTTTGGTTCTCTTTGCTTGATTGGACATTCAGAAGATATTTGTCAAAATTAAAACAGTACTGTGTGTGAGCTAGAAACAAATGTCATCGGTATATGAAAATAGGGATTCTTGTGTACATGATGCTTTTGTTCATTTTTGCCTGTGAGTTTCACTTGCCTCTTGAGTAGTTTACCATACGACATTGTCTTTTAGAATTTTTCTTGTTACAACACTTTCTATAAAGATTAAACTTTTAGACCTACAGATATACACAGCTGGTTCTAGAGCATGTAGATTAATATATACTTTGAATTCCTTTCAGACATAGGAAAGCCCTTTCAACATCTTAAAAAACATGTTATAGTATGAACATAATAAAATTATTGGTTTTATTTCAATGTTACAAGCATATATATATACGCACAGTATCTGCACATGTAAAAAAAAAAAAACAATTCTGTAGGGCATGTTTGCATTGATATTGATAATCCCATTATTCAATACATTCCTCCAAACGTATTAACATAAAAAATCACCGGGGAAATTCCATGCCAAACTTCTCTATTATTCCTCTCTGATAGCATTTAGCGGACTGCTGTTCTGTATAAGCTCTCTGGTCCAGCTGCGGTTGTGTTCGTGGCACCTCCACAGTCACCCAGACTTAAAGCTGCTGCTGACCGAGCCAATAGCCTGATGGACAATGGCTGTGACCTTTACATGGCCTCCACACAGCCTGACCGGGGCCGACTGTGTGTGATGCATGATCCCGCTGACCTCCGCCTGGCACCCTGCTACAGAAAGAAAGGTGCTGGTGACTGCCTCCACAAAGCCATTAACCGACACTGGGGAGTTATCGGACATTCGAAAGCAACTTGGAAACCTTTGCAGGATAAAGCATCACTTCCCCAATACCTCCCACCAAGCGCTAATCCCTGCTTGCTGTCACACAGCAGGACTCACACAGAGGGGGAGTGGCACGGTTGCACATGCGCAGAAATACAGACAATGGGAGAAGGGCACGTACAAACCCGTACGCACAGCATGACCGAACCTCATGCAAATACAACACGCACGCGCACGCACACACACACACACAGACACACACACACACAGGATGCACACTGGACACACCTGGGGATTTTTGTCCTTGTAAGTGATAGAGCTTTTCATGCATTGATTTTGATAGAAAAACTGTAGGAAGATTGATCCCCACGGGTCACTATCCTCCAGCATGGTGATCTCAAACCAACCCCCCACCTCTTCAGCCTGAGATGATCAATACGTGAACTGGGTATTAGAGTCTGCTTAATTGTGGGTATAAATCAATGTGTGTAAATGACATGAGGGGACAACAGACTAAAACAACACATCCCTCGACGAACACTTGTATCCAAAGCAACATAGAGTAATGGGTGCACACGTTATCACATGTTTTCATCCTACGCAAGTTCAATTATTAAATGTGTTGATAAAAAATGTCTCCACTGACCTGGCATGTGTATGTATGTTGTGAGCCCGGGTAAGTGTGTCAAATTTTAATATACCTTGAAATGACTCGGTGCCTGCTGTGTGTGTGTGTGTGTGTGTGTGTGTGTGTGTGTGCACTGGAGTATCTGAATTTACTGTGAATGTGTGTGTGTGTGTGTTTGTGCCTCTCAGGGTCAGTCGTCCAAAATGAGCTCTCGGTCCAACACTTATGTCTGAAAAGACCCATTGGAATTTTTTGCGGCTCATTTCTTTTGGAAATGTGTTGCTCCACGGTCATTCACAAACCAGGGCATGGGCATCGTGCCTGGCCTCTGTGGCTGTGTGGTATGTGGCTTGAGAGTGTGGATGTATATAGGCCTGGCTCATTTCTTTAGGGGATGTGCAGACATGTTATATGGTTATTCCCATGCTCCAATGGCCACATCGCCCCTCCCTGATACTAGCTGGATACAGGCCGATGGTCAGTGGTGACTCCATCAGCTGTTACACACATATGTTTACATACTTGTTGTTTGGGTCGAGAGAAAGTGTGAGTCTTTAAATGGGATTTATTCCCTGTTGTGTGCATGCTTGGCATCTTGTTGTATTTTAGATGTTTACCCTCTTTGCTAATAGATCGATCATACATTGCTTTTATATGTCATTTAACTACTAACACTCACAGTTGTCAGTTCATGTGTATTCAGGAGTAATGGAAGAACATTTGCGCCTCATAATATTGATATCGTTCGTTTTCCCGTATGCGGCGTCGTTAAATTTCTCCTGGTAAATTAACATTGCCAGTTCGGACAGGAAACCGGCGTGGTCATTCGGCGACATATCAGCTGACTGCTGGGATCGCTCCAATCACGACATTGGATTTCGTACTGACTGTTTAATTGTCAGGTTACTCAGTCTGATGATGTGTGCTGGCCAGCATGCGCGTGTGAATCGTAGAGGGATGAGTATCGTGCTTATTTCCAATGGGGATCGATGTTAATGTTAGTTTGGTGTTGATATCGGTATCAGTTGTATGGTATGAAGGATCATGTAAACGCTGTGAGTCACCCTAAAGGAAATAACCTAATGCCAAGACCTGGGTAAAATGATTGCTGTGCAAGTCGGTTAAAACAAAATGGTCAACAAATGGAGAAACTATAACGTGTCGTTTTCTTCCCCGAACAAGATACCAGTCTGCGATGCATGCAACTGTTTTAATGAATCAGTGGGCATGGCGTGACAATTTATTGTACAGACTGTATATGTTAAATTAATGGTCTTCCTTTGCCTCAGTTAATGAGCCATTAATTCCCAGAGATATGATTCAGAAAACGGGGACTTTTTTACAATACCATGAGCTCGACCAGTGGACTGTGCGTTTCATTCTGATGAACTTAATCCAGTTATATGTGGATGAGAAGCTGGTATGCTAAGACATTCCGCATGATCACATAATTTCTCTGGAAGCACTAATTAATTTTGGCTATTGAACTTTTACTCAAAAGCCTGTGCTGGACACGTTATACGCAGGTTTGTAATGTTAATGTACTGTTTATGAAGCTAAATGAGGTTCACTTTTACTACATAGCTGCTATTGAAAACCCGGTCATGTCTTTCAAAATTTGATTGACATGGTATATAGCCTACATCGCCACACACCTAAAAAGTTTTTTTTAAACATTCATAATGGAAAAATAATAGCGGGCTGCAACCTTCTTCGTCTGTCTAAACGTTTCAACGATAGTGTTGTAGAAGATGCAGTACGTATTCATCATCCATGGCCAGCGTTCGCCAAAACAATACTGTGAATTTTGTGACTACAGAACCCAAAGAGATTGTGTCAAAATGTAAAATTACATCTGGAAATTGTTCTAAATGACAAGCAGAAAACAGAAATAATATATTGCAAAAGTATTCACACCCTTTGCCATAGAAAAGTGAAAGCTGTGTATATATATATATGTCGTTTTGGATTTTCTTTTGTACAGCATGCATATAAAGTTTGTGTTTAAATACTTCCCTGGAAACATCTGGCTCGTTATCATTGTTTTGGGGTCTGGGGAGAAAAAAACTGGATGTATTTCTAAAACAATGTATTTGTCTGTAAGGTTTCACATTATTTCTCAGCAAATATTGAATTTCTAAGATGTATTGTTATACGTATATGTATTTACAGTATGTTACGCATTTACCGTTAAATTGTATTTCTCTATAAACAATTTCTTCAACTTTTTTGTTCGTGGCTACAGCAGGTAGTTGTGATTCAAAACTTTGCCAGTGACAAGGCATAATTCTATCATAATTCATAGTGTTATAGTCCTACTAAAGATAAGACAAAATAAACAGCAAAGCTTGATTAATTTAGTCTACATATCATTTGTCAGATATTGTCTGATTTAATAGAAGTCTAAACAAAATCTTTTGAAGGGTCATCTTTAACCATGAACCAAAATCTTCAATATTGCAACCATTTTGGACAGTATCGTCATCTGAAAAACTCCATAGGGTCCAACATCATTCACATTCATGCTATGCCGATAGGTGTCACCATAAGGTCAAACACAGTGGCTGATATTCAATCAATTGTAGATAATGTCTTTCCACACAGCGCTTTCAGTCATGTTGTGGATTTGCAGAGAAGCTTGTCCAACTGGCAGTGCCATAGTATGAGGCACTCTCTTCTAATGACAAACCTGCCAGATAGTCAATTTCACCTAACCTAAAAGCCATTCTATATCTATATTAAAGCCATTTTCTATATTAAGAAGCAATCATTACCTGCTTGCTTGTATAGTTATTGGAAAGATGTATGTTGTCTGTTATTTTCTTTCTTTGACATGAACACAATTTCATTGATTGATTTGATTGATTGATATCCTGTTTCTTCTGATACGCTCTTAAAAGTTATTGTCAATATATATATTGCTGCATATATATATGGTCTCCTAAAAAAGAATAATTCCATGATAAATACTTATTTGAAACTGTAAAACTGACTAAATCCTTCGTGGTATCTTAAATTTTTTTGGGGGGAAGAACAGAACAGCATTGTACAACAATGTCCCTCACTCAAGCATGCCTAGCAAGCGGTATTTCTTTTAGCAAGTGTTGGCATAGCAACCAAGGACAGGAAGTAAAGCAATGCCAACGAAAGAATGGTCACCAAGGAGACCCGGAGCGGCAACTTTGTGCCGTTAACTGATGAAGTGTGTGTGTTTTCTGTGAGTGTGTTTCGAGGCAGGGTTGAGAGGGCGGGGGGGGGCAGCTGGGGTATCAATGGGTCGTGTCTGTTCACAGTAGTAGCTGGTTTCTATGGGAATCCCAAGTCTCCCCTCATCCAATGCTGTAACACTGTAGTGATTCTCATTCAATACAAGCCAATCTTGCAAAAAAACAAGTGCTATGGTTTTCATCAACTAAATCAATCTTAGCTGGTTTTCATTCGGTCCACCGGTTCTTTCCACCTCATCTCTACAACATTACAGCTGCTAAGACCCGGTCTATTGAATACGACGGAGCCAGTGATAATATCTTGTGCATCAGCATCTGTATAATTGGTCAAAGAGTCGTGCTCATGTTTACATTTTGCTCATGAGGTTCTCCCACCCCCAAAAAATACAAAATCACCTTGAGATATGTAATTACATACAAGACAGTAACATTTTTGTAAATATTTAATTATATCTTTTTGTGACAACAATGAAGAAATTACACTTTGGTACAATGTAGAGTAGTGAGTGTCTCGCTTGTATAACAGTGTACATTTGCTGTCCCCTCAAAATAACTCAACACACAGCCATTAATGTCTGAACCGCTGGCAACAAAAGTGAGTACACCCCTAAGTGAATGTGTACAAATTGGGGCCCAATTAGCCATTTTCTCTCCCCGGTGTCATGTGACTTGTTAGTGTTACAAGGTCTCAGGTGTGAATGGGGAGCAGGTGTGTTAAATTTGGTGTTATCGCTCTCATACTGGTCACTGGAAGTTCAACATGGCACCTCATGGCAAAGAACTCTCTAAGGATCTGAAAAAAATAATTGTTTCTCTACATAAAGATGGCCTAGGCTATAAGAAGATTGCCAAGACCCTGAAACTGAGCTGCAGCACGGTGGCCAAGACCATACAGCGGTTTAACAGGACACTCAGTTCCACTCAGAACAGGCCTCGCCATGGTCGACCAAAGACCATGCGTCATATCCAGAGGTTGTCTTTGGGAAATAGACATATGAATGCTGCCAGCATTGCTGCAGAGTTTGAATGGGTGGGGGGTCAGCCTGTCAGTGCTCAGACCATACGCCGCACACTACATCAAATTGGTCTGCCTGGCTGTCATCCCAGAAGGAAGCCTCTTCTAAAGATGATGCACAAGAAAGCCAGCAAACAGTTAGCTGAAGACAAGCGGACTAAGATCGGATCAAGATCTTCTGGAACCATGTCCTGTGATCTGATGAGACCAAGAAAAACTTTTTTGTTTCAGACGGTGTCAAGTGTGTGTGGCTGCAACCAGGTGAGGAGTACAAAGACAAGTGTGTCTTGCCTACAGTCAAACATGGTGGTGGTAGTGTCATGGTCTGGGGCTGCATGAGTGCTGCCGGCACTGGGGAGCTACAGTTCATTGATGCCATCATGTACTGTGACATACTGAAGCAAAGCATGATCCCCTCCCTTCTGAGACTGGACCACAGGGCAGTATTCCAACATGATAACAGACCACTGCCTTGCTAAAGAAGCTGTGAGTGAAGGTAATGGACCTGGCCAAGCATGTCTCCAAGCCTAAACCCTATTGAGCATCTGTGGGGCATCCTGAAACGTAAGGTGGAGGAGCGCAGGTCGCCAACATTTACCAGCTTTGTGAGGTCGTCATGGAGGAGTGGAAGAGGACTCCAGTGGCCACCTGTAAAGCTCTGGTGAACTCCATTCCCAACAGGGTTAAGGCAGTGCTAGAAAAATTATAGTGGTCACACAAAATATTGACACTGGGCCCAATTTGGACATTTTCACTTAGGGGTGTACTCACTTTTGTTGCCAGCGGTTCAGACATTAATGCCTGTGTGTTGAAGGGACAGCAAATGTACGCTGTCATACAAGCTGTACACTCACTACTTTACATTGTAGCAATGTGTAATTTCTACATTGTTGTCAAAAGGATATAATCAAATATTTACAAAAATGTGAGGGGCGTACTTACTGTACAATACTGTATATTAAAACCGGTACATCTCAGTGGATCAGTCCCAGTATGGCTGTATGCTCAGACACCACTGTCCCAATTTTAATGGCGGCTAAATGATGCGCTTTGTACACTTATTGGTCCAAATATGGTGCTATTGTAATGCACTATAGTATTTTAGATATTATAAATTGCATAGTTCAGTTACAGTGCCACATCTCTAAAGCCAATGTGACTATTTTGCTAAAACTTGTGAATGTTATGTCCTACCATTAAGATCTAGGAGCTTGCCATGGTAGTCGATTTACAGTTGTCAGTCATGCAATATGTAAAGGAAAGACGCTGAGTAGTTTTATGGGAATGATGTTTCCTGTTGCCTTGTTTGCATTTTAAAATTGGAAAAAGAGTTCCTGCGTAAGTACTGCATTGCGGATTTGATTGATCCCGTTCTCTCCTCTTAATTGGAGTGCTTTGTAAAATCCGAGGCTCTGCCAGGAGCTGACCTGATTCAGTTCTGCATCTCATTGTTTTTGTCTTTTCGTAAGCCTCGCACTGAGAGCTGTTATGTCATTTCCCTTTGCCGTATTCTCTTCCCTCGCATAAAACTTTCTGTGTTTCAAAAGTCTTCTTTCTCAATCCTCTCGTTCTTTCGTGCCATCTATATGAAACGGTGAGATCTGTCAAGGTCCCACAATCAGACTGGCAGCCATCAGAAAAAAAATCAATGATTGCACACAGAAGCAATAACCAAGTCAACAAAAAAAGCCTCAGTCACATTTTTGCTGGTTTTTCACACCTTTTTCTCCCTGTACCATGGCTGTTGTGCAATTGTGACTGCAGCAAAGAGCGAACGGGAACATTTCTGGGCCGCAGTGAAGAAAACAATGTTCTACTACTTCACACCTAGACTAAAAACTCACAACCTTGGGGGGTAGGGATTTAGTATGTGTGTGTTTGTGTGTGTTCCTGTGTGCTCAAATGCTTCAGAGAAAGAAGTGAACATGGGGGTGTGAGGTGGGTTCATACCAGGATTCTGTGACTAATTTGCCATATGCTGCAATTTCAGTGATTTTCACGGATTCTGATAAAAATCAACATGCTAGTTTTGACTCGTCCTAATGCACTTTGACTCGTGTATTTGGGCGAACTCACCTGGGAAACCAAGCTCAAGAAAATAAATCCATATTGCAACCATGGTATTCCTGTTCTCTCTGTATGGCTAAGATGAGAAGATAAGTCACACACCCAGGGGTTAAAAAAATATTTCTACTATCGTTTGTGACCATGAACTGAACGTACATCTTCGCGAAGATAAGATAGCGAGCACAGCTGTCACGAGTGTGGTGAGTTTTGGTTCTACACAGGAAGTCGTGGGCACTTCCTGTGTCTGGTGATTGTTTTTTTGTTAGCACAGTTGAGGCTGGTTAGCAATCACTGGGGCTATTTAACACTGTAGTTTGGCATGTGGCGTTCTGTGAGTTGTCATTTATTTTTCGGTAAAAAAAATTGTATTTTTTTATTGACATAGTAGGCCTACTCTGGGTCAGGTGTGGCTCATTGAAAACATTGGAAAGTGGTGGGCCAGGTTGTTTCCTTAAAACAAGAGGCTATCAAATGCTGCTTGACCTTTAAGAGTTTGACCAGCTAATGGTACACCCTGCAGTCTAGCAAAGGCACCCAAAAGAAAAGCTTAAAGTTAATCTATGGAACTTTACCCTTTACCCTTTAATACTTTCTGCATCACTCTCCCCAAAAAATACCTGTTACTCGGGTGACCTCAGTTCATCCGACTTTTAAACAAAAAAGACTAAAATGTCATTTTTTTTGCTGTTGCAAAATTATGACAGCTGATCCGTTGTAATCCGTCGTTTACAAAAAACAGTTAGCAAGCTCACTGCTGTGCGGTTGTTACAATGCATTAATTGAATAGCAAATGTTAGTTACAGTTGGCAAAAAAGCAAGGCTGCATGCAAATGGTAAACTAGCTTGCGCCATCAGAGAGGATGTTAAAGAGCTCAACATTGCATAGCTAACAATATCTTAAAGGTATCTAGTAAGCTAACATATTTAGACAACTGGTGCCTTTGCTAATAGTACGTGCATGTCTGATTGAGGCATTGCCAGATTAGCATCCTTCAATAATCTCCTCTGCTTCTATACATTAAGGATGGGCAGCAGCATCGATGTATTCAGCAACAGCGCTTATCGGCCTCTCATAATACTGATCTGTTTTCTTCGGCTCTAAACCTGGTTAGTTCAGTATATGTTGTGGACAAAAGTTGCAGACATTTGGGGTTGCCAGATAATCTAAGCCTGATGGGCAAAAGAGCACTAGCTACTGCACAAAAAACCAGAGCCTGGTGGGAAAACGAGACTATTGATTGGGTGTACTTAAAATCAGGTCACAAGATTACGAGGGAATTGAGCAAAATATCTCTTTATTTGTGGCAAGGAATGCATGCATTATTTCGTAAACATTACACTGTAAAGAAAATACAAGGGACAGTTCTTAGGACGTAAAGTTCCTACTGTAAATAAAAAATTGAGGAATGAATGTGCCCTGGAGCACCCATGTAAACAGCTGCCTCCTATAACATAGATTCCTGCAGGAAACACTGACTCAGGCTCCATTTAATCTAACCATAGGGACTTGAATGGGACCTTATCCAAGGTTTATTGACCTGACTACATCACTGGGCTCTGCAGTTTAGCTCTATCAGACAGTAGTTATATGAATCTGATCCTATATCTGTGAGGGCCAATACCTGGCCTCTGCTAAACGCGTAATTTTTTAATCACCTGAAGTACCTAGATTGTTGATGTGGCTAGTTTGCTAAAAGTTTCTTAACTACTGCATAGGTTTCTACATAACAGTTTAGCGTGTCTGTTTCGTTGATAATGTCCAATAGTCACCAATATGTCCGCAATGCCAGAATGATTTATCATTGAACTAGACCCAAGTTACTCTGTAACCTACTGTTAAGTTTTTGAGACTGTTTACCAGGATAGCTTACATACACCAGGCTATATGTCTGCACTTCTTCCTCTTCGATTGTTTGTTGTTCTCTGCCGAGCTGGGTTGAGTTTCAGCCATTTTCCTTCTCTCAGGGCTGCCAAACAACCTGCTGCCAGTTCGTCATGTCTTAGGGGGACAAAAGTTTAAAAACATATTCATTTTTCATCATCTCAATTTTGTTACCCCCCACCCCGACACACTGTACATGAACGCACACAAACTTGCACTTAATTTCCTCCCTGCTCTAAATCCAATTTCGCCGGTCTCATTGTCAATGAAAAGCCAAATTGATTTGTAACTTAAGTTAATCTTTTCTCTGTGGATGAATTGGATAGCGTACCTCTGGTTTTATTGTTTAATTTATATTCAAGGACCCTATTGTTGGAGAATAATAGGATGAGGAAATACGTTGAGAATGTCATTGCGTTAGGAGATAGGGAAGAACATTGTCTATGGGACGCTTTGGAAGTATCTGGAAACGTTGATTACTTCTAGTAATTTGTCAGTCCACAGGGCATGGTTATAGTAACAATGCCAGATGTCTCCTCATGACAAAGGGTTAAAAAGTGAACTGTGCAGGAAACGCAACGCCATGCAGGGAAAAGATAGAATAGTACCCACTTCAAGCAGTACAGCACATTAAGCCCCTAACAACATGACATAATTCCCTGGTATTTTTGTGTCACTACTTTTTCACAGTACGGTGTCATTCGTGAGTCATTACCAATGCACGTTGTACTAACACAGTTCTTGTCTTAATTTAAGGAACGGTTGGTTGCAGACTTCACGTTGTTCATATCCACCCAGTCCGAACGCAGAACCCATGTTCAGTTCCATCAACAAATTGATAGCAGATCACAATACACGATGACCTCGCATTTACATGACTCCATTTTTACACACCTCTTTTCTCTCTTATCTTTTCGTTTCAGCCTGCCTTATCCCCAACCTCTCCCCAAAGAGTGGACTACCCAGCTAATGAATTATGAATGTTGAACAAGATGACCTCTTCTCGGCAGCAGCAGGAGATGATGAGAGGTCCTAGGTGGAACGGGGCCCTTTCTGACCCTTTGTTCGTGTTGCTTCTGGCCCTCCAGATCTTGGCGGTAGCAGGCCTGGTACGCGCTCAGACCTGCCCTTCCGTCTGCTCCTGCAGCAACCAGTTCAGCAAAGTGATCTGCACCCGGCGGGGACTTCGCGATGTCCCCGACAGCGTGTCCACTAACACGCGCTACCTAAACCTTCAGGAGAACCTCATCCAGGTGATCAAGGTGGACAGCTTCAAGCACCTGCGGCACCTGGAGATTCTGCAGCTCAGCAAAAATCACATCCGCAACATTGAGATTGGCGCGTTCAATGGCCTAGCCAGTCTGAACACCCTGGAGCTGTTTGATAATCGACTCACCACCATTCCCAACGGGGCCTTTGAGTACCTCTCCAAGCTCAAAGAGTTGTGGTTGAGGAACAACCCGATCGAGAGCATACCCTCATATGCGTTCAACAGGGTGCCCTCGCTACGGAGACTGGACTTAGGGGAATTAAAACGCCTCTCCTACATCTCTGAGGGGGCTTTCGAGGGCCTCAGCAACCTGCGCTATCTAAACCTGGGCATGTGCAATCTGAAGGAGATTCCCAACCTGATCCCACTCGTCAAGTTGGATGAGCTGGAGATGTCGGGGAACCAGCTGATGGTCATCAAACCCGGGTCTTTCAAAGGGCTGATCCACCTGCAGAAGCTGTGGATGATGCATGCTCAGATCCTGACTATTGAGAGGAACTCCTTTGATGACCTTCAATCACTAGTGGAGCTCAACCTGGCTCACAATAACCTCACACTTCTGCCCCATGATCTCTTCACACCCCTGCACCACCTGGAGAGGGTACACCTTCACCACAACCCGTGGAACTGCAACTGTGACATTCTGTGGCTAAGCTGGTGGCTCAAAGAGATGGTGCCGGCAAACACCAGCTGCTGTGCCCGCTGCAGTTCCCCTGTCAGCCACAAGGGCCGCTATATTGGTGAGCTGGACCAGAACTATTTCCACTGCTACGCACCCGTCATTGTGGAGCCTCCGGCAGACCTAAACGTGACGGAGGGAATGGCAGCCGAGCTGAAATGCAAGGCCAGCTCTTTGACCTCGGTCAGCTGGATAACACCGAATGGCTCTGTCATGACCCACGGCGCGTACAAGGTCCGTATCACCGTGCAAAACGACGGCACGCTCAACTTCACCAATGTCACCATGCAAGACACAGGCACATACACCTGTATGGTGAGCAACTCGGCGGGCAACACCACAGCATCTGCCACACTCAATGTGTCATCCACTGAGAACATCCTCAGCTACTTCACCACAGTGACGGTTGAGACCATTGAGCCAGTGCACGATGAGGGACATACCACCATGAGCCACAATGTGGCCCACACCCCGACCTCTGCCGCCTGGGATACTGTCTCGTCCACCACCGTCACCACCACCACCACCACAGCTAGGACAACCCTCACAACCCGGGCCACAGAGCGGACGATCACCATTCCCGTCACAGACCCGAACGACAGCTCCATGACTGGCCTGGACGAAGTGATGAAAACCACCAAGATCATTATTGGATGCTTCGTGGCCATCACCCTCATGGCCGCAGTGATGCTTATCATCTTCTACAAGATGAGGAAGCAGCACCACCAACAGAACCACCACGCGCCCCAGCGAACCATTGAGATCATTAACGTGGATGAGGACTGTGTGACGGGTGGGTCGGCCATGGAGGGCCACCTAACTCTGCCTCCCCTGGAGCACGAGCACCTCAATCATTACAACACGTATAAATCTGGCTACAACCACGTTTCCACTATCAACTCCATACACAGCTCAGCGCACGAACCTTTGTTAATTCGGGCTAGCTCAAAAGACAATGTACAAGAGACCCAGATATGAAACCTTTTTCATGTGAATACAAACTTATAAGCTTATAGAAACGACATTATTGGATATTAGGAACGGGAACTTCCGGAAGCGGAGAACGACTTTGTCGAGGAAATCAGTTGTTGATGATGTTTATTCGATGACACTGGGAAATTGATTATTTGAACTGTTTTAAAAAGTGTCTTTGCAAAGCAGAAGTTATTTATTTAACGAAAAATATATTGTGGTTCAATCAAGACAAAGAACTGTATGCTGCAATTATTTTTTCACCACTTATTTCATCAGATGTGAGAGAGAGCCCACCCCCAATAGATCATCAAACTTACATTACCGTTCACTGTAAAATATTTGCACACCTTCCCTTTTCAACATTGCCAGAAAGAAAAGAAATACCACAACAAATGACAAGAGCTGTTGCGAAAGTGTTGATACATGTGGATATTGACTACTAGCATGGTTTTGTTGATCATTCAATGGCAAAGTCAATGTCATGCAGGGAAACGGGCCAGAAGTCACATAGCGTTCGGCGAACCCTATGATTAGAGCAGGGTGACTATTCTGTTCAGGTGAGGGGATTCAATTGAACTGATATTTTTACAGTATAATGATGAAACATACATACAATAACGTTCCTGCCTGCAGGTATCAGTGCACCAAACGCAACCAATAAACAACACATTACTGTATTCAATGGCCTACTTAAAGTGCCACGTCTTGGTTTAAGTTTTAAATAATGCAATGAAGTAGATTCTATAAATCAGTGACGAACATATATCACGTCAGTCCCAATTTATTATCGAAGGTTTGGCTTGACAATCTCAGAATGTCAATAAAAGTGTTTGGTGTTTGTAACAGATGTCTCTTTCCATTAAACTAATGGATTAGTTGGTTGAGTAATAGCAATTCAGATTGGAAAGGAGGACGTCCTTCCTAACAAGTAAAAATTCAACCGGACTGGTCTGCTACAAGGCTTTTATTGACCTTATAATCTTTTAAAACTGCAACTGATCCAAATTAAAATTTATGAAGTGAAAATCTTAAATTACTGGGCAATTTATTCAAATTATATTTTGACTGTAGTTTAATATCTGGGGTAGAACTGGGCTCACAAAACAGTTACACAATGACTTATTGAATTATAATGCTGCAGGCTTGTCTAGGTAAGATAATTGTATTGTCCCTAAACAAGATCAAGATCGATAGACAAGGTTTTCAAGCTCTGTGGTGGCTATCAGCTATTTCATGTTCTCGTGGATAAACATTGAAAATTGTTGCAGATTTTGATCATTGCTAGTAAAAATATTGACCTACCAAACAATCTACATACCACTAGTGTCACGCTACTTGGTCCGGATCAATAGTTGCATAGTAAATTAACCTGTGCTATAGTAAGCTCACAAAAAGCATAATTGAAATAGCAAAACCCTTTGATAGGGAAAAATCATGCAAGCAGATGTGAAAATGTGTCGAGGGGGAATACGGAGGCAACTACACACTCTAACCTATGAAATGGGGTTTAGATCACTTGTTTGTTTTTTGGACCAGTCTTGCCACTCCAGTCAATGTTTTACCATCCATAACCACAAATCGTAGAATAACTCACCTAGAGACCGGACATGTTCCTACTGTCTCAATGTGATGATGGCAACGTCCTTTTGCTTAAACGTACATTTCTTGAGCAGACAACAGATCTGTGTGCTTTTCTGACCCATGACTTGTAGAGGTCTCCTGATGATACGTCTTTTCTGATAAGGATCTGATCATTTATCTGGCCTGAAATGAACACAATATCATCGGCCACATCAGACACTTAACTGTATTGGACATAATACTTGGGACCTGCCACCTACAGATTGGGAACATTAAACAAGGGAGAATTTTTAGCAAGTGATGCATCGTGTATCGACTCTGTTCATTAGAACGTTTTAGTCATACAAGGGAACCTTGACATTGCATTGGCAACCACAGTCATGCACACCCTGTGTCCCATCCCAGACCAGCTGTTAGGATGTGCCCTGAAATCACACATGGACATATTTCTTTTTAGTCATTAAGAAATACTGCTGAGACTCAATTCCCTTCTCCAGGTGTTGACGCAATCCGTTGTGTGACACAACTGCTAAAATACAATTAACTGTTTTAATGAGACACTATTTTGAAAGGCTCTAATGTCTTTCCGATAAAAAAATATGTTCAACGTCTATTCAACATGTTTGAGCAGTGTGCCGCTGTTTATACAAGCTGTCTGATCTGAACCAGTCCAGTAAGGAGCGTATTGGTGAGTTAGAGAGGAGGATAAGCTGTTCCATCTCATTCCATCAACATGCACACCTTTGGCACGTCAGCCCAAGATTCACAGTAGGCCCTTTCCAAGCACAGGACAAGGCCCCGAACACAGACAACCATGTTCTCATGTAGACAAGGAGGTGTTATGGATATAGTGTGCAGTGTTGTCCCCCAGGTAGATGTTACGGTCTCACAACCAAAAAGGTCCCACAGTAAAAAAAGCACCATAAATACAGATTCCAAGTACTATCCACACCCAACGCTTAGCCACATGCCGCACGAGTATATAGATGTACAGGACATATGATTTCTCGCCAGTCCCTCTATAATGTCAGACTTCTAGGGGGTAAAGAATTCTCCTTCTTTATTTGGTTCAATTTTGTTTGTGTGGTCACATTACACTGTACTGTTTAAAAATGTGTTCGAAAGACAAGACTGAATTCATGAATTGCCTTCCCATTTAGATGTCACAAAGTGGTTCTCTGGGATTGAAAGCACTATTAATGATATCATGACAAATCCGTTAGAGCGCTCTGATTCGGTTACCATGGAAACAATGACCTTGAGAAAGACATGCTAACAGTTTTTATTGACTGAATGCTTAACTCGGTGACAAATACAAATGGTATTTCCGTGGATAGCGTTAATGGGATAGCGCCACAGCTATGTTACACTGTTCTTAAAGTGATGGCGAATCGCGTCAACCCCTTTTGCACATGACGAGTGTTTGTTATCCGGCATGGAGGTTGTCTCGGACGACAGCGATACATTCTAGGCCCTGAAACTTTTCCACTAAAATCCAGACAGTAGAGGATATAGGACCAGATTAGACAAATGCTGCAGTATTCACTTTACATTTTTTTAATAAGTGAACAATCATTAAAATCCCGAAAGGTTAATATTTAACTTGTGTCATTAATAACCTTATCAGAAATCCAGAAAACTTTATCGCATATGAGCTTTTTCAAACATGTTCATCAGCGGGGGCATCAGTGGGTCATTTCTGCCAATACAATAACTAGTGATGGTGAAACATGTTTATATGACGTTTAACACAGTGGTAAACCATGTATGTTGTGTGTGTCATTGACTTTGTGTTTGGGTGATCATGTTGGTGGGGGGTCTGAATCAAAAGGTTTGAAGCAAGATAATTTTCATTCTCTTTCCTTCATAATTTAGAGAATTTTATGGTGAATTTATTGAAATGTAGTCAAACCATCTCATTCTTTATGTACTGAATCTCAATGTTTTTGTTGGGCGGACTGGGAGAGGGGATTTTCTTTCCACAATATTTTTATTTTTCTCTGAAAGGGAATGCTGTTCTAGTAGTAGATTTATATAAAATACATTTTGAAAATAAAATAACTAAGAAAAAAATCTACAACTTTAATTGCAGCCAACAACCTGTTCTAAAATTAAAAAAAAGAGAATCACTCTGTAAAAGAAATAGAATTATGTGAGCATACATTCATTTCATGACCTTTAAAAACATATGAAGATCAATATAGAAAGCAGTTTGTAGTTCATACACAAAATAAGGTTACAAATAAACTATTGTTGTTTTTTTCTGTATGGTCTGGTTCTTATTTATAACCTTTTCTTTCAGGAATATCAACAAAACCCAACACGTATCTCCAAAAGTGTTTTCTGTGAAAGAAAGGTCAACCTTTGAGGTAGGAAAGCTGGATTTGGACTGATAATTGCTTTTCCTCCTTTTTCATTGCATACTGCACCAAAGTCCCAGCCTGTAATGAAAATTGCTAGCAGGTTACAACAATAACCAATGTCCTGTAAATGTTTGATTTTCTACAGTGGGGAAACAAATCAAATTGTCATTGGCACCAATCCTTATGAAGTATTATATATAAAACAATGAAGTAAAAGTAAAAAGTGTGAATAGTTATTACATAGCTCCGATATACAGTATGGTGGTAAACAGGAAAGTAGAAAACGATAGAATACTGTGATTAAACAACCACAGCAGTGAAATCATTGGCATCCCACACATACGCTTAAACATTTGAAGAAATGCATGTGTTCTTTCCCTACCGTTTTGTAAGGAGAAGGTCTGTGTTTACAAAAATACTTTGGAATTTTCCACACCAATATTTATGCAAAAATATGACTGCAATTCCTGATCATCTAAGCAAGTCTAGTTTTAGTATACTTCACATGACTTAGATTGAAGACAGTGAATTTGTGTATTTGATTTTGTAATGATAGGATGTAGAACAGTAGAAAAATACATAACTAGAAATGATTACCGACATTTTAGAAACTCACATATGACAAAACGTGGACAATGCCATGTAGTATGCCGTGCCTGGCTCTACTAATTTCACGCAGGTGGAAAAAAGTGACATGTGCCCAATGGATGACATATGAACACGTATGTTCTGGACATCCGGAGTCCCTTTATGGAGTTTGTCACATTTTTTATACTTTCTAAAGGATATTTGGCCTTTCTGTGGCTTCTCTCAAATGTCAATCTTACTTAAGTGGTGTATTTCGAAGGATAACCTTTATCTGGTAGTGATGCAGCTTCCACTTTTTAATTATTGATCCGACTGTTTTCATTGGGATATCCAAACTTGGATATTGTATTTGCCTATGTTATTATAATCTATGCATTTGCATAACTCAAATGGTCACATCTGTAGAATGCAATTGTTTCTTGTTTCTTCAGACCTGACCATTTATAGCTTTAAAAATGATGATGTTATCCAGAAAATGTGACCGCAACTTTACTAGGTCACAAGTGGAGGCCAATGTTAAGGTTCGTTAGCGAAATGTCTTCCCTTTAAATTAATCTATGAATCTTTAAAGGCTTAATTGTATTCAGATTGGTTTCTTGACTTTCACTTTAAAACAAATCCTGGTTGCTCTAACAGTTTGTGTGAGTTCATTGTCCTGCAGCCAGTTTAAGTGTCATCCAATGCGTCCGAGGCGATAAGACATTTCCGTAAACTTTTTAATTCATCTATCTGATGCTGCTAGCAGTTACATCATCTGTGACACTGTTGATCCCTTTACAGTGGTAGTCATTTATGCCCAATGCCACCGTGTAAAACAAATAAGGAGGTATTATTTAGACCGCGCAGTTCCTGACTCCACATCTACCACTTTCTATCACTCTGGGGCCGTTCTTCTTCGTCTCATCTGTCCCTACTTGTTTTACCCAAAGGTGACTTGGCAAAAATGTTCCGATGGTAATCGTTGACACTTGCCTACATGCTATTTTTGTTTTGTTCCACAGTTAAACGTTTTTTTATCTTCATAATTGAAAGCAGTCTTCTTTAGTACAACAGTTTTTTGCAATTGCTTTAAACAGTGCATTTTGACTAATCTAATGTTTTGGCAATTTTTCTGTAAACATTTTTTTTAGATCAGCCTCATGATGCCCTGCTCTACTGGCATTGACACATCTTTGCTCATCATGCCAAGAAAAAGAGCTACAAACACCCTACACTAACAAGGGCACATGTCAAAGTCTGGGTAAATTAGATGGTTGGCGAACAATCAGTTCTCATACATGGATGCGGTATAAATAAGCAGGAGTAAAGACCGGCGGACTTTGTCAGTGAGCCAAATTGTGTTGGCCAGACTGGGTCAGAGCATTTCTGAACAGCAAGATTTCTGGGGGACTCCCGGTCAGCAGTGGTGAGTACCTACCGGCAGTGATCCAAAGAGAGAAGAATTACAAACCTGTGACAGGTGGTTGGGCCCGAGGCTCATCGATGCATGAGGGCAACGGGGCTTTCCCGTCTGGTCCGAACCAACAGACGGTCTACTGTGGTACAAGTGACAGAACATTGTAACAGTAGGAATGTGTCACAACACACTGTGCATCAAACCCTGCTGCTTAGGGGCTGGCAGCCACAGACTGGGCAGCGTGGCCACAATGACCACAGTCCACTGGTAAAAGTGTCTACAATGGACACGCGGGTGTCAACTCTAGACCTTGGAGCAGTGGAAGAAGGCCGTCTGGTCTAATGAGTCCTGATTTCTTTGACGTGATGTTGTCAGTTGTGTACGTGTGCCTTACCTGGGAAGTGACGGCACTATGATGCACTGTGGTAAAACAACGTGTCGGTGGAGGGTGTTAAATGCTCAGGGCGATGTACTGCAGGAAAAACCTTAGTCCAGGCCTCCGAATTCCCCACATCTCAATCCGATTGAGCAACTGTTGAGTGTGCTGGACAAGCAAGTCTGATCCAAGGCGGCTCCACCTGGCCACTGAAAGCTTGAAGTATCTGATCCAATGTCTTGGAGACAGATGACAAAGGACACTTTCAGGTGTCTCGTGGAGTTCAATGGTGGGTTGGCACTATTGTGGCGACACCTGGAGGACCGTCAGCATATTAGGCGTCCTGTCATAATGCTTTTGGCTCATCAGTGTATTTATATATTGGTGAATAATAAGTTGTCTCGTTAGACTCAGAAAAGTGTTCAATCTAACTTGGCAGCATTGATTGCTACCAAACGCTTGATTTAGAAATGAGTCACTCGTCAAAACATTGAGATAATGTGGTCCGCTCCTCCATGCAGAGCTGCTCACGACATTTGTGGGTTTTTCAGTATGAACTGCTCGTTTCATGTCCTTTCAAAACAACTAAGGGTGGGTTACAGATGACTAGAACCATTCTAAACGTTTAACTAGGCGATTCCATACATTTAGTGTACTTCAACTCTACTGACACACAAATATTTCTGTGGCTTTTGTTGCATGACCCAGCTGCACTTCAGCGTTCGCTTACAGATGGATGGCCAGGCATTTTCTGATACAAAACAGAGTAATGGTTCCTCCAATGTTGGCTTGTTGGCCAGGTCCGGGTACACCAAGTACCCAAAACCCAAAGTTACTTTTTACAGAACTCTTGCATATCATACATGTTATTTTTTTTTAACTAATTTTGAGGGTTTATGTTCATCCTAGTGAGAAGTGGTTTCTGAGTAGCTACTATGTCGTTTCTACCATTTATGCCTGGTGTCTTTCTGATGGTATATATATGAAGACTGACCTTAGCTGAGGTGAGTGAGGCCTACAGATTCCTGTATTTAACACTTATTCATGTATTTTTTTAAACCATACTGGTTGCTTGGTTAACATTTGTACCATCCAACAGCAAGCTGGGTGGCATTGCCCATGATGACCCAACTTTAGGTTTTGTCATGATTCAGCATGTGGACATACTTATTTGCAGCACCAGAGGGATCTTTGAGCACACATGCTGCAGTCAATATATACAGCAGACAAAACGAGCTAGTAAGGAACCGAATCCATAATGCCAGTAGTTGCATATCAGACGGTCTCTCCAGAATACACTTTCTTCCACCAGTTCATGCACTACACATGCCATCTTTGTGTCATTACATACTTGCCTGAATTGTAACAAAAATCGGTGAGCGTTTTGTTTGCAAACACGTGACTACAATCACCAGGGAAGTTTGAAACTAGTCAGCATTAGTGGTGCACCACCTGTTGAAATATAACTAATGTAAGCTACAGCAGAACACATCAGAAATAATTGACTTGGGCCTAAACACTGTGGGATAATTACCTTTTCAAAGAACAAGAAAATGTGATCTAAGTTTTCAAAAATCACAACAATGACATTACTCAACTTATTATCCTATGTTTGTCCTGAAATAATGTTGTTCATTATTGGACTTGTCTTTAAATGTACATAACATCTTGTATCGGTGGTCCAAAAAAAATTGAAGAAACAGGAAGCTTGATTGAAGTGGGATCGCTTTTATTTGAACATTTGAACGCATTGCATGTCCCCTTTCATTGTTAAACATAGTTCTCCACATTAGCTACTGCACAGATGGCACTAAAGAGCAAGGAGTGTAGTCACTCAGTCAATGTCATCGTGGTGACGCCACAGGCCTATAAAAGGCCTATATAAGATTGCACCAGAGGAAAAGGACATCACCAACAAACCAGTCGCTGAATGGGATTCACAGACAACGGAGAGAAGCTATAGACTCTTAACAATACATATACAGGAACGGAAAACCGTACGACTGTTGGCTGTTTTCCCTGTTAGCAAAGCTAACCGAGTACTTATTACAAACATTTTGATTATTGATTTTTCAAAAAGTATCTGAATGACGCTGATGACTGTTTCTTCATCGGTGCATTTTGTTTAACGGAGTGCGAGAAGCAGTAGCTTTACGTTGTGTATCCTGCAGTTGCGTGAGGTCGAGGATGCACCGTGGTTAGTATTCATGATGTCTGTCCGTTCAAATCACACAGCCAGCCCACAGTTCCAATGCCTTCTCCTTATTATGCTATTAAACTTCTCATTCTTCAACGTAGCTCTCTCCCGAGGCAGCTGCTGTAAATGAACGACTGATTAATGCTTGTGCCTTGTCGGCCGCTCGTATGTTTCTCTAATGTGTGCCACAATGCTTTGGGAGCCATAAAAAAAATGGCTTTTATGATTTTCACACAAAAAATTGAAGATACATTTAAAAAATGTGTTATTTTGGATTGTTTACATTGATGAGAAACATAAATGCGCTTGTCGTGAAGGACCAACAGGACTGGAGAAATTTTTATATTTATGTAATTGAAAAAATGTATGATACTGAACGTTATCATGCTTTACAATATAGCTACATCTTAATGTAATCCCTGAGAGGTACAGTTTATGCTGAATAACGCACAAAAATGTAAAATAACAAGTTTTACATTGAACCGTTGGCCAGAATTCCTCCATTGATGTAAGACACTGTCAAAAATTAAAGAAAATGCTTGGTTGCGATAATCGCACGTGCTTGTATCCAAACATGTTAGTATTGATATACCCATTAGCAGATACAGCCGTCACAGGAAAACACCTGCCCCCATTAGGCTGAACTTACCCTACTTTGTCTTCAACCCTTCTGAACCTAATGATTGAGGCCTTTGCACTGGATTGTATTGAAGCCGGCCATTATTTACGTTTGCCTCATCTACCATAATCAATATCGTCACAGTAAAGTATCAGCGATTTCATTCACGACCCTCCGTTCTGTTGCAATTCAGACTAGTTCCTTAAAATAACATCTGATTGCGGAAGTGCATTTGAGGACATGAGAAAAAGCCTTGAATCCCATGTCCTGCGAATGTTTTAAAATCAGTGGCAATGATTTTATCAAATTTTCCTTTGCTGAAGTAAAGAACCTTGCCACATTTTGGTCCCCAGGTCTGGGTGAGATTTTGGTTGTTTTTTGAATGTTTGCGTCACGCTGTCTCAGGCAGACAATAAAGTTTACTCAATAGCTAGCTGCATCGATGCAAACTGCGGAGATAACCGTATGCTGTCGTGGCAGAGTGTGACTGCATTTATATGGGAGCTAAACGAACGTCTCTTTAACAAGTGTGATCGGTCTCCTAACAATCACCAGAAAGAGCTGTTCAAATGGAGCCGTCTGTTGCCAACAACCCGTTACCACCCTTTAGTTCAAATAAAAATACAGTCCTGCTTTAGGAAACTGAGGGGATCCATACAATTGATTAATGCAACTTTTTTAAATTTTTACATCTGCTACAACTTTTTTCCTGCCTTAAAGAAATTGCCTTGCTTGTATTTTACGATTGTATTATTGTATTTGATTATTTTATTATTATTTCCCATTGTAATGCACATTGAAATGATTCTATGTATGAATTGTGCTATGAAAAAAAAACGTGCTTGCTTGCTCACATCTAAGAGGATCACTCAAATGAAGAAAGTTTAAGGTGAGCAAAGAGCACTGTTCTTAAACATTGCTTGAACTTTCTACCTAAGTACTAAGGAGGATCTGCCTTATATCTTCTTCTTATTCCTTAACACAATAAATTAATTGTCTTTTGACTATGTAAGGCTAATATACATGAATAAAGAATTCAAATTATGTAATGTGCGGTAACTGTAACTTACAGTGTAATGACATGCTAAGAATATCAAATGTGTTTATTTTTAATTCATGCAAGCGCAATAACTTACGGATGATGGCTGGGAGTATCACGGGATTAGTAAATAATTGGGGCTAAATACTATATAGTTTCGCACAAAGTATCATTTCAAATATAATGCATCTGATACAACCACCCAAAATCTTTAATGACTCTCAACCTTCATAACTTACACTGATAAACAACGGACATTAAACCGTATCAAGAATGACAGCATCATGCCTTCTACACGGTACCGGAATAATAAAATGGTTCTGAAATCCTGACTATCTTCTGCCACAATGCAAGCCACCTCAGCAGTAGCTGCAAACGGAATAGTGAAATGATTCTAACAGCAAGTTCCTGGTGCAGACACACTGATGTCTGCCTGTCTTCGATGACTAAATATTTCAGTGTTTCCTCGCAATGGGAGAACACAGAAAAATAAACACAAACACAGAGAAGCCCTTAGTCAGGTCAAAGAGGGGGTACTATAAAGGCAACTCATTTACGACATGTGGACAGTTGAGTCCACAATTTTTATGTGAAGCCATGTTTGTTAGACATGTGGGATCTTTTTATTCCTTCTATACGTTTATTGTCGGAGGAATGGTTCAGGGAAAGTTTGTTGTCACCTTAGAAGGAAGGCTGTCTTTAAAGCAAAGACAGTTCTGGGTTTAGCTGTGTAAGCGGTTTGTGACAACTGCTGATGTGAAAAGGGGTTTATAAAATAAATGTGATTTGCCAAGTTGTTCTGAGAAGTTTTATTTGAAAAGGCTAAACCCCAGTCTCTTATTTATAGTATTACATAAAAATGTAATTTGACTCTTGCATATTTGTCAACTTTGTGTAGGTTTTAACATCCATAGCTTTGAAGATATAATTTACAAATGCAGCTGTTGCAGTAATTGCACTGTGTCCTGGTTTAAAACGGAATGGATTTTTATACAATACCTTTCAGAAGTATGGAGTCACTTACTATGTCACATTTCTGGTCTACTCAAATAACATAACGATAATCAGAAATACAGTGTAGACATTGTACGTTCGCCCAGTATCAGCAACCACTTCTCCTATAATGTTTGCTATTCAAAGTTCATTGATCATTAGAAAAGCCTTTTGCGTATTGTGCTGATTAATTAAAGCCTTTAGATTTGTTGAGAATCTGTTTGCATCTGTAGCATCCATGCCTTGAAGGGCCGGTTCCACACAAACCCTTCATGGTTGAGGTAGATGCGTCCAAGGTTGGGGTGGGGGCTATCCTCTCCCAGCAGCACAGGAAACCGTAGGGGTTCCATTCATGTGCGTATTATTCAAAGAACCTCACAACTGGGGAGAAGAACTACAACGTGGGTGACCGGGAGCTCCTTGCGGTAAAGTTGGGGATGGAGGACTCCTGACTGACCAACAGAACCAAGAATATGACATGGCTGCTCAGAACCTCAGCCTGGGCTAGGCCGAGTAGAGAGTCTTTTTAGAGTGAGAGACAAACTCTATGTGCCATAGATTTAGGCCCACGCAAGAACAGCGACTGGACACCCAGGCATCACCCGGACCCTAGAAGTGCTCCAAAAGAGATACTGGTGACCTGAGATGGGGAGAATTCTCATGGACAATATGCACCCTGCCAGTACCTCAGCAACACTGGTCACACATCACGGGAAACTTAGTCACGAACCTGCCCACCGTCATCTGGGAGCATGACCGTTGTTGTGGCGCTGGACCGGTTTTCAAAGACGGTCGGCTTCGGCCCTCTGCTCTCCAGGTAGCTACGGTGCTGTTTTAGCAGGTTTGCCTCCTACATGGATTTCCGGAGGACATCGTCACTGAGCGCGGCCCTCAGTTTACATCAGGTGTCTGGCAGGGCTTCATGTCCAGACTGGGGCAGGATGTCAGCCTCATATCCAGGTACCATTCTGAGGCCAACAAGCAGGCGGAGCATCCCGACCAAGAGCTCAGGAGCTTTCTCCAGTCCCTCGCCCAGGTGAGTGGGTGGAATACGCTCTGAATTCGCCATTCCTCCACCGGGTCTAACTTCCTTCCTGGTGGTCATCAGATTACAGCCTCTGTGGTCCCACGGGGTAGGAAGTTTCAGCAAAGTTGTGGTGGAGGTGTGGTTCAGGAAGTCAGAAGAGGTCTGGTCCGCTGCCCTCATCTACCTGTAGGAGGCGGTGCAGCGGTAAAACAATGTTAGTGGATCGGTATGAAGAACCCTCTATTTACCCTGTCGGAAGCTGGAGTCTCGGAATGTGGGGCCATTCATAGTCTTCTGGAAGGTAAACAATGTCATGTTTTTCCTGGTTCATGCATGATTTCCTGGAAACTAAAATGTGTAATTTGTAACTATAAATCTTCATGTCAAATACAAAAACAATTTAATTAATTGAATAATTCATGGTGAACACTTTCAAAATCTATAATTGAAACGAGGTGCAGATAATTGTTATCGTTTATTTGTGTAGATACGTGCTTTAAGACTAGTCCTTTTATCACCTGTATTCAATTCCATTCACTTTACGGTATCTCAGGGTTGAAGACAGTACGGGTAGACCAAAGACTGTAAAAACGACTGTATTTATTACATCCATTAGAAAAAGCTCTATGTTTGTCTGCTTTGATCAGGTCCCTTGGTACCTTTTATTCATTTGCTCATTTCAAGTTCGCATTTTTGTGTATTAAGACAGTAGAAACCCCTCTTCCTGCATCTCAGGAGAGAACAAAGTAAATAAGAGACACTTGAGAATTTGACTTCATGGAGTTGTTTTGAGAAACCACTTTTAAACACTAATATGAATGCAAGGATGAGGGCTAATGCACTTATTCTGTAGTGTTGAATTGGAGTCATCGTGAAACGGGGTCATCGTCGTGAAACGGGGTCATCGTCGTGAAACGGGGTCATCGTCGTGAAACGGGGTCATCGTCGTGAAACGGGGTCATCGTCGTGAAACGGGGTCATCATTGTGAACCGGAGTCATCATGAAGTACTCTGATCAATAATTTGTGATTGACCATTGGGCTTGGTGGTTGCCGTGGTTGAGTGTCATAGAATTTAAATGAATTGTTTTAGGTGGACGCGTCTTTTTAGTGTATATTTGGGAGAACGACCATCAGACGTTGAGATGATGTATGAAACATTAATGAAGAAAACTCTGCTGCAATTCTAAAGAATAACTGAATGGATCTCTTGAAATAAATGAGTCTACTGTATCTCTTGACTTGACCGGGTACTCTCTTATTGTTCCATTATGCGCTACTTTTCAAATCAAACACTTTTTATTATAGAGGTGCAGGCAGGGCCAACTGTTTCTGCCTGAAAAAAGAGGAGGGTTTATTACTCTATTCCAAGCCTGATTGTATAGCGCTTTGCTTTGAGATCATATCAAACGCACACGCTAAAATGTGTGCATTATGTTTCTTACTTTCCAGCACTGACTTGAGCTGATAACTAATAAATTAATTAGAAGAGCGTTGTTAGTTCGCTCAGCTAACATGTAAGTCTGCACATCAAACACCTGCCTCTCTAAATATTCACCAATACAACACACACAGTCTGTGTGAATACTATTGGATTTATAGTGCTGACACTGTGTACTGTAATTATAATTATAGTCAATCAGGAATCTTTAAGTAAGTATTTAGTGGTTTGGGCTGAACCATGAGTCTCATGCATACAACCATTAAAACCAACAAATTAACCATTAAAACCAACAACCATTAAAACCAACAAATTGATTACTGTTACAAGATACTATCC
Source organism: Dallia pectoralis (assembly GCA_029465975.1). NCBI lineage: Eukaryota > Metazoa > Chordata > Actinopteri > Esociformes > Umbridae > Dallia > Dallia pectoralis. The sequence continues at coordinate 12,062,056 of CM055740.1, read as the reverse complement.
TGACCAGTTGTTAAAAGTTGTAAAAAAAGGTCACTATGAAACATCGACTTTAAAATTATAAATGGACTGCATTTATATAGCGCATTTCACAGACCCAGGGGCCACTAAAGCGCTTTACATATTGCCTCACAATTCACCCATTCACTCACACATTCATACACCGACAGCGACGGCAGCCATGCAAGGCGCCATCCAGCTCATCAGGAGCAGTGGGGTTAGGTGTCTTGCTCATGGACACCTCGACACTTGGTCAGGTGGAACCGGGGACTGAACCACCAACCTTGCAGTTTGTAGACAACCTACATGAACCACTAGTACTTTAAGTACTCATCGTTCTTGTGAATTGAAAATGTGACTTGTTTCTTTGAATTTGCACAGTGTGAGCATATCAGACATGCGGGTAATTGGCTGTTCTGATCTACCAATCCGCATCAAACATGAACCTTATCAACAGACATATCTGAAATGTTTGTTGCTGCCATTTGGCAAGGATAACTGCCAGTAGCCAATGAACACTTAGGAATGAGTGTGAAACAAACCCGATAGTAAATAAAAACTAAAATGCGTGACAACTAAGTTATGCAGGGCATGATTAAACTATGGACTCCTTGTGTAAGTGCACATTTAAAATAATCTTATATGTAAAAACATACTCGGCTATTTTGATACATTTTGCTCCAAGCTTTCTGTGATTCTCTAGCCAAAATCAAAACTCACGTATCTATGTAGATACATTTTGCACATCAATTAAAATGTTTTGCTCGTTGAATTCTAAATGCAAATGATCATCTAGGGTATTTTTCTGCATCTATCTTACCAGCATTATTACATTAGCCATAGTGCTTACAGCAATCTATCTTTATACACCTTCACATTAAACCCACGGGGATAAAGTCACGCCTGTTGCATCGACTGTCCCGGGAAGAGGAAATAAAGTTCATGTCACGATGCTGCTTGACGGGGGACCCAGGTGCAGAGCTTTGGTGAAACATTAATTATTTTAAACTAACTACAGAAGTAACAAAACAAAGCGCCAGCAACCGACCAGCGACCAGCCACTAATTGGGATAAGCCATCAGCATACATTTACCCAGACAACCCCATTACCCAAAAATGACCTCTAGGTCACCATAAAGTGTGTTAATGGCCCAAACGTGGGCTAATTGTCCAAAACCTGACAGTTAAAAAATCTTAATTGGCTCACCAGTTATTAGCAATTATTGGGGTTCATGTATTAATTGGTGATTAAAATACTACTTAACTAAAGTTACATGTAACCTTTACTAAGATTAATTTCAAATGTATCGTCTCGTTTACTGGCACTTGAATTCCTCTGTGCAATCTGTCTGGTACAACCCACAGAGTGAATATGTAATGGCCAAAAACTGGTGTGAACATCATCAACGTACAGTATTTGTTATTCCTTATGTATTTACCTGAGCTTCTTATGGCCCACAAGCTCAAGTCAAATCATGTTGGCTTATAAGGTGCAAATGGTAGGCTGTGATTGACAAATTGGATACACAGTCATTGGATACAGTCACTGAACGTGCTTGTCCTGCTCATGGAGCATCTGAGAGAATGTACTCCATTAGTGTGCCAGAATGTTCCAGACATGAGAGAACGCACTAGGTGATTCCGGGGGATGGCCTGGAATATTGTGAGTGGGGAGCGTAAGCTGCACCCGGAGAAACCTGCTCCTAATTTAACCTTAACATAAAAGAGGGGATAGAATGCCAATGACAAGGAGGGGGACAAAAGACGCTATACTATGTAGGAACACCCTGTTGTTTTTGTTAAGGCAATAAAACCAATGACACCTTATTCTCGCCATGTGTCTGTGTCCTGTGCCACTGGCTACAAATTAGTAGTAAAGTCACATGACCAAATAGGGTTAGAAAAACCAAAGGTTCCACCCAGATAACAGTACTTACACAAATACATATGTATATTCTATTCAGAAACCAATAGAACAGACGTTACACATCGTCAGAACCAAAACAAAGACATACAAGGCACACAGGGCAAGGAAGATATATAGGGTCCCGTGACGAAGGAAACCAGTGTGGGAACTAAACAAAGAAACAAGTTTCCATAATCGAATAAGAGAGCGAAGGGGCCACCTTCCATTGCTCTGTGGTCCAGTTCTTACGTGGCCGTTGCAGGCACCTTCAGCAGTGGACAGGGGGCAGCAGAGGCACCCTGACCGGTCCCGGGCTACACAGCCCCAAGAGCAACAAACTACAAGGCACATTGTTTTATGACACCTTTCTAGCAGTACCAGATTGAACCTTTTCGGCGATTTGATCAACTGCAGCTTGTCTGTTGGATCAGACCACACGGGCCAGCCGGCGCTCCTCTAGTGCATCAATGAGCCTTGATCCTGGCGCCGGTTCACCGCTTTTCCTTCCTTGGACCATTTTTGATAGGTACTGACCCCTGTAGACCGGGGACACCCTATATGAGCTGCAGTTTTGGAGATGCTCTGATCCAGTCCAGTCGTCCAGCAATCACAATTTGCCCCTTGTCAAAGTCGCTCAGATCCTCACACTTCCTAACACATCTTCTAACACATCAACTTTGAGGACAAAATGTTCACTTGCTGCCTAATATATCCCACCCACTGCCCAGCTGCCATGGCGTCGAGATTATTGGTGTTATTCACTGCACCGGTGAGTGGTCTTAATGTTACGGCTGATCTGTGAATATGTGTGTTGTTAGGTAAACAGTTGTATCCATGTTGAAATGGATGTCATCGCCGTAGGCATTTGTTCCTCTAGTGCCGCTCATCCCGCGGCCACAGCACGCTCTACCGTCGGTGTTCTGTTTTCTTTCCATTCCACCATTTCAGCTCCATAAACATGCATTATTTAGAAAGCATTCATAATAGATAGAAACCCTGAGTGACCTGTAGGAGAGTGTTTAGTGCATGCATGCGACACTAGCAGACGAGCTGTTTCATTAGAAAGAGATTCATACAAGCCTTCACAAATCTACCCAATGCCCAGATATCAGTGCATTTAAAATACGCTGCGTCTTAGAAATAGCCCATTACGCTAAACGCAGCACAATATGGAAAATGGGTAGCTCTTCATATGATTTCACATTTTACTTATTAATTCCCAATAAGTTACAGTGACCAACCTCATAGATGCAATGCAAATAATTCATGGTTGTATTTAAACTTAGCCTTCAAGGGGCCGTGCCCTGCAAATCCCTCATTTGTTTCTATATTAAAGAGTATAAACGTGTGTCAGTGGTCATGCAAATCAAATAAACAGATCAATTCCCCTTGCAAGTTTGCTATGGTGAGTAATGGAAATCTGCAGTAAGGCCAGACTTCTCGGCAGCAGTCATAGTTTTAATGTCTGAAAAAATAAAATTGCTTCCGCTCCATGCTCATGTATCGTATGCTGTGTTACAATCAGGGCGTTGTCATTTCTGTTATACAACAGGGCGAATGTTGAATACCTGGCTGCATTGACAAAAGGCAGTGACTAAGACCACTGTTCACCTTGAGCGGTTCCTTTACGCTTTTTCTTAAAAATCACGTAGTACACTTTAAAATACCGTTCATTTCACGAGTGTAGTATAATAATAAATAATAATAAATAACATGACATTTTAAGCGCCTTTCAGGATACCAAAGGACACTGAACAATATAATTCAAGCTGTAGACCAGGCTAAGCCGTGAGAAAAGCTAACCTGAACAAATCAGTCTTGAGACTGTTTTTAAAAATGATGATTGAGTCTGAGAGCGAGAGTTCCACACTTTTGGGGCAGCAGCACTAAAAGCCCGTCCCCCATACCAGTGGTGAAGCAAAAGTACGAATTCTATCTAGTTAAATTTTTCATCATTGGTTCTGTTTGTTGAGCTTTGACTTTAGGTCAAGACCAGTCCCATGTTTTTGTGCTATAAGAGAGTCCTTTGACAGTTAAGTAATTTAGAAGAAGCACTTATTCTTAGGAAATTACACTAGTGAGTTTCTCCATTTTAATATTTTAAAAAATGTCCTGTGAATTGAACCCACCTCCCCAGCACTACAAGTGCAATGCTCTTACCAAGTGAGTAACACAAGACATGGTGTTAGAAATTACTTTTTGTATATGGAGAAATAAATCTTATACAAAGGCGTCGGTTTAGATTTATAAATCAAAACATTATATACAAAGAAAAAGTTGCGCTCCTGACCAAGCAAATCCAGATTTTTTTGTAAATTTAAGAAGAAAAAAACAATCTTGAGTGAGCGTTACCGAAAAAGGGCAGTTACAAGATTCCTTGAGAAATGTTCGACCCTACCCTTACACTATTTACACATATCGATGTAGGACCTGTTTGACAGCACGTTCCTCCTCTGCAATTTCATTAATATCCCGAAGAGGTAACATTTTAGCGGTTACCCCCCCCCCACAGTTTGCTGCCACTGTATCGGTGCCAAAGACCCTCTTAGGCTATCAGCTGATTTCATAGCATGCACGTTATTTATGAGCCTATTGATTTTTTATTTTATGAAGATGTAATTTAGCAAAATGATTATGTGCTTTTTATTCACTCACCTTTGGTGCAGGCTGCGGTTTTATGATTTTCGTCGTTTTTAAGTGGGTTAATTGCATTAATGTAAACTTCCGAATTCATATGAGTGGAATCATGACTTTAAAAACTGCTGTGACAACAGGTCCTGCTTCTCCTTAACCTGGCTTACAATAGTAAAAACATATTAACTCCTGTCTTATCTTCCTTGCATCATTGCTGGTTTTCAATTTCAACAAGTATTTATATTGAAAACAATATTTTCTTTTTAAATAACATAAGAGAACAAGTTGTGAACAAGACTGTGACACAACACATACATTAATATGAATTTGAATTTAATTAGTTGTTTTTATTACCATGTAAACACATCAAGCTTAATATATCAAATTTATATGATCAACAGGAAAACTTCTGATAAAAACAATTATTATAATGCTTTGGTAAAATCTATGAATGTGAGTTGATATACATGACATCAAATGAAAAACAAGAAGGTTTCAAACAATGTGTATAAATAACTACATAAATTCATATTAGAATCTTATAAGCCTGAAAGGGTGTGTCCCTCAGATAACGTTTCACCGTTACCTGAAAGAGGCTTTACCAATTTACCATGATTAACTAAAGTGGTTCCCTCTACATATATTTACATTTGTCTCTGTATTTTTCTCTTTCTGTCTATTATTGAATCTCAAATGCTAGCAACATGCTGAGGCATTTCTACCACTTGCACTTTTTCAGACAAATCAATCAACTCCTGAAGAAAATGCACAAATGGCTGAAGCGCAAGCAAACACCCATGCTTATGTTTGTCTTTAGCTCTAACTGTTCATAACCTTAATAAAGGTCGGTATTTTGGAATGCCTTTGGACAATCTGTATTGCATATATATTATTATATTGAATAGGTATTGATTGGCAAGGAAATCTTCAAAGATCAAGTTATCAGTCATATAAATAAGTAACCAATCTATAGCATTTAAGTGTTTGTGCCAATTTAACAAAATGGTGATGAGATCTATACACACATAACCCACAAATAAACAGAACCATGAGAGACAGTTATGTTGTGCTCGGGTATCTTGTAATTGGGTTCACACATGCATCCAACAAAATCCCATTCCATTCTCTTTATTCAATTGTTATCTCACCACCACCAAGAGATAAGGTAAGCTAGAAGAGTAAACCTGAGTTCATGGACCAGACCATAGGACCTTCCATGCCCTGATGATGTGTCGGTGGTCCTTCTTGGTAGTGTTGCAGGCCAAGTAGCTGATGACACCTGATGATACCTGATGATACCAGCTTCCACTCCGCATAACCCTCACCGCCCCCAGATCGTCCCTGTCCGACTGGACATGTGCCTGTCTTGGACAATGTATTAAAGACTCAGTACATAACACGTACGGCGTACGCACTTAAGAATTATATACCTATTCAATGGTTCTGTCGGCGCAGCCAAAAGGGGACTGGCCACTCTTCAGAACCTGTTTTTTTCTCTAGAGTTTTTCCCTCAGCTGCTGTGTATCAACATGTTGATGCATTTTCTGTCAGGATTTAAGCTGGGTGTTTGAAAAAGCACTTTGTGACAAAGGGTTTAAATAAATGTTGTCGATTAATTTGAACTGTGACAGCTAAATGAATGCTGGATTTGCCCTTTACCTTGGGAGGCTAAGTGACTGGGACAATGAGGCTCTCTGTTAGCAGGAAGCTAACTTTAAATCAGCTGAGATGTCTCTTGGACATTGCTTCCCGAAATCCAATAATCACTTTCTGTAAACTACACATTCAGATATTTGCCTGAAGTCAATTTAACATAAGTCTATGTAATACATCAACATACGGGAAAAAGATAATCTTGAGATTTAGATTCTACTGCAATTAGGATCTTAATACAGTGCCTTAAAATTAATCCAAACTTCTGACTACTTGTCACATTACTGAATTGCAAATTACACAATAAAATGTAGTTCATTTTGAAAACTTTATTTTAAGGTCCCTGTAACTCAAAATCAATGATCGTAAGGTGTGATGTGAAAACTCCCCGTGTAGCAATGAGAGACACAGAGAATGGACACAGAGGGGGGTGTTCAGTGCCCTGGAGGACAGAGAACTAGGTCTCTTTTACAGCTTAGCCTCGTTTTACAGCAAAAGGTAGACAAAAGACGTCTAACTAGTCTTGAGAGCGCTTTCATTATTTAAAAATGTGTTCAATAAATACTGATATACACACCAGTGAAGGAATGATAACCAGACTCCAGCAGCAAAGTTCTGGCTCCTCTGGTCGCCAGAAAGTAACAGCCAACTGAAGTCTATAAAATACAATGTCTTCGCACGTTTATACCAGCAGTAAAAGGCAACGCTGCATGAGAGACTGCATCTATAGGTTTTAGTACTGAGGCATGCATATAGCACATGACCAATATACAAGACTGACATGGCTTGTTCAATTTCAATGATTTGCTGATGACACAGAAAACTGTGCGTAATAAACCAATGCTAATCTTCTGTATTTTACCAACTCCAAGTGAAAGAGATTTTCATTGAACGTCGTAAGACATCTGTAGTGGGGAACTCTGTGTGTAACGGTACCATCAAGGGTAGTAATGGTGAATTCATCGAAGTGATAATTTGGGACTTTGAGGACAGTATTCATTATGTTTGACTAGCAGTTTATAACTGCAGGGTAAATAAGGGAATTGTAGACATTGGAAATCAGAGTAGGTGGGCAAAGGGTTGAGAAATAGACTGCAGTATAGCCGTGTTTAATTACACACCAGACCAAGGCACTCAACCCTATGAGTGCAGAGTTAACATACAGTTGTAAACTAAAGATGAGGAATTAAATACATGTTATGATGGACAGAAAACTAAAACAAGGACATTTCTAAATGAGCCCAAACACTTTTGTGTGTGACATATTTTTGAAAGAGACTACTAATGCTTTTAAAATAATATCTGGTGACAGTAGTTCATTATTTACCGATGCACTGTGTATAGCCTCCTTGAGAAAATTGAAAAGCCCATTGTAAGCTTTACAGCTGCGGAATCAAAGTTGAGACGCTTCATTTATTTCCTCTTTCTAGCCCTTCTCTCCCCATATCCCCCCGTCCAGGTTGACAAGATAAAGTTTTGGGTCACCTTGCTCTATGATTGGAATCATTATCAGCCAGCTGGGAAAATCATTCTTTCTCTCTCATGAGATTCTTCAACCAGATGGGGTCCTGCACCATTCTGTCTCCTCTTCCACTCTTAATAAAAAAAGAACACAATTCCAGTTATTTCATGCAAGATGCCAGAGAGTGGAATTTGGCCTAAAAACGAAGCCCATGTCTCAGATGTTGCCTTGATAGAGCATGCAGGGGTGCACACCGGTGGTCGACATTAAGGTATACCATGTATCGGTCTTCAACTGATTTTTATCCACTCTGGATCAAATGTGACTATACCGTGACTATTTTCATATTGTTCTTCAAGGTATAGCTGGCCCTAATGTCACTTTTGTTGTCAATTTTTGTGCCAATTTCAGTCACTGCTGGTGAAGCTAATTTAAGACCAGCGAAAAGTTGTTTTGAGCAGAAACGCTGTTGTGTATTTATTTCATTTGACAGCAAAATGTGTTCTACGATCAGCCATGACACCACCAGCTCCACACAGACCTTTAACAACAGGTTTCCCACACTGATTTTTCTACAGACTACACATGGAACAAGTAATGGCATTAAATGTCAGTGAACATTGGATAGTTTATCATTTGTAAACGAAGCTTAACTTTATTTTCAATTATGTCTGTTTTTGTCCCTTTAGACAGTCTATAACGTGTTTTCATCATGAAATCATTTTGAAATACACCTGTATCACAAAAACTGAATTCCACACAACATCTGTAAGCATTGCTTTTGGCTCTTTAAGTTTATTTAAGCAACCTCATTCAAAAGAACTGGTTTTGTCTACGATTACCTTCTCACCTACCTTTGCAATGATAACATTTCGATATGCGTTGTTGATTATTATTATTTGATTATTTCCCATTGTTTGTAGAGTAACCTCAAGCTAGACCTTGTCACATATGGGTGAGCTGTGTTGTACACAGGGTGTTAGGAAGAGCACTTCTGTGTGTTGAGGTAATTAGGTGCACAGCTGTTTTGAGTTTAGCTAAGCACCGGGCATAGTATGTTATTCAGTGGGCTATTTATGGTCCCTGGTTAGGTTCATGGGTGCTTGATATTGTTATATTGTTATGTGTCGTTATGTGAGTGAGTGTTGTCTATAATCGTGTAGGCCTACTCATATAATCATTTGTTGTATTGCAAGTTAGAAGTCGCTTTGTGTTAGCGCGTTAATTTGCTATTTACGTACAGCGTATGTTTTCCATTTATGTGGCTGTTTGTTTTATTTGGATTAAAACACCACAAATGTTATTTCTCTCTTCTGCATCTCACTCCTTTTGCAAATCACTTTGCAAGCCGTGACAGACATTTTGGTGCATTTTCAATTCCTTATGTGTAATATTTTTGTTCAATGTTAATTGTTTTTTTGTTGCTCTAATTCTCTCTGAAACTAAACATGAAATACATAAACTGATGTATTGCTGTTGGAAGACACTTTCGCCCCTGCTTGGCTTCTGGACTGATTCGCTGGCATACACAACTGTTTTAAAATCACCTGGTATACCTCAGGATTCACAGATTCCTTGGTAATGTGCACATATGGAACTGTGTAGTAACCAAAAAGGTATTAAACAAATAATTTCACATTCTTGTTTATTGAAATGACCATTCTTTGCATTGAATTTGTGGAATGTATTTATTTCGCGTAATAGTGAGATTCTCTGTGATTACAAGTTTAGCTCCTACTCGGTCAATTTACAAGGTAGAAGGACAGGTCAGTTTCTATGGGTAAATGAGTTTCTAATCTTCACTAAGACTACAATTACTCCTGGATTATCAAGAGATGAAGCGATGTATTTTTAGCAAAGAGAGCTGCGTCATGTTGTTCAATTTGAGAATTATGTTTCCAACTCCGACCGAACATGGATTATTTTGGGTCATAATCATGGACATTATCAAACTAAACGCTGCTGGACTTTGAAAGCTCCTTAAAGGGCAGTTGGAAAAACCATCAAATGCTATGATGAAACCGGGTCTCATGAGGACTGCCAGAGGAAAGGAAGACCCAGAGTTACCTTTGTTGCTGAGGTGAAGTTCATTAGCGTTACCAGCCACAGCAATTGGCAATTAACTGCATGTCAGATTGCAGTACAAATAAATGCTTCACAAAGTTCAGGTATCTGAACGTCAACTGTTCACAGGAGACTGCGTAAATCAGGCCTTCATGGTTGAATTGCTGCAAGAAACCGTCACTGAAAGAGACCGATAACAAGATGATCTCACTAGCATATGGCAAAAAGATAAACGCTGACAACAGCTACAGTGCAAGGTAATTGAATGGTCATATGTATATATGGCCATTCCGAGAGAGAGAAATTTGTTTTTTCTCCACTGATTTAACTAACAGAAATAGAACAAAATGCCATAATGCAGATGACTGATCTGAGATGTCTCTAACACTTTTTTTATTATCCCCCATGTACTCAACCACACGATTACCTGTTCTGTTCTGTTTATTTATTCTGTCCACAAGGTGACATAATAGAATTACTAAGATCAGGAAATCAACCTGCTTTTATTTGACCTGGAAAAGATCCATCCTAGTCAGGGCGTGGTCCGACGAGTCATTATCTTTGGCCTGTGGCCTGTTGATGGTTTAAAACAAATCAAACCCAAAACAGCCCATGCAAGTATCACTTTTACCGGTGAGCAAATATGAAATTAAAAGCAAACACTGAGCCAGTCGATACATAGGAAAGTTAACACTGAATGCAGAAACAGGAATGGACAGAAACATGTACTTTCTGTAGGAAAAGCAGGTAACGAGCCATGCATAATATAAAACGAAAGCTTCACCTGCACAGACTATATATGTGTGTTACGCAACTGAATGCATTAATCGGTACATTTTCACAACACTTTTAGGATTGTCGTTTTTTTATTAAATTGCTTTGAGTAAGTTCATGTCCGCCCGCCAGCAATGGGGACAACACTTGAACAATGACCTTCGATTTCAGCCGATTCATTTACAGCACAATTACATTGCTGCAGAACGTATTAAAACAGTGCCTGTGCCTTTCTTGTTAGTGAGGGGGAGCAGGTCAGACATGAGCCTGCAGAAATTACTTATCTGTGAAGCATCTCCATTTACATAATTTCAACTCCTGTACACACAGTCACACGTTGAGCACTATACTGGATAGCCCGGTCTATGACGCCGTGATACGCATTGTGCTCCCTGACCCCCACGCCTGAAGAATGGAACAGGCCGCGAATCAGTGCCATAGCAGATCCAAGCTTACGTATACGCCGGCCTACTGTGTACAGTTCCTCCTAATCCATTACCTTCGGTTCATGGACTTTGTTTAGTATATCTGTACATGTATGTGTGTGTGTGTGTGTATGTATGTTGTGTGCGTATGTATGTTGTGGCCAGATACACGGCTGTGCCTGTCTTAGCTGGTCCCGATGTCAGAGTTGGGATCTTACCAATCTTTTGTTAGCCAGCCCGTTCTCTAACAATATTTCCATCCCCGTAAAAGGGACACTTGTGTTGTCTAGGTACTTTAGGTACGTGATTTCATGGTCAGGAACATTCATTTACACATTTTAACATCACAATAAACATAGCTGTATACATTTGAGAATAGTCACACAGTCACAGATATCAGGGTTGAACCAGGTTCCGGTCTATATTCAAACAACGCTTCGACATTCTAGTATTCAGCATAAGTTCTTACATAACCAAATGAACGCATTTAAATAATAACACGTGTTTCTTCTCAGATGGATGTTTACTCACTGTCCTTTTCTGGCTTGCATGAATAAACATTCAAAAAGTGTTAACAAAGTGCAGTGATATATGTTAACTGTTTTTAGAAAGCTCTTCCTGAAATATGCAGCAGCTTGAGATGAGAAGTTCATTCAAGTTAAGTGATTTTTACTTCGTTTCTGTGTCTGGAAATTACTGCCGCGTTCCTATACTGCTATCGTCTTCAGGGTTTTCAGTGAATTCCTGATATAACACACCTGATAGCTGCTTGTTAAACCATTTATTAATAACATGGGTTACAGGAGGGTAGTTATTATATATTTGCAGAGAATAGACAACCACACAAAATGTAGATGGCATCACAACTGATTATTTCCAGTTAAATTCTCAAGGACAGACTGGTTCAATAATCTGAGCTTCTAGGATGCTAGCACTCTCGGAATGAATGAAGACAATCAATTAATTTGCGGGTGGCTGAATGCAACTCAATATTCCTTTGGTCTAATGATACAACTGAACAAACAATGTCTTGAGGTAAAATATGATGTATAAACAAGAAGACATGCCGTTTGCTTAACCAAAACCGATCATTTGTGTTGGCGCCGCTCCTTTTTCCAGGTTTTGAAATATTCCGGCTTGTAGGGTGGACAATATTCAAAAACAGCCAATAGGAAAGGATTGTTACTTTGAAGTAAGTACATAACAACTGCAAACAGAGCTTCAGATTTCACCACATGTTGATTGCTAATAAGCGAAACAAACAGCTATGAAAGAAAGGTGTCAATTTACAATTTGATACTTCCTAACAGTGGAGCAGATGCACAAATTGTAAAAGGTTGTAAAACTGTCAAGTGATATCGTACAAAAAAATCTGCATATGCCTAACATGGAGGAATTGGATCGGTAAAGATGAACAGTTGACAAAGTGGATGACAACCAATAGAGATAAAGGGAACTGTGCTTAATGCCCCAATATTACAATCAGTAACCTTTCACCTTTCACTTCCTAAATCAGGATGGGATAGGATGTCTTCAGCCCACAATGTCTGCTGCCGACTGATAAACACGGTGGGGGATCCGTAATGGTATTGGAAGCCATTGGGTGGAATAATTGCTCTGCACGGTTGTTTAGCAAGGAATACCAGGCCTTTTTAGAGGTGCGTCCTACAGAGAAAACATCCTGGATGATAATGCCCCCATACTGCTAAACAAATTCAAGAGTAGTTTTATGTTGTCAGTCAGCTTTTAATGGCTTCCCTACTCACCGGATTTGAACATCATTCAGCTGTTATCGAATTTTACGTAGCGCAGAGGGCAAAATGAGGCGAGTCACACAACACGCCCAGAGCCTGGGCGTGGCACGCGAGAGGCCCAATGCCCCGGCCGCGCCCAACACGTTTTCCAGTACCCTGGCACCACTCAATGAGCCAGCCGGCAGCCAATCTCTGCCTGAAAAACAGCCCAGAGCAACCAACCACATCCCAGCAGCAGGAACGTGGGCGTGGTCTGGCTCCCCTTGCGACCTAATCAGAAGAGGCTGTTAAGGGCTCCTTTATTAGCAGGTTTTACATTGTCGGTTCTTGTAACATTGTTTACTACGATATTCCCCCTTCACTTAAAGCTTTTCCATAGATTAACCCTTGCATGCTTTTTAATGGGCAGTCTACCCATTGTTGATTCTAAAAGGAGCTAAGCATCTCCCTGAATTCATTCATTGTCTAACGATTAGCCATCTCAGTGACAGGTTAAATGTATAGAAAGAAATCGGTATTGCTTTGTGCAAAAAGTAAATATATGCACACATAAATGGTACCTATTGATCTGTCAGGGGAAAAACGGTTTGCAACAGAGTAAAAATATCATTTCTGATGTCAAATCTTTCAAATTTTAGAAAAAGAGGAGAGATTGGGCCAATAGGGTTGCTGAATGGCTGGAAAGGGGTGGAGCTCACTGTTCCATTTCTAATCTCATGTCTCAGCTCATATACAGACCCAGAACTTAATCGAGCACCTGACCAATTATGCCACGCTTTAGTTTGGGTTTAAATTAGATTACAATTTCGCTAATGTCAAATGCTTTTTCTTTTGCTTACACTGTTAACCCCTTCATTAGCACCACACACAGTCCAGGGGATTACGACTTTAATGGGGTCGACTAGTGTCGCTTCGGTTACAGAAGCAACCGCACACTAGAGCAGCTGAATCTGTGTACGCAGGTTAATTATTAAATAACTTCTAAACATATTTCCAGCGAATACCCCGGCGACGCCATGTTTCATAGTTAAATGATCAGACTCCCATGACGCCCGGGATATTCTTTCATTGCGTTCAGTCGGGGCCACTGCCTCATATTTCATATAATCTGCACTCGCGTAGGTTCCTCTAAGGAGCCGGTTGCCGTCCGTTCGATATGGCTAACCACCTAAATGAATGGTCCATTTATTCCTCTGATGTGAATCGATTTGCTCAATATTTCTCCCTTTGTCTCTGGGCCCCTCCTTTTAATGCCGCTCTCCCATGTTATATCATCAAATGGATAATAACTAGAATGGTAACATTCTGAAGCTAATCTCCCGGTTTGGCGCTCCCCAGGGGTCCCGCCCGTGTTGTGGAGAAACTGCAATGACTCAGGCTGTATACAGTGCAGTCCGTACGCAGTTCGACAGCGACACAAGATTCACAGCTTTGACTTTGACGTAAAACGATTAACGAAGAGGTTAAAGTGCTGACGGTCAGCTTAATACAAATGGTATTTACATCTATAAACGCTAAACTTTGTAGGAAACACAGCCCTTTTACACGCCGTTTCCCAATGTCAGATGCATAAACATTAACTACTTTGGTTTTAATCATTTGCATTTGATGACTGCCTGAAGTCTGGTGACCCATAAACATCTTCACACGCCGGGTGTCTTCTGTGGTTATGTTCTTGCAAGCTTGAACCGCAGCCATTTTCTACTGCTTTTTTCACAGATAAGTTGGTATGCCAGCTAAATTGTTTTCTACAAAACCTTCTCTTGCAATCACATTATCTGTCTAAAATACATGTTCTCTCCAGGCTATTTTTGGTATCTTTTTAGGTCATCCTGTTTTTTAGGCTAACTAGTGTTTTTGTCCCTTGTAGTCAGGGCTGCAAAAGTCTTATTCCTGGAGTGTTTATAACCATTGGATTGTAATTTGTTTTTGTTTCTTCTAGATTCTTCATTGTGAGCCCTTTGGACATCTTTTATAGAGGATTTCCTTGGTGTAGCAGGTTTTATGTCACAACAGTGCTCTCTGACATCTTTTTAGGTACCAAACTAAAGATTTTTGGCTCGAATAATAATTTTGCCATGTGTCCTTAATTACTTTCTTCCCATAAATGTGCTTCATTAAGTATTACCTTAAGTTGCATTAGATTTGATTAGATGCAACTTTATTTTCATTAAACAATAAGCAAAATGCAGTTTACATCCAACCAGTGCAAAAGAGCAGTGCAAAAATGGCATCCAGGGCAGTGTGTCAATGTGCCAACATGAGTCAAATGAGATGGAGTACAGTGTGAGGATATGCAATTGACATGGATAAGTAAATATTCAGTTCAACTATGTAGCAGATTTCAAATGAGCAGAGGGCATTACAAGCGAATAACATGTGCAAATGGCAAATATAATAAATCGAGGTAGCTGTAGTGGTACAATAGCATGCATTGTGCAAATGGCAAAAATATAAGGTAGCAGAGTGTATGTAAGGTTACAATGTATTAAGAAATGTAGCCTGTAACTGTAAACACGTAGGCACGGTAATTGTGTATAACAATGAAAATCATTAGTTTGACCTGAGGCACATTGTTATCATAGGTTCTTAGTATAACCTGCAATAATCACTCACATATTAGCCCCTTTGGGAGTGAGGCTTATAATCTAATATTGTTCTAGAGAAGCCAGTATTCAATTCCAATTTGACCAAGTAAAATAAAAATAACAATTTATCAGATTTTGTCTCCCTATTTTTTTATTACATTTTGCAAATGGCTCACCTCTCCGACACCTCCTGTCTTACAGTATCTGTTGGCAGTTTGCATTCGTTGTGAAAAATTCATTACAAATAATTAGAATCAGTTGAGCTCATTTACACAGGATTATTGGCTGCCACGCAATGTGCAGTTTTGCGATGACACAATTTGTGGAGGAATTCACTTATTCAATTTCTGTGTGTCTTTACCCTGACATACTTCCATTGATCTTTACTTCATTAGTAGTTATCCTCCTAACAAAACACTCATCAGACACTTTATTAGATACAGTACATCTAGAAAGTATTCACGCTTCCCCTATTCACATTTTGTTCTTTTACAGCAATATTGCAAAATGGATTCAATTAATTTGTTCCTCAATGGTCCTCAATAGTCGACACCCAAAACCCCATAAATGATAACATGAATAAAGTTTTTTGAAATCTTTGCAAATCTATTAAAAATATAACACAAAAAAAATCACACGTACACAAGTACACATCCTTTGCCATGACACAAAAAAATTAGCTCAGGCGCATACTGTTTCCACTGATCATCCTTGAGATGTTTCTACATGACTGAGTCCACCTGTGATGAATTCAGTTGATTGCACATGAATAGGAAAGGCACACGCCTATCAATATAAGATCCCACAGTTGACAGTGCATGTCAGAGCAGAAACCAAACCATGAAGTCCAAGAACCTGATGGTGACAGAGCTCCAGCGTTGCTCTATGACGTGAGGAGAACCTTCCAGAAGGACAACCATCTCTGCAGCCAGGGCCGACCCGCCGCGTAGGCGGTATAGGCAAAAGCTAGGGACCGCATTCATCCATAGGGGCGCTCAAATAAAAATTGGCTGTGATGCAAAGGGGGGGCTCCATCACAGCCAATTTGTATTTGAGCGCCCCTATGGATGAATGCGGCCTAGGGCACCATTTTGGTCAGTGCCGGCCCTCTCTGCAGCACCAATCAGGCCTGTATGGTGGAGTGGCCAGATGGAAGCCATTTCTCAGTAAAAGGCACATGACCTAACCCTTACTGGGAGACTAGTCAGAATTGAGGGAAAGATGAATTCAGCGATGTACAGAGACATCGTTGATGAAAACCGTCTCCTGAGTTCTCTGGACCTCAGCCAGTTACACACCACTTCTTAATTGCAACCCCCAAATCAGGGACTTATTTTAACCTGGGACACCAGGTGGATGCAATTAATGATCAGGTAGAACAGAAACCAGCAGGCTCCTGTCCTTGTGAGTTAAGAGTTGAATAGCCCAGAGTAGGCAAAATGCGACCATGGATCTCTAAGGCTATTTATAAAATGTGATGTAATGTATCAAAGATTAACGAGAGGTTTGCGAAATCACTGCTTATTTGCTGTGTAGTTAGCAGGTGTTTCTGAGTCACGCGGACTCTATTAATTTTATGCAAATCAGATCAGCACGAGAGATGCACATCTTTCATGTGGTGTCAGGATTTCGTCTCACCTTATGGAACAAATGTTCTGTTGGAGAATGATTGTTTCTTTTGGAACGTCTTTTCCTACTGACTTGAGTCATTACTTTTGTTTTGTGATTCAATTGTATTCTTCAATAGAATCTGACATTGGATTGGACTTTGCAACGTTGTACACTGGCAAGATTAATATGTGGGACTTACAATGTCCGAGCAAAGGCAATTTGTTTTACTTTTGCAAAGAAAATGAATCAAGCTGCTGCACCATTCTATAGACATGTTTATATATGATATTTGTATACAGCATATCGTAATCATACCATACTATTTTTGATTATCATGACAGACACGTTTTTACCATCAAATCGTCCTCCGCTTGGTGAGCAGCTTTATATAACCTATACACGGCCTCAGCTCAAGTAAAAAACATTTACTTTAAATATTGGTTTGAACAATGACTATTGTCATTTACCAGCTTGGGGTCTTATGGCTACGGCCGTATCTGGCAAAAATGAACAGAATTAATGACTCAAAAAGGGAGTTTAACTTTTCCCATCACTGGTAGAAAGATGGATTGCAAAGGATTGCAGTGTCTTAAGCACTTAACCGTGAACAGAGGATAGGAGCCTCTGGTGACCATGCCAAGGTAATATCCTCCATGTGAAGATATCGTTGCCTGGTAATAACCGTCATCATCATCTGTGATTATTTTGCCAGCTGGCCTTCAATGTAATTACGAATCTTGTCTGACACACAAGCAAGTTCTGATTGTAATGACTGTTATTCACCTTAGTTGTGCCCTGTGACCTTTCAGGCACCAATATTGAGACAAAATCATCTTCGCCAGATTAATTAGCTCTGTTGACCCAAGATGATGCTTCACATAGACAACCTATTGAGCAACAATTAGAAATAATGTATTTCTTAAACGTGTCACATTAATACTTCGTGTTCCCATCAATAAGTATAAATGTAGGCCTGCCACGCATGCCTACCAGTGAGACAAAATGCCCGTTCTCCCTCCCTGAACGTGTTCTTCGTCATCGCCTTTGTTTCAGATCACCTTCTCTATTTCAGTTAATTCATGCATCATTTGTATGCTGGTCATTATTGTAGCCTGTACTATCTTTAACATTTGTTCCAGTCTTTATTTGTATCTAATTTTTACATTGAAGTTCACTCTGCACTTGTGTCCAACAATCAATGGCCAGTAAAAAGGATTAAAAAATGTCCCAATGTAAATGTTCGGCTCCTTCAGGTAGATTTTTTTTGCTATCTAATGATCAGTTTCGATGTAGAGAATTAAAATGTTTTTGGTTAATAACATCTTGTTTTTCTTTCTTTAGTGTGACACCAAACCTGAACTGGCATCCCTTGAGGGAATTTTATTGCACCAGGAGTAACCTAACGCTAATTACAAATGATTTGAATTTTTTTAATCAAGGAAAATCAACTGCTGCTACTGAATAAATTGTATGAGCGGCACCATTACATAATCGTTTTAGACAGACGCTTTCACAATATCTAGAGTATGTAGTTGTGTATAATGTATTGGGCAGCAGATAATCATCTGTGGTACATTTTTCAAAGCACCAGAGAACACCTACTTCAACCAATGCCAAAAACAACTTGCCCTACAATATGTCCTGAGCAAAGTCAATGGAATAAATGCTTAGCTCGGTGGCTTGCTATTCAATGATTTTTATTAACTTAAAATGAATTTGGAAAAAGAAATGCAGAGTTTACTACTAAGAGATCAATGGGTGATTGTGAAAGCAGGTGCTGTTACGTGTGCGTGTGTTTGTGTGTAGGAGGGCTCCTCTGAGAATCCAATCACATCAGCAGTGTGAGTGACTTGAAAGTCCAGTTTTCACCGACAAACCGATCACAGATCATGTATGTGTCTGGCAAATTGCCATATTTGTTAAAAAAAACTTCTGAATACTCACCCACCCCAATTACCACAGTTATTATTTAAGCAAGGCAAACATCAATACAAATAACCTATTTGCTGTTATGATCCAGATATGACTCTCCTGGTCCACAAGCATTGACTGAATACATTCTTCTTCTACGTATTTCAGTTTGTTTCTACAGAATATATCCGTAGGAAACAACAGTTAATGATGCAGTTCACACTGTACCTGGAATCTTCTTTGTTAGCCTACTTAGGTTAAAGCACTTATTGTTCCATATCTCTGTGCAAGATCACTTCTGAAAAAGTATCAGGCCCAGTCTCATTGAAACATCATTGTGATGCGTAAAGTTCTGGTGAGGATATAAAACGCAATGGGGCCTGACTGGGCCAGATCTGGAAGAACCAGACATCCTTTTAGATTATGGAAACATGTTGTCAAACTGTACATTTCTCAATATATCTGAAGAGAAAAAAAAGATCAGACATCACTTCCCTTATAGCCTTCAATACATCTCCTGACGTAACATGTTTTGAACACGCAGACATTTCTTGTTCTGACCTTCCTTCTGGCAAAAATATGTGTGAAACAAATCTCACCGACCTAGAAATCTGCGACGATACACACCACAAGGGTCCCTCCCGCATGGTGAATTCTCCTTAATCCCCTAATCTAAGCAGATATCTATGCATATATTATTTTTCCCCTTTTTAGCTCTCCACCCCCATCACACACAGAAACACACACAATATATATATATATATTGTGTTGTGTTCTTTGAGTAACTTTGTGTAGTGTTGTCATTAAATCTTTCGCCTTTAATCCGGTTGTCAGTTGTAATGAGAACGTGTTCTTAAAAGGGTAATCTGGTAAAACAAAAAATTAAATAAAACAGGCAATTGCATTCGTAGTGGTTAGCAAACAGCCTGTAATCTCTCTAATTGGTATCAACGCTCTAATACAAATCGCCGTTCCAGTTCTATTGAATGAAGATGGAAACACTGGAAACGACTGAGTGGAAGCAACAGTAACAAATGCTCTGTCATAGCTTGATCTAGGGAGAACTATTAAAATCGGAGAGGGAAGTGAAAACCACTATTGGGTAGCGACAATATAGCCATGATGTATTGATGCATACATGGGACTCAGCAGCCAAGGTCAAGCCAATGAAACATGAGTCTCTACTGTAATCCTCCATAATAACATAAGCTCCCGTTTCAACCAGCCTTTGTCATGAAGTTGTTGTATTGATCGTCACAACCTTGAGTGTATTGATGCCATACATCAATGTATTCGTGTCGTTGGCTCAGTCACTTCGACAAATGTTCCTTATGTTTCGGCTTTATGTTGGGAGAAAGCATTCTTTCGTTTTTTAATTTTTAACCCGCGTTTGATGGTACCGTTTTTTTTATCAGGTTATGACATCAGAAAAGCCCCCTACTTTGAGTCGGAAAACCCTCCCACAGTAGATCTACTGTTGGAAGTGGAAGCACGGCGACAAGGTCCGAAAATGGCATTGAAGACGCAGTAATCACATTCTGATTGTAACGATTTGTTTAATTCTCTGGAAGGGAATTTTGTGTGAGTGGTATATGCCATCCTTGGGCAAACATGCTCACTTCTCATAATGCAAGTCCACGTAGCCTCTTTGTCAAGGTTATTATCATCAGTTTACATTCAAACCAACTCTCCGCTTGCAGCAAATTCACCATACTTACTCTCACTTGTAGTTGACCAGCTTACAAAAGCTGTAAAAACGTTACTATGCAGTATCGTTCAAAGGTCTGGGGTCATTTAGAGTTGGCCTGGTTTTTAAAAGAAAGGCTATTTTTTGTCCATTAAAATACCTTCTTAACAGTAGAGTATTTGTTAACAATGTTTCCCATCATGAAACCAGTTTCACATTCAAAACATTGATTTTGAGATTCCGTGTCTTAACAAAATATAAAGAACAATATGACAATTGGATTATTCAAGGTACTGTATATGTAGTACCTATGAAGTTATACAAACTGCACTAAAACCAAAACATTACAGTAAATACTATCAGCTTTCTGTGTTTTTATTTAGCACATTACACACGTTCTGCTCCTTGGCAGGTGATATAGTCAATTCATGTTGCCCGAGGCAAGTTACTTTTTTAACAATGTGCACTTGAATCCAATTTGTCTGCCTTGGACTCCGTGTACCCCCTAGTCATTTTTGTTGTCTTCTCCCTCGGTTGAACAGGAATTAACCTTTCCTCTCTTCCGTCTCAGCACTTTATTTTAATGCTGGACTCCGGCGCTTTTTTTATAAGACATGGTATTGGGGTTCACCTCGTCCGGAGGACCAGGTCAAATGATGGGGAGTTTTGTCAGTGCAATGGTCTGCAGCACTATTAGCAACAACGTGCAAAAACAAAAGCTACTGCCACAATACAAAATGGAGATTTCTTTAATCTAACCTTTATAAAACCAGTGAGCCGAATTCTCATTCGCAACGGCGACCTGGGTAGAAGCTGGGGATTGAACCCAGAACATCATACGAGGCATGCAGTCGACCACTAAGTCACCAAAAGTGTTATTTTCTGGGCCCACATTTCTACGTAATCCCAACTTTTGAACGGCTGTGTACCCTTACAAATTTTCTATTCTAGAATATATAAAATACACTCTGAACAGAAGCAGGCTGTGACATATTTATCTTTTATTTTTTCTGATATCTTTCTGACAAAAGAGAGGGGAGTAGAGAAATGCAATTGCGCTTTGCTGACAGGAGATTTATTTTGCCGGGCAGCGGAAGATCTATTTTAATATAAGATGCAGCCAGCATTGCTGACATTTATTGATCAACAGTTCTTTATTGAAATGTAGAAAAGGCCCCACTTACAACAAATAACAGCTGGTTTATAAAGAACGTTAGCACGTCAATGCTCAGGAGTCAGTGTGTCTGTAGATTAGCAGCGGAGGCCACTTTCATTAGGTCTTTCTTCAATTTATGGTTCTCTCATTTCAATTGTCAACAAGAAATGTTTACAATTGTTTCGTACTGAGAGATGCAGTCATAAAGTTAAACTCATACATAACAGACAAATTCACAGTGTCTCCGAGCAATTGGTCAAGATTTTTCTGGTACAGTTTTAGTTATTATTTTTTTTTTAAATTGCTAGTGAGACAAAGCAGTCTTGTCAGAATAATGTACAAAACACAACCACCTTTAACCTACATAATCTACTATAGCGACTTATCAAACTTGAATCCAACCTTTGCAGCATGAATTTATGCAAATCATAGTTTCATTCTTCCATCCTCATTTATATGCTGTTTTGAGGTCACACCCTGCTCCCACTGGGCAGAGCTTTCTCCTAATCACTTTACTCTGCGTTTGATTTGCCTCATTTGTTCCAATGAAAAGCCCATCCATCAGGAGATTTCCCATGAAGCTTTGTGGCCATCACTAATATTTGCCTTTGTGTTTAGCCACTGTGGCATAGACTTTTAGGGCAGAACCGTGTCCCTCTATCCCAGCCCACTGCCCCACTCCTCCCACACTCCATATCCCTGTACTACATGGCATGGGCTTTTCTTGCAATATTTCCACGTTCCTTAAAATTGTCAGGCGGTGGCTGGAAGCAGATGGTTGAAAGCAAGGGTTATCATTTAGGAAGCAAAGGCTTATTCATTGTACACCACATTGACAATAGCTGAGGATACACTGGATGGAACGCAGCTGGCCCTTCCTTAGACTCAAACGTTTTGCAAATCTGAGGAGTTAAAAAACAGATACTTTATCGGCTGTTTACTAATGCTACATGAAAAACAATTTTACGACAGTATAATTATGTCATAATTTTTTTACTCAACATAACGAGCACAATTGAACACTGCTATAGAATATGCAGTACCTCCTCTATATTGGTATGTTCATTAAATAGCAAAAGGTCCAGAATTAATTGCAAACATAAATACTGCCTACTTTGAAAACTTGTGATTTGTTAAATATTATCATTTTCGAATATTTCAATTAACCTTTTTTTAACCAACATTGATGAAGTCGTCAGTCAAGAAGTACGGTAAGCGTTACTAAATACAAGAAAATGTAGGTAAGCATTTTTTCATATTAAATTTGCCTGGTGTCTGCATCCAATGCACAAATAAATAACAACAACAGATCTGAGACGAAGCAATATATTTGGGTTAACAAAAATCGACATACGGGCAACTGTACTGTGCTGATTTTTGCAGATGTTTGATAAAAAATCTAAAATGAACTAGTACAATCAATGCCATGTTAGTTCCAGTACATGTTCACAGTAACTTGCCAGTATTACATCAGCTAGCCAGTCAGTTACCAATTAAGCATGGCCAGGCTCCAATGTCATAGTAAAGTGATTACAAGGTAAAGATTTCAATAGTTGCTGTTTCTAAAGCCATGTAAGAATTATATCAATTCCCACAATCACTGTTACGCAAGAGAATAGGCACAAAACAATAGAAATACTTTATTTGCCATCTTGGTCCTGATGAAATGCTTCAACTGCGATTAGTACATCCATTATTTAGTTCGTAGTTTAATGTGTTTCACTAGGTTTATCATAAGTGGAAAGCTCTGGTTGAGTCATGAACACATCCTGGTTTAATTCTTAAATATTTTGATGCCATTTCTGAAATAAATATTATGTACACACAGTTTTTCTCAATCACATTGGCACAATTGTCAAATTGTCAAACTAAATGACAAAAAAAAAATGCAAACTGATTGATTCATTCATTAGAGGCACTGTTCATAATGGGTTTTTTTCCAGTGTAATCTGCAGACAGAGCCCAACAGGCCGGAAATCACTCCACCCTTTGAAGACACCTGGGCAAAATGTGAAATCCAAGCCTTCTGTTCACCGCTATACTGCTGGACCAGACTACACCTGATCATAGACATTGCTGAAGAGATGAGTCTTTAGTAGATACTTAAAGGTTTCTAACCCTAATTAGAAGATCATTCCAAAGTAATTCTAGCTAAAATTAGAAGGCCTGCATTGTCACCTGACTGTTACAACAGATAGTGTTGGACTTGGTACCTGTTTCTGAATAAAAGGCATTGCTTAATGTCTTTAATTCCAATGAGTCGTATCAGGGTTTGTGGTGTATTGCCAAAATAAAAGTGCTGGCAAAATATTGTGGCCCCTTTATAAAAAGCCTGTCTATACTGTCTATAATCACACTGTCTATAAATATAGATATAGTATTTATGATAAAACACACTCCGACATTAAAAGGAAGTGCCAGAATAATAACTGTTTCTACCAATATGGTGACTGCTTAAATGTTGGACCTCCACCTTGCTACATTGCAGATGAGCAAAGAATAAATACAGACAAATACAACAGGCCACTGGAAAACTGAGAACAGCAGCACCCAGGGGCAACTGGTAGGACAGATTCTCATTTAATACAACCCAGACACTGGCCCAAACCAAGTTATGCTACATCGATATCCCCTTGACCATTTTGGATTGCAATATGTCGGTAACTTAGGTGTTATTAAAAAAAGTAGACCGGGATCTGGCGTAAGACCACTGTGTCTTCGTATTCTAGAAACGTCCATAACAGGAAACCTAACCAGAGTAGATAATGAGTATAATTACCTACATTTTAATGTACACTTACATTAAGCATCCGTCCATGAAATTGTCTGTTAACGTTAAGAAAAAATGCACAAACTTTGCCTACATGGGATGTCAGAAAAAATAACCCAATCGAAAGTGCTTGAACATGTACCCAGTATTGATCAGGTAACGTGCGAACCTACCATAATTAGTAGTTATGCTGTATTTTCATTTACCTTGATTTTTGTTTAATTGAAAAAACATATAAATGATTGATGGGAACGGTTTCAGTGTCTTGGGGGCTGCAGTCATTTGACAGGCTCCGGGGGGAGGGGCTCCAGGGGGAGGGGCTCCAGGGGGAGGGGCTGTGGGGGGAGGGGCATTATATAGGTGCACTTCATTTTAAACACTGAAGGTTGGATGGGTCATATTCAGGTCATGTGCCTTGATGCCAACATTCCAAACATTTGAATGAAATCCCCAAAAAGGCAGCATGTGTAAACAAAGACACTGGCCATGAGGTAATCAGGAGTGTATTTGTTTACCATGATGTTGTTTTTTAAAGATTGGATTCATTTGTACTTGTTTAATATTAAAGAACTACCTTCATAAAACGTTGATAATCAGGCATTTAATGCATGTGTGTATGGAGGGTACAATGCCCAGATAAGGTTAAAACAGGGATTATCACTCACAGATATACTTGTGTTTTGAAGCGTATAATCAACAGATAATGAATAAGATAAAGGTGTGACTCTTTATTTTACTCTTAAATGTGTATTATTGATCAATTCACCCGTGTACACGTGTTTTCAAGGAATTTCTGTCAGCAGTGTCTACAGATTCAGAGGAGGAAACCGGTAAAGAAGATGACGAAGATGACAAAGACATTTATATATTTTTCCTGTTCAATATTTGGAGAAAAACGTACTGCCACACCAAGCTGCTTCAGTGCAATAACTCCACTAATGTATTTCTGCCAATTATTTAACAAGTACATATTTGAGGTCATTGCTCCGCAGACAGATTTGTATTCGTGTCAGCTCACTCGATGCGGCGTCAACATTAATGCCTCTGAAATCAAGGCATTCGTCGGAAAAGGAGCTGGTCATGGTTATAATGAAGACGCCTGCAATGGAAACCTAGTGGGTAAGTGGCCAGAGTCATGCCCCTCAAGAGGTACACATGTTTATCATGGATGCTCCACTTTCAAGAAGCCATGAGCTCTGACTCCTATTGAGATCACTTGGCGATAAGTAAGGCCTGTACTTGACCACGTCAGGAGCAAGTGTATGCAGATGGAGAGTGAGAACCAGTTCTCAATTGATGGAGATGATGGCTCCTTACAAAAGCCAAGAAATCTGGATGTCTGCAGCGGTAGTGTCACGATATACGAGAGGTGTAGCACAATAAGCCATGTGCAGAGCCGGGTATTCCGTTTTGGTTGGTTTATTTGCAGTACAACACACAAAACAAACCGATAACGGCGAACAAAGCTAACTGGCTAACATAAAGTAAAGTGCGCGAAATAGTGTCTTCATTAAACACCGTTAAACACCAGTAGCAATACTTATAAATACAACAAACACTCACCTCTCTACTAAGTGACATTGAATAATGCGAAGCAACCTGGTGACTTGCTCGCAACCCTATTAACCCCACTAATGATAACACAAAACAGCTGTGAATGACAGAAGGTAAACAAGGAAGTGAATCACCGAAATACTGTGTAGCAATGCCCCCACGCCACTCGTGACAGGTAGCTTCTTAGCAAAGCCAAAACATGTGTGGTCAAGATGTATTCGCGCATCTGGGGGGTTTGGATTTGTGTGTGATTTCATGGTTTACACAGGTTAGTCTACATTTGATGGTGCTACTCAAACTCCAATAAGGGCTAGCTGCTAATGTCGTTCTGCAGCTGTGCAGAACTATCAGGGACCAGTCAGGCTGTGTTGTCTCTATTGAAATTTCTTCATATTGTTCAGTTTGATCAATCATCTCAAGAGTGTCGATGCGCCTCAGAAGTTGGGTCACCATTAGATGTAATTTTGATGAAGATCGAGACATCCTACAAAGAGGAAGAGGCGGTTTTTACTTTCGTGTAGACACTCAGCCTTTTTGGGTAAGAGTCTATTAGCATGGCACACCTTGATTTGGCAATATTTGCCCACTCTTCTCTTTATATCACCCCACAGATGATCAATTGGATTCAGGTCTGGGCTCTGACTGAGCCAATCCAAAACGTACATCTTCTTCTGAAGCCATGCTTTTATGGATTTGGATATGTGCTTTGGGTCAATGTTGTGCTGAAAGGTGAACATCCTCTTCATCTTCAGCTTTCTAATGGTTAGTCTGAAGGTTTTGTGCCAAGATATGGTATTTCGTTCTAACAGCCCCAATGAAAAACAGCCCCAAAGCATGATGCTGCCACCACCATGCTTCACTGAGTATGGTGTTCTTTCGGGGATTCTCTGGGCCAAACATAACTTTTGGAAGTA
Organism: Dallia pectoralis; assembly: GCA_029465975.1. NCBI lineage: Eukaryota > Metazoa > Chordata > Actinopteri > Esociformes > Umbridae > Dallia > Dallia pectoralis. Next base: position 12,035,196 of record CM055740.1, on the reverse strand, counting down.
TTGCCAAAAAGTTGATTTCATGAGACCATAAAACATTTTCCCACATGCTTTCAGCAGGAGTTTATTTTAGTTTTTGCAAAATTCAGCCATGTTTGGATGTTTTCTTCGTATCAAACCACTTGCCAGCCTACCCAATAGCCCATACACAGGAAGAATACGGAATTGTTCTCACGTGTAGCACACAGCTGGAACAGCTGACCACCTTTTTGTGATTAATCAGAGTGACTTTAAATTATGGCAGGTGTGTAATGACTTTTATTTAACATGAACACAGCCACATCCCCAGTTATAAGAGGGTGTGCACACTTATGCAACCAGGTTATTGTAGGTTTTTAATTGTACGTTATTCCCCTCAAAGATTTCAGATTGTTTTTCAATTGAATTGTTCACGTTATAGGTCACATTTTATATCCACCGTATGTGTGCCATGCCCTAAGATTGTGTGTGATCACAACACTCACGTGAGAGGAGTGGATTTGGCTCACTCCAGCAAAGTCCCCTTGCGGGTACCTGGTAGGCATATGTTGGCAGATGGATGACATTGCATGTCAATAACTCATGGCTTCTCCACTGGAGTGATACAGACGGGATGGACATACAGAAAGGAGACAATTTTAAATGTTTACCCTACATGGGCAATGCATCTTGGGAGATTCAGTTTTTTTACTTTTATAAACATTGAAGGCAAAACATGAAAGATAGTAGCTAATAGATTGTTTATGGGATGTTTTTAAGTACACTGTTTACCCTACATAGAAAATGTAAATTTGAAAAAAATGCTCATATTTAGAAAATAACATGAGCTTGTTGGACTGTAGCCTTCATAAATAGGATTTTTTTAACAATTTGGTACTTTGGATTTATTTGATGTGGTGAAGTTGGAAATCGGCGATGAGGGCTGGGTCCACGATGTTCTTCTTTGCTACCCATGAGCGTTCCTCTGGCCCGTAGCCATCCCAGTCCACCAGGTACTGGAATCCCTTGCCCCGTGGTCGAACCTTCAGGAGACGGCGCACAGTGAAGGCTGGATGAGGGTAGGCGGAGCCGAACAGCCACTGGCAATCGGGAGAGGCCCAATGTAACGATGGGCCAGTTTGCATGACTCCACCTTCAGGGGCAAGTCCTTGGTGGACAGCGACACCATCTGCACTGCCCGGTATTTAAGGGGCGGGGTTCGACTGCGATTAGCCTGTCGCTGGTAACGGGCCTAGGCTCAAAGCAGGAATGAACGAGCCCTGTTCCAAGTCCGGCGACATTGTCAGACAAAGGCTTGGGCCGAGGGTACTCCCACTTTGGCTTCTTGTTCCGGGAACAGAGGTGGCTGGTATTCCCTAGACCCCTCAAAAGGTGAGATGCCAGTAGCTGATCTGGGCAGGAAACTGTGGGCATACTTGACCCCCATGAGTCCATGGATATATGGGACCAGGGGCGTCGAGGAACTGGAAGAGGTTGCAGCAGGCCGGAGGGTGCTTGGTGAAGCGTCTTGCTTTGTGCGCCGACGGTGCATGCAGACAAGAAGTTGGGTATGTCTCTCTGCATAATCGGCCACTGGTTCCTACGGTTCCCTGGATGGCAGAATGACCCCATTACAACACGGCCGTGCAGACCTGGTCAGGAACTAACAGACACCCAGGGCACGACGCACTGTGGCCTCCACGTCCCAAGGATTGTCTCTGGCTCTGTAAGAGCGTCCACCGGACTGAACACCCTGGACAGTGCATCCGGCTTCTGGTTCTTTGAACCAGGACGGTAGGACAGGGTGAACTGAAATCGCCCGAACAGAGGGCTCCACCGAGCCTGTCTTGCTCAAGATTTGTGTAATCCGTCCACACAAGGAAAGGTAGTTCCGCTCCTTCCAACCAATTCCTCCACTCTTCCAGGGCACCGCAAGAGCTCCTTATTCCCGATGTTGTAATTCTCCTCTGCTGGAGAGAACGTGAGAGGGAAGCAAATGGACGGACCTTATGGTCAGTGCTCAAACTCTGGGAGAGAACTGCAGCCACGTCTAAAGCGTCAACCTCCACAATGAACTGTTGGGTTGGATCAGGATGGATCAATACTGGGGCCGTTGAAAAACTGCGTTTTAGGTGGTGGAAAGCTTGGTCTGCGGACATCAGTGCAGTAAGGGGTGCCGCCACCGTACTGTAGTCCCGGATGAAGCGTCTGTAGAAGTTGGCAAACCCCAGGAACCGTTGAAGCTGTACCCTTGTGGTGGGGTACTCGCCATTCGGCCACGACCTACACTTTACCGGGGTCCATTTTAATTCCCTCTGCAGAGACGATGAATCCTAGAAACGGGACTGGGGTGTTGTGGAACTCACACTTCTCCTATTTTACAAATAGTTGGTTCTCCAGAAGCCGCTGGAGAACCCGACGCACGTGAGTAACGTGCTCTTGAGGTGATTTGGAGAATATCAAGATGTCATCCAGGTACACAAACACATATTTGTTCAGCATGTACCGGAGAACATCATTTGCAAGGGCCTGAAACACGTCCGGGGCGTTTGTGAGTCCAAAGGGCATCACCATGTACTCGTTGTGCCTACTGACAGTGTTGAACTAGGTCTTCCACTCATTGCCCTCCTTGATCCGGACCAAATGGTAAGCGTTATGGAGGTCCAGTTTAGTGAACATCCCTGTCCCCTGGAGTTGTTCGAATGCAAAAGCAAGAAGGAGTAGAGGATAATGGTTCTTCGCTGTAATGTAATTTAATCCCCGCTAGTCGATGCATTGACAAAAGGTCTGGTCCTATTTCATCACAAAGAGAAACCCTGCGCCCGCGGGCGCAGAAGGTCGGCCTGCCTGTAGAGAAGATTCAATATACTCCTTCATGGAATGAATCTTGGGAACGAATAGAGAATATAACCGGCCACGAGAGGATGTAGTCCCTGGCACAGTCATAGGGTCTGTGAGGTGGGTGAGATGTCCCATGGCTTTTGCTAAATACCTCCTTAAGGCTCAGATATTCCCCCGGTATAATGGTTAAGTCGATCTCCAACTGTTGGGAAAACTTCAGCTTCTAAAAAGCAGCCGCCTTTCTGGCCTCATCAAGCTGTTTGTTTGCTTGCTGGGCTTGTTGGTTTTATCAGACAACTGCTCCAGAGCCTCATAAAGCTGAACCGAAATATGGGTTTCCTCGTGTCGGCCCACCGTAGCCCCTTGCTACGGCTTTCTGGATATGTTCCATGCCTGCTAAGACACAGAGGCGGAGACCAGGTAAGCAAACAACAATGTTTATTTAAACGTTGAGCTGTAACCATGTTCAACGTTCAAAACACTCGGAACAGATAACAAGAACAGGTTGCACGGAAGAGAGTAATGCTGGATACAAGTGTAACAAGACAAACGAACTGGCAACAAGCAACAGGGAGACACAGACATGTAGCCTATATAGCCTATGGAACCATTAGTACATGGGGAACACCTGGTGGAAGGCGGTGGAGACAACGACAAGCCAGGTAAGACAGATCAGGTTGTGACAAATATTTTGTACATTGACTATAAAAAACGTTCATATGTAGAACTAGTGTTAATTAACCATCGTTTTCCCAAACAGACCTATTTTTGGCTTTTGTAATATACCCCCCTTTTCTTTTCACTAATTTTGTTTGGAAGAATCAAAGTTTGAGACATGTCTGTATGCTGGTGATTAAGAATGGAGCCGGTGGAGGAAGGTGTGCTTGGAGAATGCAGCTTAATTAGGTGAACAGCGATGCATTATTAGCTGCTCGTTCCAACCGAACCCTGCCGCCATCGTCCTAAACTCCAGACGAAGTCCTGCACAGACCTTGTGCCTTGCCACATTGGGAAAAACTCTCATCCTGTAGCCGTCTGAATGGGTCCAGGAGCGCAGCTGAGTTAGCCGATCCATCTACTCTCCTCATTGGTCAGGCTGGAGAACTCAATCCATGGCTTTGTCCAAGCTGGCCAGCATGTTGGAATGTTCCCGGACTCGCTCAATCACTCCCAGCATATTCCCAACTCCTGCGGGCTCTATGGTACAGATGTGTTATTCTGGGTTCGCAAGACAAAATAAATGTTATGATGAGTGGAGCAGCAGGGTGGCTGGAAGACCGGTGACAAAGAACGCCGAAGCCTGTCCGATGTCGAAGAGCAGGCAGCATCGAAGGGGGTGATGACACATGTACCCTCCGATTTCACATCTTTCCAAGCCGTAGAAAACGTACGTACGAAGTCAAAATTTCACAAAACGTCAAAAAAGAATAATACTGTATATGAACCTACCTGTTTGCTTTGTATGCAGACAAGCAGCTTCACACAGCAAAATGGTTCAGCACCAGTTGGAGCCCAGTGCCCTTTTCTTTGAGAAATCCTCTTTCCTGACTTGACCCTTAGCCTCATATATTCGTGTATTTAAAGCTTGTTCACTTTGTGAGAAATATTTGCATTTAAAAATCCGCCCTGCATTTTAAGAGGATAAAGAGGGCATATGCTAACAGTAAAAATCTTCATAATGCACAGCCTTTAACCCAGACCACAACAGTTCCATCATTAAAGATTTGCGCTCAAGCAAAAAATCACCTCCTACGAAACACTTGAGTGGTCTGCTATTACTTCATCATGAAATAACTCGCACTCTGTAGCAGTTTAAAGTTGTGAATTCGACAAATTTCCTAATAAGACAAATAGCAAATGTGACGGCTTGCCGAATTAATACCAACGGCCTTGAGATATAGCACAGTTTTCTGTTAATGAAAACAATGTTTTAAACAGCGCCTAGAAACCAAAATAGGCTAAATTAGTCCTATAGTTAACACTAAGCCCTATGAGAAATTAAAGGCACGTTTGATATGGGTGCAGTGGGATACGCAAAGTCAGGCGAAGGACATGACTCCCAGCTACCGTCTCTTCTCTATCATGTGCATCATCTCCAGTGTCAGGTGATCAAGTCACCGTCAATCTGTGTATAAAATGGGCCTTCAGATTTCAGTACAATTCTGAGCCACGCGTATCCTAAACACTCTTCGCACAAAATAATCATACCTGACACTTTGTCACTTACAACCAGACAGACTCCTTGATTGAGTCCATAATTAAAATGCATTTCATGCCCAATAATTATTCGGAATCACTATTGCTGTCAACCAGCACACCAATCAATTTTAACACCGTCTATGAGTAGTTGAAGCAAACAGAAAACGAAAACGTACTTTTTCATCTGGAAATAAAAAAATATAGATATTTTAAATACTCAATACTCAAAGTCAATAAACGACAAAGCCCGCGACGTCTTCAATATACGAAAATAACAAAAAAAACATTAAAAGTCTAGGTTCATCATGGCACAAATCAATTCCATAATCCTCTTCAACTAACAAGAAACCTTATTGAACCACTTCCTTTTCATGTTCTTGTTTCATTTGCCTGGAGGAGATGCACAAACCCCAACGCACCAACATGTTGTAAGAACAAATCTCAAGGGTTCTGGACACATAATAATAATAACACATTTACCAGTAGAAATTACTTCCCCTCAGAAAACGCATCCCACTTCACTGTTTGCATAGCAGATTTAATTTTGGCAACTGTACTGTAAAAACAGACGTTTGGAACATATTCCACAGTATGCATACTTTTGGGTGTTATCCTGCTGCCGTTGTCAAAAACACTAACATTGTGAGTAGAAATATATTTTCCTGTTGATTATTTTATTGCAGCTAGTGAATTTGTGCTTAATCCCTTTCACACTAGCGTTTTCGTTTCCTCTGCGTGTCACAGTGTACTCTGTACTCTGCACTCACAAAACAAATATTGAGATATCGAGAAGACCCTCTCCGTTAAGGGGCGGTCTGAGGGCCAGAGCACCGTCCTTACAGAGTTGTAATGTTTTAAATTATGGAAAAATGTTGACACCTTACTACATTTAGTCAAAGGAATTAATAGGAACTTCACTGAAAAAACACAATCACACAAGAAAAATCACTTTCAACGTAATCAGTCAGTATAACATAGAGGTTTTCCACGTCAATACATATTTTTGGGAAAAATCTATTTCCATTACAGATAGCGTAGATTAGTAGTGATTGTGAACAATAAAACATTGACAATGACGAGCTTTGTGGTCTAGCGTTCCCGATGCGTGTCGTGTTTTTCTCCTGCATAGACAACACTCTGTGACACCTAGACTACTTCGTTACTCATCAGCCTGTAGAACAGCTTGTCCATGCAACTTTTCGGAGCAGTAAGAGGACTGCACACACAAGCAAGTACGTCTACTGCACACATAAATGGACACTTGATTTGGCCCTTGTTGCTTGCATTCATTCAAACTCAGCTACTGACATTTTTATTGTTTGTGTAATAAATGTATTAGTTAAAGATAGTCTTTAGGATATTAGGGTGTTTAAGCAATTGTATTACATCATAAGGAAATGTAAGGATGTGTTCTTGTCTTTGTGAATAAGAACAGGTGGTGCTGAAAGTAGCTGGGGGCAAACCAAATATTATTCACACAGCAGGGAGGCAGGACAAGACGGAGTGGTTTAGATGCACACCGTTCGTCTTTTGGAATGCAGGAGGGCAAACAGCTTCGGATTAACGTGGGGGAGGAAAGCCAGGATGAACGGGAAGACTTTGATGTGAGATTGATAAAAGACAGCAGGGCAACATATGTCATTCTCTGGTTAACATAAATACCGACGGTTTCCATTATGTCCTCAGATTCATGTCGTTCTTGCATCCATGTGACTTTGCATACGAGCATGAACAAAATGCTTATTGTGTAATGAGAATTCTTGTCTCTGTCTTGGCTAATTACCAAGAGAGTTCCCACCACCAACTCCCATGTTGAGGAGCCTGTGCCCTGGAACGTGTGGTTCTATTTGACTGACCGGGTGCATTAAAGACTAATCAGGTCTGAAAGCTTGGCAACATACTGAACATTAGAAAGAAAATTATCAACATACTGAACATTAGAAAGAAAATTATCAACATACTGAACATTAGAAAGAAAATTATCAACATACTGAACATTAGAAAGAAAATTATCAACATACTGAACATTAGAAAGAAAATTATCAACATACTGAACATTAGAAAGAAAATTATCAACATACTGAACATTAGAAAGAAAATTATCAACATACTGAACATTAGAAAGAAAATTATCAACATACTGAACATTAGAAAAATCATTATAAACATACTGAACATTAGGACATTTTTTATCAACATTATAACTTCTTTCTATCAACATACTGAACATTATAATCAACACACTGAACATTGTACCATTTTTAAACAACACACTGAACATTGTACCATTTTTAAACAACACACTGAACATTGTACCATTTTTAAACAACACACTGAACATTGTACCATTTTTAAACAACATACTGAACATTGTACCATTTTTAAACAACATACTGAACATTGTACCATTTTTAATCAACACACTGAACATTGTACCATTTTTAAACAACATACTGAACATTGTACCATTTTTAATCAACACACTGAACATTGTACCATTTTTAATCAACACACTGAACATTGTAACAACATTGCGCTGGGTTGTTCAGATCAGATAGAAATGGTCCTCTAGGGTATTGTAATACATTTAAAGAAGCAGAACATCCACATAATATGACATCATTTATTTTGTTTCAGTTATATGTTATTCACTGTTTCTGTGGCGAAAAGAGAATTCATCCGGATTTAACAAATGAAGGGTATCCTGACAGCATTAAAAGGCTGTCAGTGATCTACAGAAATGCTAGTACTGATAGGTGCACATTTTTAAGGCTATATCCTTACTAACTACATATTTTTCTTCCCCCGGGGTAATCCAATTTTTTCAAAGCATATTTTACGTGTTTCCACAGAGATTTTCAGTAAAGCCAAGTTTCCAAGCATTCTGAATATTGTCCTTTATGCAGGTGCTACCAAGGCTGTGCTAAACAATGGCAAATGCTTTTCCGTTCATCCTCTGGCCGCAGACTTGGTGGTCTGGGGAAATGATTAAGGGGGTGGAATATGTTTATACCAAAAACAAACGTCTTTTGTTAACCAGCCGTGTCTCCATTTAGGTCATAACCATGTGTGACAAGATGAATCAACGTGCAACGTTTCTCTGATTTCACCATTTTGACTCCTGCTAAGTGCAGAATATACAACAGCCAGTAGAGTGAACCGCTTCCTGTTACACATCTCCATCTCTTCCAAAAGCGCTAATTGCAATGAACAGTTTCCTCAGCATCCTGTTGCTTGTTATTTCGACCACACGAATCAACCACACAGTTGTCGAGATTCATTACGCGCTTATTTTTTAGATTAGATGAGTTTCAACTTCGTTGCCATTGAACAGTGCAAGTACAGTACAATGAATTGCAGTTTGCATCCAACCAAACGTGCAAAAGAGCAGAGCAAAAATGGTAGGCAGGGCAGTGTGTCAATGTGCCAGTGTCTCATGAGATGGAGTGCAGTGTGCGGATGTGCAGTTGACGTGGATCAGTGAATGTGCAGGTGTTCAGTTCAACTATGTAGCAAATTGTAAATGTGCAGAGGGCAATACAAGCAAATAACATTTGTGCAAGTGGGAAATTAAAAGTACAATAGTAAGCATTGTGCAAATGGCAATATAGTAAATAGGCTAGCAGTGTGTATGGCAAGTGGTAGCTATGAGGATTACAAACAGAATGTATTGTGCAAATAGCAGATCATGTAGATAAGTTAACAGTGTGTAGACAAGAGGTAGCAATGGGGGTACAACAGTACGCTTTGTGCAAATGGGAGATCAAAATGAATTAGATAGCAGTGTGAATACAAGGTTACAGAAGGGTTTCAGAGTTCAGCAGGTTAACAGCGGTTGGGAAGAAACTGTTCCTAAGCCTGCTGGTGCGGGTGAGTAGAGATCTGATCTGCTCGCCTGATGGCAGGGGGGCAAACAGTTAATGGCCGGCTGTGAGGGGTCCCTGATGCTATGTGCTCTCCGCAAACAGCACTTGTGGTGGCAGGGAGCTGGGCACCAATGATACGCTGGGCGGTTTTCAACATCCGCTGCAGGGACTCCCGGTTGGCCGCAGAGCAACCATTGTACTTTGGTCAAAATGTGACAAAGTGTCAGGTACCGACTGTGCAGCGGTAAAAGTTTACCAGGATGTTGGTAGATAGGTGGGTCTTTTTTAACTTCCTTAAAAAGTACAGGCGCTGTTGTGTCTTTTTGACCAGGGTTGTGGTGTTGAGGGACAAGGACCCGTTCCACTGTGGCCTCATCAATGAGAACTGGGACATGTATACAGCTTTTTGTCTTCCTGTAATCCACAACCAGTTCTTTGGTTTTCTTGGAATTGAGGACCAGGTTGTTATCTGCGCACCAAGCCACTAGGTGCTTGACCTCCTCTCTGTAGTCTGCCTCCATTTTGCCCCTGCTCAGTCCAACTACTGTGGTGTCATCTCATCTGCAAACTTGACAATGGTATTGGAGCTGTGTACAGGGACGCAGTCATGGATGAAGAGGGAGAACACGAGTGGGCTAAGAACACATCCCTGAGAGACACCATTGTTCAGGGTTGGAGTGGAGGTGAGGTTGTCCAACCTGACAGATTGATGTCTGTTGGTTAGGAAGTCTACAATCCTGTTGCAAAGAGCTGATCCCAAGGTCATGGAGTTTGGTAACCAGCCTAGAGGGGATGGCTGTATTAAATTCTAAGCTGAAGTCTATGAACAGCTTCCTTACATAGACATTTGTTTTGTCCAGGTGGGTCAGGGCAGAGTGGACAGTAGTGGAGATGGTGTCCTCAGTAGACCTGTTAGGGGAATAGGCAAACTGATGTGGATGAGTTGCCGGGAGGCAGGACTTAAGTTGAGCCAATACAAGTCTTTCAAAGCACTTCATGATTGTGGGGGTGGGCGCAACCTGACGAAAGTTATCTAGTGCATGACACAGTTGACTGCTTTGGTGCTGGCTTCGGCACTTGTGCTTGATTGTCGGGTTATTCTTGCATTGTTGTTGTATGTTGCTATATTTCAATGTTCTGGAAATATTATCTCACATCTCAGCTGGCAAACACAGTACATTTCAGTAATTTAGATGGCTCTTATCCAGAGCAACACGCCGTGAGTACACACATTTCAGTAATTTAGATGGCTCTTATCCAGAGCAACACGCCGTGAGTACACACATTTCAGTAATTTAGACGGCTCTTATCCAGAGCAACACGCCGTGAGTACACGCATTTCCGACCAACATTCTGTCAAACAACTGACAAGTTTCACACCAGCAAGTCAATGTTTTTTAAAATGGTGCTCAGTTGGTGTGAAGCTAGATTATTTTCCATGCTAAAGAATCCCGCTTTCCTCCGCCTTGGATTCTGATGTAGAGACCCAATTGCTGGTTATCTCTGAGAGTACTTCAGTGATCCGCATACATTTTTTTAAAGATGACTGAGACAGAAGCCCGATGATCAGTCCAGCTTTGGTCCATAGGTCACTTATCGGGCAATCACCCCATAAACAGGACAGTCATGTTGGGCTTACAGAATAAACATCATGCAATCCTTTACCTCTGCCGACATGGCATATCCAACAACGATATCAAGTTTAAACAGCGTATGTACGATATCGCTCTGACTAGTTTGTTCCGTAATAACTTTTGTAACATCTCCATGCTTCCCAGACATGAGGTGAGCATTGTCATGACACTGACTCCTAATCGTAGATGTTCTGAGCCCAGCTTCAGCCAGATCGGATATTACGGCGTATGTGCATCAACTGCCTCAGCAGTTGCTATGGTGAGCGAACGCTCTGTCGGCTTTGTAGTTTCATCTGATATACAATCACAATTGATATATCACGGCCGGCTGGATCATACGTCTCATCTTCTTTTTTATCGTAAACAAATATAGTTTTGATTACTTTGGTAAGCAATGTTTTTTTAAGAGTGTCTGTTCAAGCATAGCAAGGAACGATTTACTCAGACCCCAGACAAACAGCTCTCGAAGGCAACTTATTTGTTGCTGGAAGTTCAACTATATCCACAAGGGCTGACACATAATAATATTTATTTCTGTTCAATGGGTCAGTGGATATCAGTGTGTAAATCTCCTTTTCAAACTTGTTACGTTTTTATGTCGGTCCCTCAAATGTTCTTCGTAAATTGCATGTCTGTGACATTATTTTTAATCCATGGCATGATTCCAGCTGCAGTACCCAGTGCAGTCAAAAGGTGGCAGTGACACTGGAACTTGACATACAAGAAAATGCATTCTACATACACATTTGCTACATACTCGAATCAATCGCTCACTCTTATGAAACTACGCTTTTTTTTTATCATTGTACAGACCACACAGGTATGTATCCACTGTCATGTAATTGTGCTTGTGACAGTAGTGTTAACTGGCCTAGGATCAGTTTGTGAACTAATACAATCCTACTTAGCAGTAAGCCTCAGCCTAAATCCTGTCAACTCCTCTAAAATCCACCAAATTCAATTTCTGCTGTAAAACCGTATCTATGAATCACCCTTCCCAAGCCCATTTTCTCATGTACACTCTCATTAAAACTGCAACACTGGGTGCATATCCCCCCTAATAGTACAGGGTGTAATCGTACTGTGACATGTAAAGTACCCAGTATTAACTATCCAACTGTCTGAATGCCTGTATCCTGGCCGTTGAGATTCAAAAAATGTGTTATAAGTGTGTGACTATGATCACAAGCTAGCAGCAGAATGCCCCCGTGCGCGTGTCCTCTCTTTGTGCAACCTCTCTTATAATTGAGTGAAACAGAGTTCCCAGGTAGCATTGGGGTCCCCCGTGTCACAGGTTCTAGGGCTATGTTTTTCACCTTTCACACCCTCTCATTGTGGCGCCCGAAAGCATTTGCAACATATGATTAATCACATTGATTTTCCTTTAATTCCTTTATTTTCGCCTCTTTTGAGGCCCGTGAACGGAGAGAACAGTGGCGTATTATTACAGGAGTAATGGCCGGGCGCTATTAACATTGCTCTGTTTGTAAAAGAGAAGCAATTAGGGCGCGAGAGCAAAGAGACGAGCCGTTGAATCCTGCCCCCACCGAGAGGCTCCAGGTTTGTTGTGATTAACTGCCAAGAACACCCCTAGATGGCACCTATTACCTGAGCGCATTAATTAAAGATCCAAGCAAGCCCCCCTCCTCCTCCCCCACCCGATCTGCATTTGTGTCGTGCCCAGAGGACAGTGACAGGTGCCCTTCCTCAGTGTCACCAGTCAGCACATCGAAAGCGGCACGATTCACCATAACATAAATGCATATCCGAGTAGCAAGAGGCACGGGGGTACGTGTTGACATTAACGCTCAGGTAATTCATGTAAGTACAGTTACAGTATCATACATGCTGGTCTCTTAAGTTCTCACGAAGTGAATCACGCGGAGCAAAATCACTACTGGCCGTGCTTAACACGCGGAACAATATAGCAAACCCGCTGCCAAACTGGGTGAAAAGTGTCCAAAAAAGGGCGATGGCACATTATAAAAGAAACCGCAAACTGATATTTTACTGATGTTGCTCCATGTTAGGAGAATATGCAAGACTATAAGAACAGCAGGGCCATTAATCCAATCATCAATCATTGATATCACTTTTACTCATGTGAGCTACCGTACTGGTACATTTTCTGTCGCAGCAGATTGCCTAAACTGTTGCTGTCTCTGCCTGATGCCGAGCGCCTCTCACACAAACTGGTTATTGCTCCTTCACATTACTCCGATACATATAGTACATCTTATATTCACACATTAAATACGCTAACTTCTCATGGTCTCTCTTGTCGGACTGTTTGCATTGTTTGCACTGTTGCACTGTCCGTGTCCGTTCCTAAATGTGTGTGTTAAGTGTTGCAGCTGGTGGTCAGAACAAAGTCCTTGTGTGTGTGTGTAAACAGACTCTGGGAAATAAACCCGATTCTGATTTTGATGTAATTGCTGCCCAAGCCCTCATGCTATAAAACTACACAGCATCGCATTATAGGGGAGGCTTCAAAAGCTAGCGGAACTCTGTTGCCTCTGCACAGAATCTTCGAAATGTTGTGGATTTTTAGGGAATTATCCAAGCTATTTTAATGGGCGGAGACAGGAGAAGGAACTAAATGTGTCTTGGAGGGAGAGAGCACCAAAACAGAACAGGTACACAGCTGCTTGGTGATAGATAACAAATTGTCACTGTGGCGGTGACGTGCGCAAGGGAATACATGAATGTGCTTATTTCCAAATGTTCCACCTGGTGCAAAGTTTTTGTAACTGCAATGCCCTGTTTTAATTTTGCAGGTTGCCCATGTTTTTTTTCCACAGGGCATATGGTCAAACTGCGTGTGTTATATTTATCTAAAATGTGTCATTTTATGCTGTTAACATATTATGTTTGAGCACACACAAGAAGTGGTCTAGCGATTGCATGAGCAGTTCATATGAGACACGCGGCGCAGTCGGAAACAGCCATCCGACTCGTCGGACCTGGCAGCTTTCTTCCACTGCTCCAGGACCCAGTTCCGATGCCCGCGTGCCCATTGTAGGCACTCTGGTTGACAGGGGTCATGATGGGCACTCTGACCTGTCTACACAGCCCCATAAGCAGCTGTCCGCTGTGACACATTCCTCCTGTGACCATCATTAAAACCTTTGGCGACTTGTGCCACAGTAGACCTGACGCTTCCGTCTAGACAGGATAGCCTTTTTTGCCCTCGTGCATCGATGAGCCTCGGCCGGCCAACACCACTGTCTCTACCGCATGACAAATACACTGTCAAGAAGAAGAGGGATGCACATTGAATCATTTCAGATTTATCATCTGTACTCAACACAACTCACAAAGTATCTCATTCCTCCCTGTATCATTCCGCCACCATTTTGACCAGGAAATTAGACAATGCTTCTGACATGAGCCATCGTGTTATTATTCCCGACTAAATAGCCTGGGCTTCTCTCATGACTGCCTCGACTGATTCTCGCACTACCTCTCCGTCAGGGTCCAGCGTTTCAAATCAGAGGGCCTGCTGTTGGGACCCATGACTGTCTATATGGGGGTGCCACAGGGTTTAATTCTCAGACCGACTCCATTTTCTTTCTACAATTACGATGTGACTCTTGCTGTTGGGGACTCAAGATTGTTCTACATGCAGATGATATCATTCTGCGTACATACAGCCCTTCGTTAGATACTGTGCATCTAATCTACAGGAGAGATTTAATGCCATTCACGCTAGATGATTTTGAATTTGAATATGTGGATACTTACAAATACCTAGGTGTCTTGTTAGACAGCTCTCTCTCCTTCTATCCTGACATAAACAAGCTCAAATCTAAAACGATTGTTTATTATATTATTATAAACGGTTTCCTATTCCTCAACAGGGCCTCGTTCACTCATGCTGCCATACTTGCCTTAGTGAAGATGACTATTATACTATATTATGTTTGATTTTGGCGATGTCATTTATACAACTGCCTCAAACTCCCATCTAAATGTTTTTTGATGTGGTTTACCACAGTGTTATAAGTTTCGTTACCAGTGCCCCATACAACACCCACCACTGCAACCTCTACGCATTAGTCAGCTGGCCGTTGTCAAACACTCAGCATTTAACTCATTGGTACCAACTCATTTACAAATCTCTGCTAGGCAAAATGCCTGCTGTACCTAAGCTCTCTAGTCCCCATAGCCCTACCCACCCGCAGTCTACGCTCAAGCAGATACAATGCCTTAGTCACCATGAAAGCCTGCCCAACATTTGTCCACCAATCCTTCCAGTTTTCAGCCGCCAATGACTTGAATGAATTACAAAAAAATATGAAACTTGAAACCCTTATCTCACCCATTGCTTCAAACTACTTCTGTCTTAACACTGTACGGGTTAACTGTCGCCTGGTTTTCGTGCACACCGATTTTAACTTTTGCCAGGCACACATCTTCACCTCTACCACTGTCAAACCCATTTACATTCTGTGAAGTATTCAATTATCATGGTCTTATAATTTATGCACACTAATGGCCTATCTGCTAGATATACTTCAACTTTTTACTTTCTGTATATAGACTTTCATTAGTTGTTTTTGCCATATCAATGCTGCTCCGCTGACCCAATTATACCCCATCCTGTATTAACTGTATATTTTACTCTCCACTTGACCCTGTATTGCCATGTAGAATCCCACTACTATTTGCACTCTTGTTGTAAGGGACAGAGCCCTGTCCCTTCATTCTATGGTGGGGCTGACACCTCCCCCGTTTTCTGAGGGAACAATCAGGGACATTGAAACCACCTGTGGTTCTTTCTCACCTGTTTTGTGTTGTCTTCGTTAGTGCGGGTATTTAAGTTAGTCCTTGTTTGTTAGTCTGTGCGGTTCATTGTTTAAGGTATGTGGGTTTTCTGTTTTCTGGTTCTGTGTTTGATGCGGGTTTATGTTTATATATATATTAATATTGTGTGTTCGGGGAAGGTGATTTTGATTAGTTGTGTCTATTGTTTAAGGTTCTTGTTTCTAGTGCCTGTTCTGCCTGGATGAGAATAAAAACCCTGTTTTGGAAAGGATTCTCTGCAATTGTGTCTGTTCCTTGCCATCTGCCAAAAGGCAGAGCGTGACACTTGTATTCTGTGTATTTATTGTGTAAATGTATGTTGTCTTGCACAGAATCTGTTCTCAATCGGCCTAGTTAAATAAAGGTTAAATAAAAAAAGACTGATCCCTTGGCAGTGAATATGTCAGTCAATGAGAGTGACAACCTGTTACCTTCCATGCCCCGTAGTTTTTCCTAATGCAGGCTACAATATTATTGACTGGAATCACCGGAAGTGTAAACACGATATGTGGATCGGAAACAGCACATTGTTTTTGCTATACATTCTTGTATATGGGATCATATCCTAGCAACTGTGCATCAACATCTTCTGGTTTCTTGCTCTGGGTTTTAGGCTGTGTATCTGTTTAGACACTTTGCGACTAATGAGGTAAAATATAAATTCTGCTTGATTGATAAATGAGTGTGCCTAAATACACAAATAACATAATTGTTTTAAATAGCTCTATAATAGAAGATGAAAATTAGAGATGGATCATATTACGATCGTGGTAAAACAATTCTCTATGTCTACTATACTAGTAAATAGAGAGAAGTTGTAAGGAAAAATACATTGTGGAAAATATTTTCATATGTAAGCGGCCCCCAGAGGAACAAGGCCATGCCCTCCAGGTACCTAGGATGACATTTTGAGAAATTCTGGTGTGGAAGTTATTTTGTATTTGGTTTGTGTAACGTTCCAAGCTGACTGGGACTAGTTACTGGTTTTGGTGGTATTGTCCTGTCCTGCCCTCTCCGGGTTTTGTTATTGTCCTACACACCTTCATCCTGTCCTGTGTGCCAATTACTTTCACAATGTATACCTGTGTTTCCCCTCACCTGTTCCTTGTTTACCTGTGTAATTACTTTGGTCCCTTTGGCACCAGCCCTAGTTGGTTAATGTTGAATATAAGCTTGTGTTTCGATGGAAGCTGATTTGCTTTTGCTTACATTAAAAGTGATTCTATGGCATCTACCTCTCTGCCTGTGTCCTACCTAACCCCAGAGTGATTACGGTTTGACCAGAACGAGACATGAGTTTTTACTAGAAATAGGAGATTTTTGGAGAGAGAGAGTGAATGCTTTTCAGGGGTTTTCAGTGTGACATACAATTGTTACAATACTGCAGCATTGGGCGCATGACTTGACTGCAGATGCAGTTTTAAGTGAAGTGCTATTTATCCTCTACGGCAGATGTGTCAAACCGATTCCGAACCGACGGTGTATGCAGGTTTTTGTTTTCCCCTAAAAATTGCTTCCTAGTACAGACCTAATCAACCAAGTGAGGGTAGAACCTAATCAATTAGTGATAATTAATCAATCAAGTACACGGCGAGAGCAAAAACCTGCAGACACTTGGCCCTCCATGGAACCGGTCTGACACCTCTGCTCTATTGCAATCAGAAACGTTGCCAATGCTAAGCCTGCTATCCGGGTTTACGGGGCTCAGGTGAATTTTAAATAGCCTATATGCCCTCTCTTTTCAGCAAGTGGCTCTCTTGTCATATCTTGCGCAAGCAAATGGACTGTCCCCAAGAAGGTAAGGTTCATAGAGGGCAAAGGAATGTATCAAAGAAGGTAGAGTGGGCAAGGGGGAGTGTGGTGAGATGCTGGAAAATGGGAAGTCCAGCCCCATTCATCTACACCACAGACTAGGACATAATTAAATAGGCTGAAATGCTCCACACACACAAACCAGTGGGAGTGCTCTTTGGTGGCCTGTTGTGGTAAATAGGTAGGCCTGGGATCTGGATGAATGGGATCAGCTCCTGGGGCAGATCCTAACCAGAGACGCCAACCAGGAAAATTATTGGTGCTACCAAAATGCCAAACCGCATTGGCTGGTTGATGACTGGTTCCAGAAAGAATGATGTTCTTCTCAAATTAAGAACAGGGTGGTTGTCACGAGATTGGTGAGGTTTTTGTTCTACACGGGGCTATTAGGGGTGAGCACTTCCTGTTCTGAGATAATCTTGTTTAGCTAAATGCTCACAGCTGGGGTGAATTAGCTGGGTAATTTTAGTTACAGGGGAGTGTTGATAGTATTTATAAACATCGCTGTTTTTGTAGTTTGTATAAGTCGCGTGTTAGGAGCATCGTTTATTTGCATCACAGTGTATATGTTTCTTCAGTTCAGTGTTTGTTTGGTTTTGTATTAAAACCCAGCTCTGCGTCTGGCACATTGCGACGGCAAAAAGGGCTCGTTGAATTATTGTGGCCCCTTGACACCGTTGACCTTGAATGGATGAGAGCATTATCTACAGTGACTGGTCTGCCAGCAGACAGCTCCTCAATGGTTGACCCTCACCCCATAGTGTAACCTCTCCAGCTGTACCAGCAGCCAGCCTCTCTCTCTTGGATTCCCCCTCGCAGGTGAACTAACCACCGGTCTACAACCAGGCAGTCCTGTAAAAGCACCCTTTCCACACCGGACTCCACTCAACTAATCAACTTCTGACTCTCACTACCCGGAATGCCTTGCGTGAATTATTGTCTTTGTACGTGTTGCTTTCATCGTGTTGTATATTTAGACGTTGCTTCGTATATTGTTCATGTCTTTATTTTTATCCTTCATTAGATTCATAATTTTATCCTACATTAGATTAATAATTGTATTCAACATTAGATTAATAATTTTATTCTACATTAGATTAATAATTTTATTCTACATTAGATTAATAATTTTATCCTACATCAGATTAATAAATGTATTCTACATTAGATTAATAATTTTATCCTACATTAGACTATGAATTTTATCCTACATTAGACTACGAATGGAATCTTACATTAGACTAATACTTTTATCCTACATTAGATTAATAATGTTACCACCACAACAGTTTTGAACATTAATGTGATGTCAAATAATAAATAGTCCAGTTGACCTCTGATGAAAAACTGTGTCCACTACTCTATGTTTGTTGGTGAGTTCTCCCAGAAACATAAAAAGGCATCATTGGTTTCCTGAAAAGTTTTTTTAATCTACTTGAAATAATGTATTGCAAGCTTGAACGTGACACAACAGGTGTTACAATCAGAGTATACATCAGTGCATGACAGCTGTGCGTGACAACAAAAAGCAGTCTGGGAATCCTTCTATAATGAAACAAGTACAAACTCCAAGTTCCATCAACCAGACTCATTTGATAATTTGCCTAACCGGTAAATCATCAAGACGCATCCTCTCTCGCACAATGTACTTAACTGTGCAACCAACCGGGTTACGTAGCTGGTCCATTCATGCCTGAGCACAGAATGTACTAGCCTAACATAAATCACGAGTGTGTGAAATTACAAAGACAAATGTGAAATTACGTGGACAAAAAAACGTTGAGATCACCATTCATGAAAAATCATTGAAACTGAAAATAAGTGTTGTTTCTTTCACAAGTGCATAATATTTCATTACAAAATATTTAATCAAACTACAACTAACAGGCCACAGAGAGGCTGTAACACGAATTAAAAGCCCTCTCCTGTGGACTGTTGATCTTGTTCTGCCCTTGTTCTGACTCTAATTTCAGTGCTGTTTCTGATGGATTACTGTAGAACCTGCCAGACCCACGAAAGTCCTCTTCCCATGTCAACCTCTGCTGCAAACCCCATAAACCCTGGCGTTTCCCTTCCTTGTGAGCGGTTTGTAGATCTCTGTTCTCATGGTCAGGTCTCCAGGCTAACCATTTGAATAAAATTCACCTGCGGCAGTGTAATGTTATTCCAGGCCTTACTTTCAGCCCCTTCGCCTCCCTCTGCGAAGAAGTAAATTACGACTATTAAAAATCTTCATTATAGATAATCAATTTGTTAGTTTGTTTCTCGGCCTTTTATTAGAACAACCAGTTCGCGGGTCGGCCCACTGCTGCGGCGGCGACAATCAATTTGCCTGTAGTGCCTCATTCACTTTCGCCTTTCCTTACTACTTTTAGCGCCGCACAACTAATAACTATAGCCCGATGATAGTCATAAAGCAGGGCTGTAATAATTTAATCTAGCATGTTTAGAGGGCGAACCGCGAGGCCCTGGATGTTCACACAGTGCCACAGAGCCAATAAGCGGTGTCAGGTTTGCAGTGCTAACAGGATTAAGCACCAGGAGTTGATGTCTTTTACGGCCGCTGCCAGGCACAGGCCTGGAAATAATGGGATCAGTTCCCTAGCACTCCATCACAGGAGAAACCACCTCTTTCCACATTAGCTCCCTGCGAGAGACGAGGCTACGCGCGTAGACCCTCGCTTGCACTGGAACGCACTTGTGAGTCATTTGCGAACAAGCGACGACAACACTGACGAATGTACGCACGGAAACGCAAAGCAGTGTTCAGGGACTATTTTACTTCAGAAGGCAGAAGGTGTTTGTACAAAGATACTGCCGCCAAATTATTAAATATAAACGGTCATGAAAGAAGAGCTGTGGAATGGCTAGTTGTGAACAGTGTCTCTCATTGACTAACCCACAAATGGCATGCAGCCTTAGAGCAAAGGGATCTGATGGTGATGGCTTCCACTACGCTTAACCCTCACCGGCCTCAGTTTTAAAGCTTCTGGACATAACACGTATGCATTTAAATAACACGTATGCATTTAAATAACACGTATGCATTTAATAACACGTATGCATTTAAATAACACGTATGCATTTAATAACACGTATGCATTTAAATAACACGTATGCATTTAATAACACGTATGCATTTAATAACACGTATGCATTTAATAACACGTATGCATTTAATAACACGTATGCATTTAAATAACACGTATGCATTTAAATAACACGTATGCATTTAATAACACGTATGCATTTAAATAACACGAATACATTTAATAACACGTATGCATTTAATAACACGTATGCATTTAATAACACGTATGCATTTAATAACACGTATGCATTTAAATAACACGTATGCATTTAAATAACACGTATGCATTTAAATAACACGTATGCATTTAAATAACACGTATGCATTTAAATAACACGTATGCATTTAAATAACACGTATGCATTTAATAACACGTATGCATTTAATAACACGTATGCATTTAAATAACACGTATGCATTTAATAACACGTATGCATTTAATAACACGTATGCATTTAAATAACACGTATGCATTTAATAACACGTATGCATTTAATAACACGTATGCATTTAAATAACACGTATGCATTTAATAACACGTATGCATTTAATAACACGTATGCATTTAAATAACACGTATGCATTTAAATAACACGTATGCATTTAATAACACGTATGCATTTAATAACACGTATGCATTTAATAACACGTATGCATTTAAATAACACGTATGCATTTAATAATTATTGACTGGCCACCTCTCAGAGCCTGGCTCCTCTCTCGGTTTCTCCTTAAATTCGACCAATCAGCTAGCATTGCCTGTTTCGTTCTCACTGTTTTTTTATCGTCTTCTGGGCAGGTAGAGCACAGTAACTACAGAATTTATTGCTACCCTCGTCAGGCATATTAAGCTTGTGTAGTAAAAACACATTTGATTTAACAACAATGTTAGAATCAACATTTGAAGCCGTAATGTGTACGAGGTTCGACTGAAAGGTACCTTCCTTTCATGGTTTAATTGAATCAATGAATCCTAATGTAATGGCTCCAGAGAAACAATGCAAACCATCTCTGATCACACACGCATAATTATGTCACACACACTCTTCCCCTCATTGTTATTTTGGTCACTATTGTCTCGGAGCCTTTGGATAAATATGGTGAAATCAGGTCTTAGGGTACTGATTAGGCCAGGGAGACGGTTAATGCAATACCAGCTTGAGAGAAACCCTGCTTTATTGCTCTATTATACATGAAACGAGCAAAGCACTTCATCCTTCCATCAAAGCAGCAATCATCACCTCATATGTCCTGTCGCCATTTCCGTTCACTCGCGTTAATTGCTGTTTATTTTGATGATTAAAGCACACATCCCCAGATAACATGACATACAGTGGCAGAGAAATAAGACTAACGTCAATTGTTTGATTGAACCTACCAGCTAGGTTACTTCTTTGGAGATTATTTTACCCTTTAGAACTTTTGGATGGTCTTCCCTTAAATTACGGTCACAGGTGGCCTGGTTTCTTCAACAATATTAAATTGTAAATATCATGACTTATAAATCAAAGCTTGCTGCGTGAATGTTTCTGCCGTTTCTCAAAGTTTATTCACGTCAAAACAATAATAAAATGAGTATGTTTTTCAGATGAGACTGTGTTGCTTGGTGACACGAAGTTGGAAGCATCCTTCCTTGCTCTTTGAGCGTTCATGATGTCAAGGAAGCTGCGGATAAGTATGGTGCTGTCCATGTTTAACCCTGTGACATTTTAGTCGTACCTTCTGGATGACGATGGAAACCCTCACATCACCTGAGGGGCCAGCACATCCGCAAGGTCCCTGAAGTACTTGAATTTGGGTTTCAAAAAGGTCAGTACTGGAATCCTTTTTCGAGAATGTACTAGTAACTGAAATACAAATAATTACCTGTGCCCGATTTCGCCCATTTTCTAAATATAAAACAAATTCATACAGAATGCTTAAAGCATTTTGTTCATGTCCAGGGTGATTTTCATCAGAAATCGTAGTTTCGTTCCTCTCATTTCGTTCTCAGTTCATCTTTGGAAGAACTGAAGGCCGTTCTTGCAGTTCAGGATTGTATGTCTTTTAAAATCTGTGATATTAAGCAATGATATACATTGTTAGGCGTTTTGTTATATTTTCCACTCCATGTACTGACAAGTTTCAACTGAAAGTCTGTTGTTTCAGGCCACATTGAGCCTGCAATTAAACCCACCAACGCTGATGCTCCAGAAAACAAACTAGTGTAAAGGCCAGTTGTGCTGTTTCTGTAATTAATTCTACTGTGCTACGATAATCGCAAAAGGGTTTTCGAATAAAATCAATTAGCCTTTTTTAAAACGCTGAACTTGGATTAGCAAACCCAACGTGCCATTGGAACATAAGATTGATGATTGCTGATACTGGACCTCTGTATGTCTAAGTATACTGATCAGCCATAACATTATGACCACCGACAGGTGAAATCAATAACTGATCATCTCGTTATCATTGCACTTGTCAGTGGGTGGGATATTAGAGAGAAAGGGAACATTTATCCTCAGAGTTGATGTTTTAGAAGCAGGGAATATGAGCGTCTTTGACCTTTGAACTGGGTCAGAGAGTATCAACAAAACCGCAGCTTTTGTGGCGTTTTCCTGGTCTGCAGTTGTCAGTAAAGTGGTGAACCGGCTACAGGGTCATGGGTGGCCAAGGCTCATTGATACTTTTGGGGAGAAAAGGTTGGCCCGTGTGGTCCGATCCGACAGACGAGCTATTGTAGCCCAAATTGCTAACAACATTCATGCTGGTTCTGATAGACAGGTGTCAGAACACACAGTGCATTGCAGCTCGTTGCGTATTGGGCTGCTTAGTCACAAACCCCTCAGGATGCTTATGCTGACCCCTGTTCAATATGGGCCTATAATGGGCATGTGAGCATCAGAACTGGACCACGGAGCAACGAAAGAAGGCGACCTTCTCTGATGAATCACCTGGCCAGGGGGCGCTAGTTGTGCCTGGACCAATTGGAAGAGAAACAGATGGAGATATTAACAAATTAAATATAAATTCAAATTATTACTATTATATTAATTAACAAATTAAATATAAATTCAAATTATTACTATTATATTAATTATTATAAAAGTTAGATTAAAATAATAGATTCATTTTTAAATCGTAATTGCCATGCCTATTTTTTCGCTGGACAGTGTTGACCTGGAAATGATCTGCACCTGACACGAACTACTCTGCACTTTAAATGTAGCTTGCTAGCCAGTGCTAATTCACAACTATGGACTCGTTTGTTAAGGAAAAGACCTGAAGAACTCTTGACTCTTCGTGTTCTGTGTTTTTGCTTTATTCTATGTCTAAAAATGTCTTAAATTGTCAAAAAATGTGTGTTCTAAATGCTGCAGCTATTGGTCAGAAAAAAGTTTTTTCCAAATGCTGGAGCTATTGGTCAGAAAAAAAATGTGTGTTCTAAATGCTGCAGCTATTGGTCAGAAAAGAAATGTGTGTTCTAAATGCTGCAGCTATTGGTCAGAAAAAATGTGTGTTCCAAATGCTGCAGCTATTGGTCAGAAAAAAATGTGTGTTCTAAATGCTGCAGCTATTGGTCAGAAAAGAAATGTGTGTTCTAAATGCTGCAGCTATTGGTCAGAAAAAATGTGTGTAAACAGACTTGGCAAATAAACCGGATTCTGATCAAATAAAATGATTATCGCATTAATAAAAGTAAGGAAATATACTTAGATTGTATTTGGACATAATATTGTCAATTCTAAAGGCATCTTGCAAAACAGAGGGGCAAATGCTATTCGGGAGGCCTTGGCATGGAAAGGTGTCCTGGTTTGAGGAACACAACAACGACTTCAAGGTGATGACCACAGCTTCTATGGGATATACTGGATAAAGAAGACAGATCCATGGAGGCCCCACTCCGCAACTTTAAGGGTCAGCTGCTAACGTATGGATTATCGATAGCACAGCAAACCTTCAGAGGTCTAGTGGAGTCCATGCCTCGAAAGGACAGGGCTGTTTTCGTGGCAAAAAAGAGGGGCCTACACAATATTATGCAGGTCGTCATAATATTATGGCTGGTCGGAGTCCATATTCCATTGAAAATCATAATTTCCCAGCTATAATAGTCATTGTACCTTTTTGGAAAACCCTGTATGGGAGATAAATGGAAGTTGTGAAGTTGATTTACAGACCTTGGATGACAATCTCTCAATGTCTTTTCCGAAGAGTTTCATTAAAGCGGAATAAAAAAAAACGTGTTATGTGTGTTCTTGGAAGAGCCGATGCTTGTGTTGCCACGGCGTAATCTGCTGCTCCTCTCAGCCTATCTGTGCCTGAGGACAAGAGCGTGTATGAGGCTCTAGGGACAGTGCCCCGTTTTTGACCCACTCTGTTTACTGTGAACCACTAATGCCAGGATGTTTGTCACGGCTCCAACTAGAAGCGGAAAAAATTGTGCAAATTTAACTCAGGAAAATCTCCAGTTGGAGATGCGTAAGCAGGAATGAGTTGGACAAGAACATTAGCTTAATATGTGCCGGCTAGAACTAGAGGTAGAAACGGCGAGGCTGCTTTGGTTCCCGCTGTGCCAGCTGCTAACGTGACATCCTCACCAGCTTTTTCTCTCAACACTTTTGTTATTAGTAGGCAGTTTGCCTGAGTACCTTTGTTCAGAAGCAGAGGTATGGCTTGACATTTGAAATGGGCCAAAGACGCGTGGTGCCTATTACTTCAGTGTAAATTAACTGGAAAAGCCCAAGAGGTTTTGTCAGCACAACCTCTTGAAGACAGTTTGAATCATGACGTTGTTAAAGCTACCGTCCTTTGCGCCTACGAGCTTGTTACCGAGGCTTATAGACGTAGATTTAAGTCTCATAATGAGTATTATAGTCAGACATATGTGGTGTTTGCTCGAGACAAGGAAATCCCGTTTAACAAGTTGCATGCTGTTAGCGAGACAACTGATTTAAACTCTCACCGGGAGTTACGTTTTAAAGAGTAGCCCAACGATTGTTTACCCAAACGCATTTTACCTTAATCAACAGAAAGTATCCTCGCAGTTTGAAGCGGTTGTATAGGCGGACGAGTTTGTGTTGACGCACAAGAGTGTTTTTGTCTCATACTTAGTGGAGCCGAAGTGTTGCCTCCACAAGTCAGGAGTCTTTCAACTACTCTCAAAAGATGCACTTCACTGTTGTTATTGCATAAGGTTTCCTGCTGAAACGCAACCAAGGGCTGCCTCAGCACACCAAACAGGTCATCAGAGTTGGGTTCATTTGTCTGGTCGTGTGCTGTGAAATGAAATTAAACTGGTGCTTTATAGTTCATTCAGTTCAGAAGTTCCAGTCCCAGACCTTAGTTATGAACTATTATTTGTGCAAATGCCTGGGCGTGCATCCTACCAAGACGGTTCAAAGTCAAAATGACAATTCTGAAAAACCTCAAAATCCCCTCCTGCAGACAAATGTTCCATGTGTGCCATCCTACTCGCGGATTTTTCCTTTCATGTCATCACATGAGTGAAGGGAAAAACACAATGCCAAGACCTTGCATGAACATCGCTTGCCGTACATACGGCGATGAGTCAAACCATTATGAACACGGACCACTCACAGGGGAAGCAAATTACATTGATCATCTCCTTACAAGTCCGCATGTCAAGGTAAATTACATAGTAAAGGAACTATCGGTTCTTGCAGTCAACATGTCGGATGCAGGAGAAATAGGCAGGAGTAAAGACCTGAGCATATTTGGCACGGGACAAATTGTTTTAAAGCATCACTAAAATGTCTAGGCTTGTGGGGCGCTCCCGGTCAGCAGCGAGTACCTACTGACAGTGGACAGGGGAGGGGCAAACTACAAACGACTCTGGGGTCAACACTGTTTTGCCGGCACGCAGAGTCAGGTGGTCATAAAGTTTCGGCGCATCAGTGTTCTCAAAGGTTCTTTAATAAATGGTCAAACTAATTGTATAGGTCCCAAGTCTTGTTTCTGACCACTCCCAGTCTTTTGATGCCCCTATGCCCTTATTTGGTCGTTCCTGTCACCTTGACCCGGTTATCTTATTTATGTGTTTGTTTACTTTGGACCTATTTGCTTCAGTCCGGGTGGTTCATTGAGTGTTATTTCTTCTCAGTGTGGCACTTTTGTTTTGCTTCATGTTTCAAGTTCTAGTATTAGAAGTACTTCTGCACCTGTGTCCTGCTTCCAGACATAAAACCTGACACTATTATGAGGTGTTTTCTGTCTGAACTAAGATGTTTGTTAAAATGTAGAGGAATGTATTAGCCATCTAGTCATTGAGTTAATCTAAAAGTAAACCGCAAGAAATGTTGTGATCTCAAATACAATCTGCTAAAATTGTCAGCCAGAAATTGCGATAGTAATAATAATGAAATGTTTAGCAATTTCTAGAAACAAAAATGAATAAAACTCTGGCATAATTTAATGTCACAAATAAATAAAAATGTAGTTTAAGGCCATAAGACTAGACTAGACATTTCATACAATCAGTAAGATCATGATTATTTACTTTTCAGACATAACTAAACCACTTCCACTCACAACTAAATGAGTCTATATTTTAGAATAATATTTGTAATTTGACGATGCAGGTTGTTTTATACAGGTGTATGGTTTATCTTGTCTAATCTATTTTTATCCCTGCGTTCTCAAGAGGATGACAGTGACTAAATGACTTTCTCGTTGTTGCCATCTTGGCAATACGTGCTGACTGTAGATATATCAAGGATACAGACCTGGGGCCTCATTTATCAAGCAGGTGTATGAACAAAATTCTATGTAAACCATGCATCATTTGTACAAAGTGGGATTTAGAGACTTACTATCAATTTGTATAATTATGCAAATCCATAACAACACGTACACACAATTTCAAATTGAATAAGGGAACTACTTTTCAAATCAAGCTCAGGTGCGTACAGTTTTTACTGATTGTCCTTGAGATGTTTCTACGGCTAGTTTGGACTCCACATGACTCCACGTTCAATTAAATGGACAGGATTTAGATAATTTTTTGTTGCCCAAAAATGGCTTCAGCATTGAAGGTCCTCATGAACGCAACGTCTCACCAATCTCAAGTATAAGTCGTTAGTAAACACCGACACTGTTCCGAGAGCTGGCCGCTTGGCTGATCTATGCAATCTGGGGGAGGGCCTTGGTCTGGGAGGTGAGGGAGGGATCCCGATGTTCGCTCTCCACCAATCAGACCCATACAGTAGAATGGCTAGACGGAGGCCATTACTCGGAGATGGCACATGACAGTCTTAGGTGCCTTTTGGCTTAAGGATGATCAATGGATCTATGCTTCCCCAAAGCACAATTTGCAGTGTCTCTGGAAAAAAGTCTGAAAGTCTTATGTAAATACCATATTTCTGTTTTTTTATGAACTTGCAAACTTTTCGTAAAACCTGTTTTTTGCTGTCCCATTATTGGGTGTTCTGTGTTGATTAAAATCAATTTAATAAATTTAAGGATAAGGCTGTAACTCAACAAAATGTTTGTATTTCCATATATTTATCATTATTTTGAGTGTATGTCCATATTTTGAGTATTTTGAATGTATGTCCATAGGTATGTTGTCAATGAGAAATGTTGGGGGGGTAAAAATGTTAATGGTTCTGAAGTAAAATGTGTTTTTACAAGGCAGTTTGTAGACACATTTGTCAGACAAACAGAGGTACCTCGACCCCTTTAACGCGACACATCTGATTAGCTAAGAAGCATCCACATCTTCTGGGATCTGGCATCTTGAGAACTACTTTCAACTGAAGTGAATAGATAACGAGAGTGAAATATGTAACAATAATCTCTACTCCGGCCAAAGAGGACGGAGAGAAAGTGACTGGGACTGAGAGGTCTGGAAGAGTTAAGCGATATGGACAATGATAAAATCAATTTCCTCTCCTGATCATGGTCAATAGGCCACACACACCAAGCACCACACACACACACCAAGCACCACACACACCCCGTGACAGAAACAGACCACTTAGTGTTTCTTACATCATCTCTCTTCCAAACCAGTTTTTCTGTCATTATGTACATCCATCATGTGGTGTCTGGTGGATGCGGTTTAACTTAAAGGCATCAATCAATTGGTAGAAATTGACACGGAAGGTAAAACCAACATTGAAAAAGGCTGTCGCTATCACAAACACAACATATCAATATATGACTCAAGTCAAACCTGTGTATAAAATACAGCATGCACTCCAGATGAGTAAACATACAAAGCTACCTCCATGAATCTCTTGATCCAAGGACATACCCCCAGCGGTGGCAGCACCCAGGAAGAGAGCGGTGAGGGCAGATGGCCCAGTGTGCCTTTGTGTTCTCTGACACACAGAGAGGATGCCTTGTGAAGATCAAAAGCACGACGGTAAGCAGAGGGACCCTGGTGGTCAAGCTTCATTAAAACCTGGAAGAGTCTGAGATGCTGCAAAACAGATAAACGGACAGAGCAGACTGGTGATCCTGCCTTATTATGTCGGGATGTAAAGATTAAAAGAAACAATCCTATTGGAGATTAACCGCTATGATCAACTGGTTGGTGCCTAATGAAAATGTAATCTTTTAACTAATCAGTAAAATTACGTTTAACATTGTCAGAAAACGTATTATCCAAACCACATGCCTCTATCATATACTCCGTGGTCTGTTTATGGGTGAACCGATCTAATGCCGGCATCAAATTCGGGTCAGACCTTTACTAAGTCCTTCACTCCACAACAGCCTGAATTGTTAAGGCGTAGTTACTAAACTGTGTTGGAAACTACGGTGATATCAATACTGCTGCAATGGCATAAACTGACACTGCAGATTGGACACAGGGTACTTGAACTGTGAATATCATGTACAAAATTTTAACACCAGAATAAATAATAATCAAATGCAGAGACGGTAATTTAAGGAGTATTAACTTATATCAATTTTTACGGTTACAGCCGGGCCCTTTGAGGGCCACAATAATGCTGATGTGGCTCGAGGTGAAAACGAGTCTGACACCCCGGCTCTATATGGTTGAGATCTGCGGAATACTAAACCAGGATGTTTTTGACCCAGACAATGTTAATCAGTCCTCAATTGTGTAGTGTTGGTGTTTGCATGCTCCGCGAAGCTGCCGTTTCTAGTTTTTAGCTCATTGG
This sequence comes from Dallia pectoralis, assembly GCA_029465975.1. Lineage (NCBI taxonomy): Eukaryota > Metazoa > Chordata > Actinopteri > Esociformes > Umbridae > Dallia > Dallia pectoralis. The sequence goes on along the minus strand of CM055740.1, from coordinate 12,005,861 downwards.
ATTAGTGCGGTCATCAATTGCAATATCCCATCCATGACAAGGGCGAACGTGTTATGGTTTTCTGAGATGACTTGCTGCACCCCACTTCCAGGTATTTACGGGTTTTGGCCTGTGTCATTCTTACACAATGCTTTCAATTCTTCTTTGACTTCTCTTATATTAGAGCTGATCCCCATACAGGATGGTCATTGACTGGATGAGTTTTGTTTATTGCATATCTTTGTATAAGCCGTTTGTAATACTCTAACTGGCTGCGACATGCAACACAACACTCACCCAACGACGCGTAACTTGAAAACATTACCAAGCACCCGTGACACTAACCAGAGAACTTAAATAACCCACTGATTTAACTAACCTATGCCCGGTGCTTAGCTAAACCAAAAACAGCTGTGCTCCTAATCTGAACAATACACAGGAAGTGCTCCCCTTAAAACCCTGTGTGGAACACTAACCCCCCACAACCGTGACAGCTGCGAGGATTTAGCTTATTAACGGGGTATTTACGTTGACATCTGGTTGCTTTGCATTTTTATTACAAGTCACAAGTAATTGTGGGGAGTGTTGGTTCCTAGATCACTGTTGGATGTTCAGTAGGACGCTATATTGCACACTTTTATTTTGTCACGGCAGTAGTGAGGTGTAGACGAGGAGGGGCGGAGTCAGAAGCAGCAGCTGATAGCGTTGTTGAGTTTTATTCATACAGGTAAACTCAATCTGGACGTACTCACTGTACGATTCAAATACTGTGCGACACAGCGCAATGAAGTCCATGAGGTCCAATTTCATATGGGCCTTCCGTTTTTATAATTTTGTATCTTTGGGCAGTATGTTTATCACTTGTGAGCAAACTCCAGTAAATAAGATGCATAGCGACAGCACTCGTTGCCAGTAGAGGAGAGGATCTCATCCTCTGTCTTCAGACCAGACCTGTGAAGTATGCAGTTATGTAAATATGGTAAAGAACAAAATATTTAATTGAGCCAGAATCTCCCAATACAAGAAGATATTATTTTATAATAGAGAACCAATTCTTGAAAGGATGCAAGTCAATGTCACATCACTGCTTGATACATGCTTTACGATGTGCTGATAGGCAAGCAACGAGTCAGCGTTACCGGTGAGCACGACTGAAGGTCGACGGAAGAGAAAGTGAAAGTCAGACGATGTGCGGACTTGTGAGGTCATGGCAGGGCCGAGGAGAGTGAAGTCTTGGCTCTGTGCTATCCCCGCGGTCATCCTAATGGAGCCACCAGTGGTGAGTGTGCAATGTCATTGTGAAGTCAACAGGCCAGCGCACCTCTGTGCCATTCAACCCCATGGGTCCTCTGTGCTCGTTCTCTTTCCTGCTCTGTGGCTTTAGTCTTGTCTCAAAAAAAAATATTTTTCTACCTATATTTCAAGGAACACAGACTGAGTCGTCTCTTAAGCGGCTGAACCCTGCTTGTGCGTGTTTACACATACAGTTTAGGGTAAAAGGATTAAGATCTTACACAACACGGGACAAAACTGAACACAGATCACAGATGACACAAAAAATCTGCAGCAGATAAATTTACACAATGGTGATTTCCCTGTGCGAAAGACACCCCAGTTCGTTACAAGTAACACACAAATAAAAATCCTTTAAATGTTTAGACTGGGCGAGGTGGACAAGTGTCTCAAGTTTAAGTTCGGTCTGCAGGCTTCGCCATAAGCAAGGAGCTCCGGGTGAAATCCATACTCTGAGTTATAATTCTAATGGTTGATAAGATGATAAATAATAAGGTTTTTATTGAAGAGCATGTTCTCCTCATCTCATGGACAGCGTAGTTTCACATGACAGCTTTACGTGACATAAGCGCTGCCCTCGTTGAGTCGACTAACCACTCAATAATGAATATTGGGAGTTTCTCTTTGGTTCCAGTTGCTGTTGTTTTGCGTCCTCGGCCCCTGACAATGGCAGCTGTGCATCTTTACTATTGTTCTGCCGCGATCAATAAGTGCCAGATTTGTCCTTGGGAACCTTGCCTAGCAGCTTCTTTCCCTGCCCACCCATGTGTTCATTCACCACCCTCCCGTTGCCTTGTTTGGACATCTGTTACCGTGCTACCGAAGACTGCTCTTCTCTCCCTCTTTCATGGATCTGACAGGGTGACGGCTTTTATAGAGTGGCACAATGCCACGTGCTGTCAAATCGAAAGTTAAACAAAAAGTTATCTGTGTTGGGTAGATGAGAGAAAATCCCCACAATATAGACATAGATGTAGACAACCGAGCCCACCGACCGACGGCCACAGAAATGCCACTTCAATATCTGACATTGTCCCAGAGACTCGTTTGAATGATATAAACGCACATAGTACCTGTAGTCTTAGCGTTTGTATCTAAGCCTGATCCCAGCCCTCGAGTCGTGGCGATGGTGAGACGACTGCAAACATCCCTTTTTTCTTAAAGAAATTGAACAGGGGGCCGTTGGGGAAACACTAATCAGGTTTGATGTCTGTTGTAGTGGTTCTGAGATATGTCCTTCAGCAATACTGCTCTTTAATTTAGAGGGGACAGGTCTCCTAGCACTCGAGTCAGCCAAATGGCTTCGTAATTCAATCATGGACGTGTTCTGAAAAGCACTAAGTCATGTGCAGGCTGCACGGTTAAACGTATTAAGTACGCGAAAGGCAGACTGATCTGCGTTAAAACAGGGATTCGATTTTAAATACTGTACATACATACTATTTTATAGCGAGTAAGACAACAACGCACGAGGTAACACGATTAAGAACATCTACCGGTTTATGTAGTTGTTGAGTATCAATTGTGTTACTTTATTAATAATCACTGTTTCGGCTGAGAACCCAAATCGTATTTGGGTTAAATTCATCTAACTTTGTGATGTGTCTTAAAGCCTATGACACCATTCTCTACTATTGTCCCAATCTGCAAACCAATTTATCAGAATCTGTATAGCAATCGCGAACTCTCTTGGGAAACTATGTTTGGAGGTGTTTTTTTAAATAAAAAAACCTGGAAGTGTGGTCTTGTTTGCGAGATTGCTGGAACTATGTGTGCTTGGGGTTCTGCAGCTCCGTGTCATAGTTTTAGATGGCACTGACGAGCCTCCAATATGCACTTGTACCATTTGACTGGTGCTGATGCGTGAACTGCCTGTGGGCAGGTTTTGTCCCTCCTTTCATTAGTGTGATACGCGTCAGGGCTTGCCAGCGGGCAAGCGGCGTCCGTACATTCACAACTGTAACGCCAACAGAAGCAACCACATATCTCTCCTACATCAAAAAATTTTTAGCTGAAAAATATGTAAAAAAACCGCTAAATGTGTGCCGTACAATGCTTAACACTGAAATCACTAAAAATAGATTCCTTGCAAGTTCCTCTGTCTTCACAGCAGAGGTGGGACAAAGTCATTGTTATGCAAGTCACAAGTAAGTCTCAAGTCTTTGCCCTCGAGTCCCGAGTCAAGTCGAGTCAAAGATGAGGCAAGTCCCGAGTTGAGTCACAAGTCAAAGCCAACAAGTCTCAAGTCGAGTCCAAAGTCCTACCATTTTAGTTTCGAGTCATTTCAAGTCATCTTACCACAGAATTTATATAAATCATGTATGTCTGTAAGATTTGTATTTATTTAAACCTCTTTTTATACAATGACATTAATATTACACTGTTGTTTTTTGGTATCTTATTGTTATTTTTTTGTACATACTATCCCTCTACCCCCTCATCCCTTTAGTTTAATTTATATTGTTCTATTCTTATGTTGCATGTAAGCACCTTCCTGCCACAGTAAATTCCTTGTCTGTTCACACATTCAATGGCGAATAAGCACTTTTCTGATTCTGATTCTGATTCTAATACAGTAAAAAACAGAAAATTTAATTTCACAAAAAATGCTTGTATTTCAACAGCATATTGCACTAGAACAATGCACAGCAACTTCAGTCCTCTATTGTATTGACCTTAGGGCTGGAAGATATGGAAAAAATTTATATCACGATATATTTCTTAATTTCGGTCGATACGACATAATTCCGATAAATTCCGATAAAAAAGCCTCAGAAAAAATGCCATGAACACCCACAATGGATGTCTGTATACAATCTTCTGAAAAATACATTTGCCAAGTCTTTTGAGCCTCCTCCTATAAAACTAAATAATATTTGAGAAATAAAACGGTACAAATGAATTAAAGTTCACCTTTTATTTGATTTTAACCTTTATACAAACAAGAAAAGTCAAATAAGCAATTTGACTCTGAGACTGACCTTATTAATATATTTAACTTTAAACAATAACATAGGCTGATTATATTATTCTTTACACAAAACTTCCTGCAACAAAACTTGTTCTTATAAACATATCATTTAAAGTTAGTGAACATGTTAGACAATGAAGAGGTGAGTTCATGAGTTCGCTACGTGACCGTGGATTTAAGAGACACGAAAGAGAAGCTCATGAACGCGCATGTCGCAACATGCTCGGAGAATGAGAGTGCTCAAAAGCGCATGTCCATCATGACGTCATGGGCCAGTCAACGCGGAAGATCCAAGCTCCTATGTTGGCGTTATGCGCTTTTGAGCCTCTCATTCTCCAGCACATTTAGCATCACGCTGAAACCTGAAGTTTATCAGATCTCAGAAAGCTGAACCACTTCCCTACCACTGAATTAGTCTTTCCTCTCATATCAACCGTCTGCTTCCTCCTCACTTATAGAAGCTCGTTCAGTCACGTTTGAATTGCGGTCATGGGCGCTCATTTTGTAGCTTAAACTTGTCGTGTTGGAGATCAGCAAAAATATTGAAATACCGAAAATGTGTTTAGAAATCATATCACCGTTATTGATTTTTTTTACCGCGATATATATTGATATTGAATTATTGTCCAGCCCTAACCTCATATTGCAAAACAGTTTAACTTTCAAATAGACATGGGTCCTTTTAGCCTGAAATTTTTTAAACATGTCATTAATAAAATCCTCACTCCTCAAAATGATCACTTCTGAAAAAATGGACGAACCTGATAATATAATTGGAATGACTCCATAGAGACGTGTGTGCGGGTGAGCGTGCCCGTGCGCAGCTCCGTCTGTAATCTTCGACCCGCATGTTTTGCAAATTGCAACTCTTTTTTGTCGACTACCTCGTAATTTTTATAGCCAAACGAAACTATATTCGGTATCATTTTGCCAACTGGCGCGTTGTTGCTTGTGCTTCATTGGTTGTCTTGCAATGTGCCTGCTTGGATGCTGTCTAATCAAAACAACGTGGGACTACAGTGATTGGATGTCCAATCAAAACAACGTGGGACTACAGTGATTGGATGTCCAATCAAAACAACGTGGGACTACAGTGATTGGATGTCGTGCAGGCAGCGCGCGTGCTCTCTGCATGCATTTTTTTCACAGATGCAGATAAACTGAGAGCGGCGCGCCCGTGTGAACATTTTCTTCCACAGTTTTCATGGGAAGTAGCAAGTCTTCTCGAGTCAAAAGGCGCAAGTCCAAGTGAAGTCACGAGTCATTGATGTTCAAGTCCAAGTCGAGTTGCAAGTCTTTGTACATTTTGTCGAGTCGAGTCTGAAGTCATCAAATTCATGACTCGAGTCTGACTCGAGTCCAAGTCACATGACTCGAGTCCACACCTCTGCTTCACAGACCTGTAAGTCCTACTCTAAACTGTACTGTGCAGGTTAGAGTACTACTTCTAAGCTACAGTCAACAAAGTAATTTCACGTTTTTCCCCCTTTGGACAACACTGTATGGAAAGATTTTTCTTTTTCTGTCTCCAAATGAGAGCTAGATGACATCAGAAGCTGAGAATAATAAGTATATTTAAAATAACGTAATGGTTCAAAAAGTGAGAACCAGTGACTCTGCCGATGTGGAAAACTTTAACCTTTAAACCTTAATGTTTTCCTATTTTTTTCTGTAACAGCAGGAATTTCATTGACCTACTAGCCATCAACTTACCCCAGCTTTGAATGATTTGAACCGTAAACACATTTGTATACAATTAGAATTTTGTTGACCTCCTGGCTGTCTTCTCGCTGGGCTTTGAAGCATTTTAACGGCAAACCTTCATAAATCAACTTGTAAAACCTTTAAAAAACAACCAACTTACTAAGCGCCAAGTGTGATGGAGCCATGGGAATGATCTCTCTTTGTATAGAAAATATATCCAGCACTCCTACATCCCTAAAGTGTACTTTAAAATGTGTGAACTGAACCTGGTTTTACCCATTCCGGATATGTCAACCTAAAAGGCTTACCCACCAGGGAAGGCCCTACGGGCAAAAACTAAATTCACACAAATTTTATGTATACCTACAGTGAAGGAAGAAAGTATTTAATCCCCTGCTGATTGTCTACAATTTTAATGGTAGGTTTATTTTAACAGTAAGAGACAGAAAAACAACAGTTCATCCAGAATAACGCATTTCTAATAAGTTCGACATTGATTTGCATTTTACTCACTGAAATAAGTATTTGAGCCCTTTGCAAAACATGACTTAGTACTTGGTGGCACAACCCTTGTTGTCAATCAGAGAGGTCAGATGCTTTCTGTAGGTGCCCACCAGGTTTGCACACATCTCAGGAAGGAATTTGTTCCACTGCTCTTTGCAGATCCTCTCCAAGTCATTAAGGTTTCCAAGCTGACGTTTAGCAAACCGAACCTTCAGATCCCTCCACACATATTCTATGGGATTAAGGTCTGGAGACTGGCTAGGCCACTCTTGGAACTTAATGTGCTTCTTATTGAGCCACTCCATTGTTGCCTTGGCCGTGTGTTTTGTGTCATTGTCATGCTGGAATACCCATCCTCGACTCATTTTCAATGCCCTGGCTGAGGAAAGGAGGTTCTCACCTAAGATTTGACGGTACATGGCCCCATTCATCATCCCTTTGATGCGGTCAGGTTCTCCTGTCCCCATAGAAGAGAAACACCTCGAAAGCATAATGTTTCCACCTCAATGCTTGATGATGGGGATAGTATTATTGAGGTCCTAGGCAGGAGTTCGATAGAGCCAAATAGCTTGAATTTGTTCACATCTGACCACAACACTTTCACCCAGTTCTCCTCTGAATCATTTAGATGTGCATTGGCAAACTTCAGACGGGCCTGTACATGCAGGATTTCAGTCCTTCATGGCGTAGTGTGTTATCAATTGTTTTCTTGGTGACTATGGTTCCAGCTGCCTTAAGAGCATTGACAAGATCCTCCTGTGTAGTTCTGGGCTGATTCCTCACCGTTCTCCTGGTCATTGAAACTCCAGGAGGTGAGATCTTGCATGGAGCCCCAGAACAAGAGAGATTGACAGCTGTTTTGTGTTTTTTTCCATTTGCGAATATTCGTACCCACTGTTGACACCTTCTCACCAACCTGCTTGGCGATGGTCTTGTAGCCCATTCCAGCCTTGTGTATGTCTACAATCTTGTACCTGACATTCTTGGACAGCTCTTTGGTGGACAGCCATGGTGGAGGGTTTGGAATCGGATTTATTGCTTCTGTGGACAGGTGTCTTTTATACTGGACCGGTACACTTCTACACAGTCACCATTGAGTCCATACTCTCCTCTTTTTATCACCAGCACCAAGGACAAGGGCAGGCTGCAGCGTGTCATTAGATCTGCGGAAAAACTGATTGGCTGCCATTCCTCGAGGACCTGTACGCAATCAGAACCCTCAAGCGTGGAGAAAAGATTGTGGCTGACCCCTCCCATTCTGGACACAAACTGTTCCAAATCCTCCCCTCCGGCACGAGGCTACGGTCCATCAGGACCAAAACCTCGGGCCACAGGAACAGTTTCTTTCCGTTGGCAGCTGGTCTCATCAACAAGGCCAAGTGACCACCCCGTGCGCGCACACAGACGCACACACACGTACACACGCACAGACGCACACACACACACACACAGATACATAAATGCAATACTCTGGACAACTGACTTGCAGATTGCACGTTGCTTCACTGTGTTGCACATTTCTGGGAGCACATTCCATTTCACTGCTACTTGAATGGTTATTTATGTTTGATTTATTTTTTGTACTGATGCACGTTTCAAAGCAATTATCTCGTAGGCCTATATGTTAACCTACTTGGCAATAAAATCTGATTCGGATATCCATCTTTAAGAGAGTGTTCCTAATCTCAGCTCGGTTCCTGTATAAAAGACACCTGGGAGGCAGTAATCTTTCTGATTGACAGAGGTTCAAATACTTATTTTTAAAATAAATGTATAATCTTTTTGAAATGCGTTATTCTGGACTTTTTTGTTGTTATTCTGTCTTTCACTGTTTAAATAAACCTACAATTAAAATAGACTGATCATCTATTTGTCAGTGGGCAAACGTACAAAATCAGCAGGGGATCAAATACTTTCTTCCTTCACTGTATCTGATCACCAAACAACAGGGATTTTACTGACCTCCCGGCCGACTACTTCCCCTGGGCTTTGAATAACTATCCTTGCTCTCACTTTGGTCATTAACTGACTGATAGAACTATCTAGATAAGATTCCAAAACGACATGTCAAAAAATAAAGCTGCCCGGTTTTAAAGCAGCTCCGAATTCCTTGCAGAAAATGATTCAGTCCAATTAGAATTAAAGCTCCTATAAAAGAAGGTTGTCTTGTGAATCACATAATCAATGCTTTCAATTAGGTTGGGTAGGGGCTTTGTCACTCATGCAATAATACACTCCAATCATCTTACAGACTGAAATTAATGAATGTAAAATTGAACAGTGAACAGTTCAGCCAGGGAGATCAGCCCACTCAGACCCAACGAAATGTCATCTTTTATTTCAGTGAACATGAACTTTCCACTTATATTTTAAGATTGTTTTTTTGCCAATCAAATGCAGGGTTTAGGCTGTAACGTTTCTTTTTTCAGAAATGTTAAACCTTAAATTGATGTGACATGTGTTGTTAAAACACACTATGCATCTCCCTTCAAAATTAGTTATCTGTGTTAATTTGTGCCCTTTCCTGTGTTTGTATATAATATAGTAATGCTACTCTGACTATAAAGTACATTTCAGACAAGGAATGCAGCTAAAAGTGCTTTACATCAATAAAAGCCAATAGAAGAAAAACATAAAAGTTTAATCAAAACGAAAAACTGGATTTGATTAAAATCTGAGACAAGGAGTGCTAAAACCCTGTGGGCAATTAAGGCATACAATAGACAACGTGCCCGATATTTATTGTGAAGGGGTTAATCAAAGCCTGATGTAAAAATATTTTTTTGCAGATTTTTGAATGTGTTAATAGATGATTCTTCCTCGATGCTGTTTGGCAGTGTTACACAGCTTTTGAGCGTAGTTGGAGAAGACTAAATCTTCAACATAAACAGTATTGTTTGAGCATTACCTGTTATGGTGGATTGAAGAAGACTCTCCAGACCTAGTCAGCAATACTATGTAGTGTTAGCAAGTGTAGAAATGGGAAATATGAAGTGTTTATGGTTTGTTTAACACATGAATACTAAAAAAAGTATACTAGTTTGCATTGGATTTACGGAAAGTGACCATTGATCAATATGATCAGAAGATTAATGTTTCTGATTGAGAAGACTTATGGCTATTGGGGTAAAGAGTCTGATAGACCGTGCCCTGATGCTCCGGTAACTTCTACCAGACGGCCGCAATCAGCACAATGTGAACAGACCTTAGCCTGGGTGGCTGTAGTCTTTTATCTTAGTTTCTGACTGAACTACCCTCTGGAAGGCGAGTAGCAGCGGGCGAGAGATTTTGCAGACATGACACACTTCTTTTAGGAAGTATGAAGCTTTTTTTTTTTTACTGCAGAGTCAGCTTGCCTTGACCCAGGACTTGGACCAGAACTTGGACCAGGATTTGGACCAGGTCTTGGCCCAGGACTTGGGTATTGATGCACTTTGAGTATGTGTATTTGGGTAAGCCTCGTTCAGCTTTGTCCATCTCTGGACACAGCAAAGTTTGGATCATTTGCGCTAAATTGTTCAGGACTCATGTAGAAGAGAATGGAAAACCCCTCTTGATGCTTTTCCTTATTCACGAGGAGCAACACAGACAATTTCTTCATGGTTTAAAAATGTTCAGTTTCTGACGCGCTTGAGATTATTTCTATGGGCCTCATGCACAATGTGAGCATCTCTCACAAAGACGGCCTTTCTCAATTTAATGCCTGCCGTTTCAGCGCATAAATAACATTACTCCACCATATCTTTTTGTTCGCTACACAAATGCGAAAGAAAGAACACCTTAATTCTGTCTGATGTATTCACACTGTAGAGATCAACATTGAAATACATTAGGCTGCGCAATGGAGATTAGGCTGGTAGTTACATCCACTGAACTCGTACCTGTGTTTCTATCTGTTTTCCCTTTGCTACTCGGTCACTCCATCATCAAGTATATCTCGTCCAATTTTTCCTCAGTGGTTAGGTTCCTTCCCTTGTACGTCATTACTATTCGCTTGTTCCCGTGGTGTAATCACTGGCCACTCCCCCTAATTACTTGCACCTGGTCCCGTTGAAGGCCAATCTCGCCACACGTCCCAGAGTTTAACAACCAAATGTTTTCCTGGTCCAGTTCTGTGTGTGTGTGTAGTACATGTTGTTTCTGTTACTGCCCCATTGTGTGTATTAGCGATTAAGATCCTTTTTGTTTAATCTGTCTAACCGTTCCATGTTTACTTGTGTCTAATTGTGTGTACGGGACCTCATTGTAAATCCCCCGGGAAGAGGACGGCACATAGGGAATACGTCTAGGCAAGCAGTCCATGGGCTTACATTCATACTTCACACATTCTTCATGTCCAAGTTACTTGTCTATTGACACTAGGTAAGATTCTGGGCGAACCACTCTCTGTATTTTGATTAGTTAGAGAGTCTAGACTGTCTACATTAGTTAAGTTACAGGACATTTTTACAAATCCCTTCTTTGTGTTCGCCCAGCTCAGCCTCATTCCCCATATTACTGGCTGTTTTTTCAAATACACACATGTTTAACCAGATACTTGTCGTGTATTTTGTCCCAGTTGGCACTGACATCTTCTATTTATCACCAAAACAATAATGTGTACTAGTAAAACGCTGTGTAATAGTCCCCCTCAATAACATAACACTGGTTTTATCATTTGTTATTTAACTCGGCCATTTGTATCAGCCTGTTTAGATTACAATCCGTTTCTGGACAGTTATGACATTGCATATGTCTAAAAAAGAAATGTGGAAGGTGACAATGAAAAAGCTTTGAATATTATTTTTATGTCATGGGTTTTAAATTGACTCTGCAACGTCATTGGTTTTACATTAGTTCTTAATAACTGCTAAGGTGATTTCCTAATTAATCAGAGGTCTTAATTGATGTTCAAGAGGGGAGTGAATTTTGAAGGTATAGAATTCAATTAACTTAATTTTTCACAAGTAATCACTATGGTGGGGACAGGATTTAGGAAAATGAGGGCTTCTCCACTACCACCGGCCTTTACAAATTCCACCATTGCTAAAAACTCATCAGGTCTCTCCTTCACCAGGTTCAAAAACGTCACAAGCCAACACCCTGTACCGCCAGTATGACGCAAACCAGATGAGCCAGTAGCCGACCTTTATTCTACCACACACCTGGACCATGGCACCATCCTGTGGGAGGTCCATAGCATCCAACAGGCCACCCAGAGATAGCCTGCCCTGGAAGAGGAGATCCATGATCGGCTGCTGACATGGACTCACAACTCACCATGATCTGGCCCCCCAGGTACTGGTTGGACTATCATGGCCCTATAAGTTCTGGTGTGCCACCATAGTGAGGGACTCCCAGACATACGTCACCTCCTGCTCCACGTGTGCAAAGAGCACAGACACCTCCCTCAGGGTAACCTCCAACCCCTGCCCTGTCGGGTTCCTCAGCAACCATGATCTCGTCTTTCTGCAAATTACCTCACAGACCTGTTTTACAAAGCTTGTTGCCTCCTCCCGCTGAGCAGAGTCCCTTCAGCCCTGCATACCGCAAAGGACATGTTTTCTGAAATTAAAGGGGCCCCAGAGGAGAGTGTCTCAGACCGAGGCCCTTAGATTTTGTCCAGAGTGTGGAAAGCCTCGCTTCGGGGTCACGGTCGGCTTGACCTTCAAGTAGCACCCGCAGTCCAACAGGCATGTTGAGCAGCCAGGTTGGCTAACCAGGAGGTGTGCAGAATGTTACCATCATATTGACCCTCTTCACCAGGGGAGTGTGTAACGTATCTGCCATGAGCCAAACCTGCCCAGAGTACATTGCACCACTACTCCACTAACCTGTCCCTTTCCCAGTATGTCCTAGGGTTTCAGCCAGCCATGGCATCCTGGCACGGGGGGGCAAGATGGAGGTTCCTCCAGTGGACAGACCGAGGCCAACCATCGCCGCAGTGACAACCAGTTCTGCACGACCCGCAACTAGGCTTGGTTGGTTGCACGGTTCACGGTGTCATCTGTATTTTCACGGAGCCTTCCGATTACCCCACTAGTGTTAATACTTTGTAAACGTTACTAGAGGTACCAAATACATGTTATAAGTTAAAACAAACTGCCAAAATGGCCGCTTATGACGATGACAAAACCTTTTGCTTATTTAGATATGTTGCTAGACGCTCAGAAAACCGGTGTTTTTATTATTCCAATAACACCAAATCAGTTAGCAAAATCATTAGCACGGTCTATTAAAAAGCACTTACTTTTTTCAGATGTGTGGTTTGGAGCTTAAGTGTGAATCTTAAATTTCAGCCTATACGCCTCAAGGACAAGCTTATATGCACAAAGCATGGTAGATTTCACAGTATCATAACACAAAATGTCTGCAATGGATATGGCCTGATAAACCTCTTAACTTTACCTGATAACTTGCCTCATAACAGAAGAAGCTGCACATTCTTTGGCCACCAGTGACGCTGTGACACGCAAAAACCCCTGACCCTATAGTCTACCTATAAACAAAATAATTATTTCCTAACTTGTAATTTAGTAGCCCTACCTACCAAACCACTCTAAACCTGGCGAAAACAAAGTGAATGTAATAACGACCCCTAAGCTAATAGGCTAGTGTGGCTATAAAAGTGAACACTAGGAGCAGGTACGCGTACCCATGGGTAGCACAAAACCTATTCCCTTACTGCATATACAGTTGAAACCAGATATTTACATACGCTTAAAAAAACACAAAAACGTTTATTTCTTTACTGTCATACATATCAGAGTCAACTTTTTCATATGTTTTACATTTGTTAAATGTCAGTGGAAAACACTGATATATTTATTCTAAACGACAAATTATCGAAGTATGAAAATATTTGGCAGCTTACATAAACATTATTAATTAAATCAGGAATCAACAGTTGGAACAGTATGGGATAAATTAATATAGAAATAAGGTAACAACAAGAAATCCCAGATATGATCAATACTGCGGAGACAAAAGCGTCGATGTAGCAAAGCAAACGAACACGAACGACCCCCCACCCCCGTGAGCAGACTGTATTACTGAAACATCCATATAGTTAGCGCCAATAACAATGCATATTAAATTGTTTATCCTGTAGGCTAATAGCCTACTCGACACAAGCCTTGAAAGGGAACAAATGATGCCACTGACATAGTGATACAGTTTCCCTGCAAACGTAATGTGCTGCCAAGAGAGAAGCAACTCATTGTTGGCAAGCACTTCAGTACCAAACCAGTGCTCTCATCATTCACAATTACATGCCTTTAAGTATCCCCGGGGCATTAGTGTTGGCTAATTAGGATGTCACTATTTCATGTTTATATATTCACCCATTGAAAGAAACATGCAACACACCTTTTAATAAGCTACCAGGAGGTGTTTCCAGGAAGACGGCATACTGTATTATTTAGCTTGCAAGCGGATGGTAAAGTATTCGCCAGTCAGCAGCCAATCATATTGTTTTACATATGATCATGAAAAAGGCCATACAATTATGATATACAAACACAGCATTGGGAAATACAATTTTATTCTGAAATGTTATACCATTATCTTGAAATGTTGCAATATGAAAAATATTACATATTATAATTTGTGCTACATTTTCTATTTTCAAACAAATGCAGTACTGCGCAATAATCAGCAACTCCTGACAGTGAAACTAAATTAACTAAACAAATTTGGGTAATTAATCGGTAAAATGCATCTACAGTATTTAAAATGTTTGTAAATATTTGATTATATCTTTGCATGTGACAACACTGAAGAAATGCCACTCTGCTACAATGTAAAGTAGTGAGTGTACAGCTTGTATAACAGTGTACATTTGCTGTCCCCACAAAATAGCTGACCAAATTGCTCCCAAAGTGTCAATATTTTGTGTTGCCACTAGGGATGGGAATTGATAAGAATTTAACGATTCCGATTCCATTATCGATATTGCTTATCGATCCGATTCCTTATCGATTCTCTTATCGATTCTCATTGGGTGAGGAAATAATTACAAATTTGTTTGTTTGTATTAACTTGCTTTAATATCTGTTAAGAACACCGCACATACTCAGAGTATACACAAATTATGTGTAGCAACCTCAGAACAAACCTAAAAGTAGGTGAGCTACAAAGTAAAGTCCAGGGACCTATAGATTTTTTCACATTCATTGGTCCAGCCCAAAAAAAAAAAACTGCCATTTAAGTGCCATAAAAACAAAAAACACAGACGGTAAACAGTCAAGGAAGAGCTTGTTCCTTTGGGAATATTCAACCTGAAACTAAATTCAACTCAACTGACATACAAAATAGAAAGAAGTCTTCTGTAAAGACCACAACTATCAACTTGGGCAAATGATTGACAATAGAGATTATTATCCGTATAGTAAAAGTTTACACAATGAAATGGCGCTCACATTAACTAAATAGACAAGTTACCTTTGGCATTTATAGCAGATGCCGTCTCATTAGCTCCGCTGCTGCTTGACTCACTTGTTGTTGTGTCGCTGAGTAGTAGAGAATCAAACACGCGACAGTCCTGCAAACGGATTGCGTGCTGTGTGGCCAAATGCTTCTGCATATTGGAGGTAGTTCACCCCCTTTGCCGAAATTAAACTTTTACAACTGTTGCAAATGACTGCATTGGCGTCTTTTCGAGTGAAATATAACCACACTTTAGATCGCTTCTGCGTAACCAAAATGCGCAGCGCGTGTGTGACGGTCATTATGACACATTTGCAACGAGCCGAACCGTTAAGCGGAATCGTTAAGCAGGTACACTAACGGTTCCAAGGAATCGATTCACTGGGAACCGGTTCTAAAGAAGAACCGGTTCTCGATTCCCATCCCTAGTTGCCACCATTATTTTCCAGCACTGCCTTAACCCGCTTGGGCATGGCGTTAACCAGAGCTTCACATGTTGCCACTGGAGTCCTCTTCCCCTCCTCCATCACAACATCACAGAGCTGGTGGCTGGTTAGAGACCTTGCGCTCCTCCACCTTCTGTTTGAGAATGCCCCACAGATGCTCGATAGGTCTGGAGACTGCTGAATGCAGCTTCACTTCAGTTTTGACTCTGGGCTCAACTAGCTATACGACCACTGCCTTGCTAAAGAAGCTGATGGTAAAGGTGATGGACTAGCCAAGCATGTTATGCTGCATGCAACTGGAATAAATGACCAGAAGATCTTAGACATTTCCCAAATGGGTCAATTTTTAAAGCCAGGCTAAACCATTTCTCTTTTCACAAGTGTATGACTGTTAAGTCTATTTCTGGTTTATTTTAATTTGTTCTCATTCTATTTGTATTTTCTATTCTTCATAGCATTGCTCATTTGATTTTAGATTTTTTTTATTCTGATGCATGGCATAAATGAAGACCTGAATGTTCTAAAGACTTCTTGGACCGTTCTGAAAACCTGAAAAGTTACTGAAGCTTAAGACCTGGATGTTCTAAAGACTTCTTGGACCGTTCTGAAAACCTGAAAAGTTACTGAAGCTTAAGACCTGGATGTTCTAAAGACTTCTTGGACCGTTCTGAAAACCTGAAAAGTTACTGAAGCTTAAGACCTGGAAGTTCTACAGACTTCTCGGCAAGGTTCTAAAGACCTGAAAAGGTTCAGAAGACCTGTTGAATAAAATGTACACAGTTATTACTGAGATGTAATGTTTTAAATGTAATTGATGCCAGTAAACAGGTTGCTATGAATATAAAATGCATGTATTTTATTATTATTTTCCTTTGTGAACCACATTGAATTGCTTATATGTATGGATTGTGCAAAATAAATAGACTTGCTAGCTGCTTGTGTTCAGAAAACTGTTTGCGTGCTTTCATGTGCAGCATCTTCAGAAGTGACTTTCATCTGGGATGACTGGCTGCACTCATACGTCACCTTCCCAAAGATAACCTCTGGATATGACGCGGAGAACTTGCACTCAACTTCTTTGGTCGACCATGGAGTGTGAGAGCGATAACACCAAATTGAACACACTTGCTCCCCATTCACACCTGAGACCTTGTAACACTAACTAGTCACATGACACCGATAATTGTGCCCAATTTGGACATTTTCATTTTAGGGGTGTACTCATTTTTGTTGCCAACGGTTCAGACATTAATGGCTGTGTGTTGAGTTACCGTGACCAACATGAACGTATCTATTCGTGATTGCTCAACAGGCCATTGTTTGCCAACATATGCCAACCTTTAAAGTTACGAATGTAATGGAGAGATACACAGGGAAAGGACACATTGTACATTGCTGTTGTTCAGGGTCTTTAGGAGGCTTCATTAGGATACAAAGAGAAGGTGAGGGGAAACAAAATCACACAGCAAACCACTCCCCACCACTCCCCAGGGTTGTTGCTTCATCTATGTGTAACATGTGCTCCATGTAATTTAGACCAGTGGACCAGTTTCTAGGTTAGTATAGAGAACAGAATAATTATTGGCAGTAGACAAATCACACAACAGGTAGGATGCTTGAAAAATTATATTGTGCTTGAACAATCACGTAGTCCACATGAATCAGATTTTAAAATATCCAATACAAAAAAACTATAAAAAGTGTACAAAACAAAATATAAGTTCTCTATGTTGTCTCTGGTTTTCTTCCCTTAGTCTCTTAAGGTTGTGTTTTATCCTTTTACCGTTTAACCTATATTATATAATTCCTCTTTGTTTAAATGTGGATTATAACACACCTATTATTTAATGGTGGTTGTATTTTATACAGCCTTTAATTATTCACTAATCTTGAATTTAGAGTTTAGTGCTTTTATCCTACCTAGCTTTTAGTTTTTTAAACCTCCTATGCCTTTTAGACAACTCAAATAATTTATTAACAGGGTATGATATCATGTAACCACAATTAAACCCACACTAACATTCAAATCAAACTCAAATGATTAAAATAAAAATCCAAAATTGACATCTGATTTACATTCAACAACATTCAATGAACAACAACTATTTCTAGCACTGTCTGGATTTTCCTTCCAAATATCGTCCAGGAAGTCCTTTAATCGAATCCAATGGGTGAAATGATATCAGTTCAGTCTTACCTGTGCAAAAACGGAAAAGAATGTCCTCCCAATTGAAGACAAAAAAAGGAGGGGTCCTCGCGACACACCAACCGTGTATCTTCCCAGGTTCCCCTATCAGCACTCAGATTCTTGGGAGGCTCGCCATCTAAAATCCATGAGAGTTTTCCAACTCAAGCAATAAACCTGACCTGTTTTACCAAAACAGTGTCATTAACATTCACATTATTCCCTTTATAACTTTTGCTCTTTAAACTGAGTGTTTAAACATCCATACCAACTTTCATGACCAACAAGTGTTATGTTGACGTATTGAGGATGTGCAAACTAACATTCATCTTTGCTAAACAAAATATATATCTCTCATCTCATCTCATCTTCAACCGCTTATCCGGGGTCGGGTCGCGGGGGTAGCAGCTCTAGCAGGGGACCCCAAACTTCCCTTTCCCGGGCAACATTAGCCAGCTCTGACTGGGGAATCCCGAGGCGTTCCCAGGCCAGTGTGGAGATTTAATCTCTCCACCTAGTCCTGGGTCTTCCCCGAGGTCTCCTCCCAGCTGGACGTGCCTGGAACACCTCTCTAGGGAGGCGCCCAGGTGGCATTCGTACAAGATGCCCGAACCACCTCAACTGGCTCCTTTCTATGCAAAGGAGCAGCGGCTCTACTCCGAGTTCCTCTAGGATGACTGAGCTTCTCACCCTATCCCTAAGGGAGAGGCCAGCCACCTTTCTGAGAAAACCCATTTCGGCCGCTTGTACCCGCGATCTCGTTCTTTCGGTCATGACCCAGCTTTCATGACCATAGGTGAGGGTAGGAACAAAGATTGACCGGTAGATCGAGAGCTTTGCCTTTCGACTCAGCTCTCTTTTCGTCACAACGGTGCGGTGAAGCGAATGCAACAAAATATATATCACTTAACAAATTCAAAATACATCATCAACATTCAGAAAATATGCAAACGATTTCTTTAACATACATAATATGCATAGTAATCTAAAATACATCTTTCAAACAAATAAAACGTAGATAACTCACCAAATCCCGAGTTCAACAATGTGTTAACCATTCACTTCAGATTCAGAATCAGAGCATCACAGTCGGTCAACATCCGCGATTTAATCAGCAATCATCTATCTAAAATGATCTATCAACATTAACCATTAAGTATTATAATGTTACTTATAATGATTGTAAAAGGTTTTAACAATATAAACACTTTTTAATTCTGTGCATCACTCATCTCGTGTTCAATGAGTCTCTCCACCTCCGCTTACGTCATACGCAACTCGCGTACGCATAATACGTCACATGCGCTGCGCTTTATTTATGGATAGTTTACTCACAATGTTTGGTAATAGATCATAGCAACTGTTTTCTATGAAAGCAGTAGTTTTCCCAAATATACAATTATGTTATATACCTATTTATCTTAAGCACCACATTTAACATGTGTTACATATGGAGTGGCCTCTGCCTAGGAAGGGAGGAAAGGGCACAGACAGTTGTTGTATCGGAAGCCTCTCAACTCCTCTTCCAGCTCTACTGGGGCCTTCATACCTCCCTTATGAGGTCTCCTGCTATACCCCCTGCTAGGTCTCTCCATTGGGGGACGTTGTTGTGACACCGATTCAGCTGGTTGTGTCTTTGTCTTTTCATGGAAAGCATTTTTTCAAATATACATTCCCCACCCTATTTATCTGGTTTACATTCATTATGGCAAATATCACGACCCTAAAAACGGAGACCTGACAGTTTCTTACACATACCATGGTTCACTCGTGAATGTATGTAAACATGATTACTGTATATTACATTTAAATGAATAAATCTTCATAATTCATCACATTAACCAACGCTGTGCAATAAATAGCTCGTAGTGTTTTGCTTGTGTTGTCAGTGTGGACCTGCGTGTTCAAGAACGCCACTGTTTCTGAAAAGAGAAAAATTGCTTAATGGATTCAAGTAAATGAAGATGGAAAATAAATCAATTTGGCAAAGTTGAAATTGGGCAGTCTTGCTTATCATGGAACGATAGGATATAACACCCGTTCGGCAGTCAGTTCAACTGTGAATTTAAATTTGGCCAACTGATGTAACTTCCACCTGAATCGAACACAAATGTCACCATGTCATTGGACTTACAATTTGGGCAAAAAGAAAGACACACCTTTCTCGAAGGTGTTCTGCAAATCCAATTTGTTTTCCGCGTTTATTCAATGTCATCTTATTAAACTTTTTCGTTGAAATGACATGGAAACAACATTGATTTAATCAGTTCTTGCCCAGTGGGCAATCAGTCATCTTTGACAGAGACCAGGCACATCCAATGGCACTTCGTATTTCCATTCTCCACACTGAGAAATTCTGTCATTTCCATCACAGACAGTAACTGCATTTCACCCTTTTTTCAGACACAATCAGCAATGCATCTCTCATTGTAAAATATGCTCAGGCACGAGGAGACATGGAATGACAGAATGAAAAAGCGACAGAGTAAGAAAAAAACAACCTCTAAATAGCTTGTAAATGTCTACAGTAAACAATAGTAAATGCCCATCAATCTATTCATCGCCCAGTCATAAATGTATCTCCACACACTTCACAACATTTTGGTGAACACAAATGCAAAATACGGCATTCCGTTGTAAAGTACGGCTTTTGATTACCAACGGATCAATCTAT
Organism: Dallia pectoralis; assembly: GCA_029465975.1. NCBI lineage: Eukaryota > Metazoa > Chordata > Actinopteri > Esociformes > Umbridae > Dallia > Dallia pectoralis. The sequence goes on along the minus strand of CM055740.1, from coordinate 11,985,699 downwards.
AATGCAAGATGCTGACCGAGTCTGTCTGTTGAGCGATTCTTCTGTACTAGGCCCCCTCTTGGAATGACAGATACAAGTGTCTGTGCTCTCAGAACGGCAACTTAAGCATTAACAGCAGTCATGTCCTGTGTGGCTGGCATCAGTCTAAAATACCATCATTTGTAGTGTTCAGCAAGGCCTCCATTCACAAACGCTCAGTGTAAACATAATGTATTCAGACAGTTTAATGTGTTTTCGTTTAATACAATTATGTCTTCCGAAGAAGGTTTAAAGCGGCACCTCAATCATACCAAAACGTTGTGGTAATGTGGATTACGTTCGCGAACACAATCAGACCGTCACTTTAGTTGCCTCGTTGACAGGAAGTGGAGGGTAAAGTAGTCCACCGGCTCACACCGAGGAAGAAAAATGGAGGAAAGACTAATAAACCAGAAACACAGTCAAATGACATTTGTGTGGTTAATTAGATTGTTGTGAGTTGTCTGTCCCATAAAAGGATGAGTCGTCCAATACATTTCATTATTTTGAAAAAATGTTATATATCGTTTTCTGCATGGGAAAATTTTGGAAAAAAGTAAAAGGAAATAAACCCACCGTGTAATTTGTTTTTTTATGTAAATGTATGAAAGCCAGTCCTTTGTTTCATTGTTTTTGCCAAGGTTAAGTAATGTAAATGTGTCGCCATGGGGGGAGTCTGGAATTCGTTTTTTAAATCACAGTGGAGGGACAGTATGCGGCCAGTAGATGGAAACAAAACTCAAACCTGCTGAGCCTTTTCCCCCCAGGCAACGCACCTGTGGTCGATCAACGTCAGCACAGCTGAAGGTCATTGCCTAAGCATGGCTCCAGAGTGAGAACGTTTGTTTTTTGGTACTGTTTTCAGACAAACATTTGTTCATGTTTGCGAACATTAACAGACGGATGCTGCAAGAAATAGCTGCATTTGCTACAGGTTGTTAACGATTTCCTAAATCAGTTCTTCACTCTATTGGAACACTGACTCCCATTATTGTATTTGCACGTGCTGGGATGGGAGATGAGTCTCCAGCTGACTCATGGCTCATATTAAAAAATGTACAGAGTCTTACAGGCGGCTGAAATATTAAAGAAAAAACAAAAACAGGTCAAATAGTGATGAATCAATCAAGTTGGGTTGTACAGCGCAGAAGTGAAGCTTCGTACATCGGGGACATTTGCATTTATTTGAAACGGGTACCAAGCTTTGTGTCCAATCACTATTACACGGAATCCAAGGTTCTGGTCCATGAAAGCCTATTCACTTCATCCCTGTCTCTTCAGAACCCCAAGGGGCAACTCAATTTAACAGCATAAGCCAAAACCTCATGAAAAAGCTTCAACAAACATCTACATTGAAACGCACATAGTGACCGGGGCCAGATGACTGGGTCAGACCATCAAACAGAAGGCTTGTAGAGTGCTCACAGTCAACAGCAGTGAGTACCTACCGACAGCGGTCCGAAGTGGGACAAACCTCAAACTGGCAACAGGGGCTTGGGTGTCTATCTATGCGCTAGGGCTATCTCGTGTTTTCAATTACAACGCGTGGACGCCCATGTATGTGTCCCCGTTTCTGTAGTAAGGCTGGATGCATGGCAAGATGACAACCCAGTGGAGGAGGTGTGATGCACATGGTAATGTTCTGCTGGAATACCCTGGGCAATCATGTGGACTTCATTTTGACTAGTTCCACCTGCCTAAACATCAATGCAAACCAGGTACAACCCTTTATGGTAATGGTTTTCCCTGATGGCAGTGACCTCTTTCAGCAGTATAATGAGCCCTGACACACCGCACACATTGTTGGGGAATTAATTTATGCACACGATGAAGAGATCAAGGTGTGGCCCCGGCCTCCAAATTCCCTAGATGCAGCCCAATTGAGCATCTGTGGGATGTGCTGAACCAACATGTCCGATCCACGGCGGCTCCACCTATTAAATTACAGGACAAGAAGGATATGCTGCTAATCTCTTGGAACCAGATTCCACAAAAGTCTTCAGGGGTTTAAAATCCATGCCATTGCTGTTTTTTTGTATCAAACAGGATATTTGTCATAATGTTTTTAGCTCGTCAATTAAGGCAGTAAATGCTTTGAGTGAAACTATGGCTTTTTTAAAGATACCTTTTGTAAGAATCGTTTGTATGTGTCTTGATACGGAGTTGTCGGATCTATGTGTAGAAAGCGCTTTTAGTTTTATTGTTCATTAAAACAAATCTAAAAAATGTACCACATTTTCCATACAATGTGGAAAAATGTTTTCTTGAATTATTTATTGCTTTGCCCACTTCGTATTCAAAACATAGGAAAAAAGTATACCCTTGTTGTCCATTTTCCCACTGCATACAATGGTTACCCTTACCATTATCAACCTGTGTGTGTCAAAACCATGACCACGTCCAGTGACTGATTACAGAATACATTTTACTTATTGGTAATTGTCGGGTCATTTATTTATTTATTATTATTATTAGTGCACCTGATGATGGTAACCTATGGCAACCTTCCGCTGACTCCTTTGCTTAGCTAAGCAAAACTAAACAGTGCCGTGTATTACAGAGAATTGTGGAATTCCTGTATACAATTAAGTTACTTGGGTCTGTCCGTCCATTTGGTCATGGCGACTGACTGTGAGACGATCCGTGTACAGTATCAAAGGTTCCGTGTGTATGTGTGCTAAATAGCAATTAGCAGTTTGTTCCGTTCCTGTCATAAATGATTCAATATCTACAGACGTCTTAGTGATGTCCGTCTTGACAGCCTACCTCTTCATTGCAAGATTCTGCTGAACGTCGTCCCAAAAGACAAATGGTATGCCCTGCACAAACAGATCGGAATCAGGCCACACATAATGACAGAACCAAAGTCAATTATGCCCGGGTGCTGATGGACTCCTATGGATTCAAAAGGTTTCGCTGCGAGTGTGTATTTAGATGAGCTGCACAGTGTATTGTCCATTATCTCTTACAAATGTATTCAACGCTCCGTCCTTTCATAGTCAGGTCGTTAATGTTTGTATACCTTTTTCCTTACTTTGCAAACCACACGCTTGTAGGTTACATATGGGAGCATTACTTGGTTCTGACATGCACATTTGTCACTTCTGCTACATTCATCACAAAAGTTGCCATCTAAGTGAATTGTGTTGAAAGTTGAAGGTAAATCGCTGCCCCGTCAATAATTGACTGAGCACAGTCATTTACACATAAGAGAATATAACAGAGTTTAGGGGTCTGATGTCAGATTCATTTCATAGAGAGTGAATCACCCGGTTTACTTAGCATATATCATGTGTGGCAGCTGTGATCAGCTAGTCAGCTGCACATCCCCCTTACCTCGTCCTAATCCCGGGTTCAAATTCCTAGATTCAGCAGAGGAGGGCAAGCTGGATGACAAGACAAAAAATATTTTCCATTCACCTACAACTAAGTGTACAGGCTGGTGATAAAAGAACTTCTGTCACACAGACCCTAACGTTAGTGCCAACTAACTAAACAGGCTAAGACAAGATAGTACAGTACACAAGTGGATGGCACAGGGACATAGGACGTATTGACCACTCAAAAACATAATTCAGACAATGTCTTACCTGCAAGCCATATTTAATTTAAAAAAGGCTGAGTATTTTATAACACAACGAATGGTACTGTATTGCTTAGTTGTAGGTCGTTCTCTCAAAGACTGTCTAAAGCATTTGAGGCCTTCATAAGAATGGGACGAAAAACTGTCTTTGAACTTGCACAGTAGTGATACCTGCTGGTCAAAAATAAATACGGCCATTCAATGTTTATGTTCTAATGTTCGTTGTGTTTACAATCTTGGTGCTGATTTTTTTACCTCAGGTTTCACAACCATTTTAAAGCGCCTAAAGCAAACACATTTCGTTCCTCCTTTCTGCTCACTGCACCTTGCAATTGGAAAAAATAAATGACTCTATGTTAGTGCAGTTGCCATGACTCTTCTCTATAGTCTCTTCATTTAATAACCATACCCATTTCCTACACAAGGCCTTTAGCTTCTTGCCAGGCTGTTATTGTAACTAAGAATTTAATTGAAACAAACATCTACACTGAAAATAAAGAGGTTCAATAAAATAGGGTTTGAAATTGAGTCTGAATAAAGTGAAAAAGGGAACAGTTTATGATGGAGCTTTCTCTTGAACTAGACTGGTAGCTTGTGAAAGTCTCCGCGCTTATATTCTGGAAAGACCTTTGTTAAGTTACCAGGAGGGGGGCGACTTGGGATCACAGTTTGGTTTCAAAACAGGGAAGGGATTCCATGAAAACACTGGCAGCGAATCCGGTAACTGGTAATCGACGTGTCCTCACAGCTGGTGGTATGCGTAATCATGATGTTGTTTAAAAATATCACTGCTTCACAAGCCTGACTCACGCGTCTCAGCTTCACGCTGCACAGATCGCCGATACGTTGTTATTGGGAATTAATGGGATCGGCGTTTGCTAGACGTTTTACCGCGGCAGTTGTTTCATAGCCTCATGACCCAGCAGTCGCTCTGCCAGGCATGTGAGTAACAGGCAATCAGTCACAACCCCAAGCACTTGTGGGAGTAATTATCGGTCTCTGTTTCTCCCTCAAAACAGGTGTTGCTTCTTAGTTCAAGGATGCCAATCTACTAGATGGAGAGACTCCATGATGTTGGGTATTGAATACTTAATACCACTTCAGAGCTGCCTTTCCTGGTCCACGAAAATCTGTGGAAATGGGAGATGGTTGGAGATGGTTCCAGTGACCAAATGCACTGAGACCCATTCAATATACCCACTAAAGAAGAGTTTGGACTTTAAGTTCCAGATTCCATCCGCTTTCTACAGCCAGGATTCTGAATTCCACTGCATACTCTGCACGCTCGCTGGCGCAGAAATAAAAGTGTCAACGAGGCGTTCTCACGCGGGACAGGATGGTCAAACGCCCTCCTCAATTCCATCGTAAACTACCTGTGTGACTGAGTGGTGGGCCCTGATGAGTCCCAGTGAGGCCCAAGCCTACTAGTGCCTCGCCTCGGACTAGTCACATAACATGGGCTGGAATAGGCACAGTGCTGTTGGTTAAAAACCAGACTGCATTGAATTCAAAATGAACGGCAATGTCCCAAACGTCCATCCTACCTTTCAGGGGCTGGCTCCCACGGTCCACAGTCTGAATGGGCCATAGAAACAGGGTCCGGGAGACGAGGAGTCTGTGTCGGAGTGGGTGAAGAGGCTTGAGTTTCAGGCAGGCTTTGGATAGAAGACACACTGACCAAGAGAGACTGTAGGCTGCTCATGATCTAATAAGGCTCCTTGGTGGTAAAGGGCCTGTGGAACAGGGTTCAAATCTGCTGGGTTCATGTTTCTGACCGGATTCTAGTGTCATATACCAGGCTAGATAAAACCCAAACCAGGTAGGACACAGGAGGAATGTGAAAGCAGTATGGTTTATTGAATACAATGTTGAAGGGATTTCGGCGGGTGAATGCAGGTGAGTGAATGGTGGCGAGTGAAAGGGAAAATCCGTGGATTCCAGTAGTGTGGTCTCCCAGTGCCCAGGTGAGTAGACGGTGAAGCAGGTGAATAGACGAGGCGTAGTGGCGATTTCCTCCTGATTTCGTTGATATGCATTTCGAGGCTGTACTATTTCGACGCTGTGTAGTTTTCTGTTTTCCTGTTTGTTTTGTATTCATCTCTGTATCTCCGGGAGTTTAGCGTTGTTTTATTTTTGTTCAGTTTGGTTCCGTGCTATTTGTCCTCCATGTCTGTTCATCGTTGTCCTGCCGACCCGTTTCCACAATTATTTATTACCTGCCCTTTTTTTCCTGGACTATAATAAAACCACAAACTAAAGAGCTCAGCGTTTGGGTTCTCTCTCTGCCGCTAAGCCGTTCATGACAGTATTGATACTTTTACATCACATTTCAGTAAGTTACTAACCTTCAGGATAGTGTGGATAGTTGTCAAAGGCTTCAGACACCATTTAAACAGATCAGACTGCAGACATATTAGAGATTTCACTTCAGGTATTGACTTTGATGATAGTTAAGTGTGTTTGATTAAGTTTGTCTTTTGATTTTCATTATTAATTCAAGCTTGTTTTATACATACTGGAAGGGATATTATGTCAGTCAGTATTTAATCCTTTACGAGGCAAATAGTTGCAGTGCACATCTAGTTTTATGTCTTTACTCGAGGATCATCGAATAGCCAATTTCATGCAAGAATGATGAAGACAAATAGTGAAGAGTTATTAGTGTTTTGGTGTCAGACTTCCGGGCTTCAGTGGAAAGAACAGATCAGGAATAACTGCAGGCAGGTCGAAAAGAGTCACAGAGGCATCTCTTATAATATATACCAACAACTTCAAAGAAAGGACAAGTCCTTCAGTTTACTGAAGACGAAAACAAATGTCAGTTTTAATATTGATGTTCGCAACTATAAGTAACACATTTTATAATAGTCACCTTTTGTTGAGCCATTGCTCCAAAATACTTGTATTTGTCTGATATATTCAGATTTACCACAATATCCCGATGCACAGTTCTTGGCAGTCAGTTTGGATCTCTGTGGTGACTCTACCAGCTAGTGGCAACTCTTTGTGTCTTTGTGGCCTGGCTGTTCTTGCTCGTCGGTGATTCGAAGTCCAAGTTTGAGCATTTACAGTTTAACAAGGCAGATCAAGTAGGGCAGACATTTCACAAACTGACTTGTGGCTTCTCATGACAATACCATGTTTAAAGTCATTGTGCTCTTTAGTACGACCCATCGGACTGCCAATGTTTGTGTAACAGTTCCTGGCTCACTGAAAACATCTAGTGGGCAAGGAGGGCGTTGCAGGTCTTGTATAATTTGATATAGGTTTTGAAGTCACCTGTTTAGCATGTAAAAGTCACTAGGTCTTGGTGCATGGTGTTGGTTGAATATCAGGTGTTGGAGAACAGTTGTTGCTGTTGTTATGGTGTGGTTTTGTAAGTCGCTGTGTAGCGAATATTCATTTATAAGTATAATCATTTTCGACGTTTCCGGTTTGTTTGTTTTTATTTAACATAAACACCTGAACTCAAAAATATAATACATACATATATAGTGTGTGTGTGAGGCAATACTGTTTGACTTTTGCTCACATGTCAAATTTTACATTTATTGACATACTATTATCCCAGTCATTGCTAGTTGGTGTGTAAGTGTGGGTGTGTGAAAGTGAGAAAGAGAGCACAAAGGCGTAGGAGTTTCCCACTCAATTGTTTTTTATTTCTTCGAAAATAAGCAATTTTCCTTTCATCTTTTCAGTTGGGTAAAACTTCATTAGAGGTATTTTTTCGGAAGTGGTATGGAGTGCTTTGGTGTGCAGACCACTGTTTGATCCATGAGAGTGTATATGAGCAAATACATACAAATCACAAAGTAATTTAAAAAGTAATATTTTTCCACTCTTGTATAATCATAAATAAGTAATCCACTTTCATATGGTCCATGCAGTTTATTTGGTCATGGTTCTTATATTTAACATATATCAAACACTCCCTGGAAATTAAGGGAAATCGGACAAAACGACAGAGAAAATACTGAAGTCAGTATGATCACCTGCTTAGAATGGATGCTTTGTTTTTCCCATCCGTACTCTAGCTGTATAAGACAATAACTTTAGACTAGTTATTTAATTCGTTTAGATTAAAATCAGGTTTTTGGTGTATTGCCATAAGAAACAAATATATGTTTTTTCCTTTGCAATCTGTATTGGTTATAAGTTGCTGTATTAACTAATGCGGTTTAGGTATAGATTCATAGTTTGCGTATATTGTTTACACAATTAAAAACGAACAACAATTTGTATAATTTCTGAAGTCCCTAGAGAATGTTCTAGTCTTGATTCTCTGATTAGCATTTCCATAAAGTCCACAATTGGAGTCTTTCAACAAAATGAATGTCATGGTTGAAAACATGAAAACATCTATCAGAAACCAAAAACTACACTCTGAAAGAAAGCACTAGTAAGCTAATAGCAAATTGCTTTTAGGCTACGTAACAGTGGACAAATAATCACCATAATAAAAAGAAACCTCTGTCTGTTTCCTCCCGCATCTTCAGGCCCTTACTGTTGTTCTGGAATTGCTTTGCACTTTTCACTACAAAGTATTTTCATCTCTATGAGACAAAATGTGCCTCCTTCCTGAGCGTTATGACAGCTGCGTGGGTCCCATGGTGTTCATACTGGCGTATTATTATTTGTACCGATAAACGCGCTACTCACAGACTGTTGGTAAATTGCTCCTATGGATAAACCAGACTTGTGGAGGTCAACAATTCTTTTTTGAACTCATGGCGGATTTTCCCGTGATGTCAAGCAAAGAGGCACTAGGTTTGAAGGTAGGCCTTAAAATACATCAAATCGACTGAAATTAAGTCAGAAGCTTCTAATGCCATGACAACATCTTCAAGTGTTTTACAAGCTGTTACATTGTTAACTTGTTGTTTATAATACACTACATGCTTAAATTGTGCATAAAGGTTAGAATATCCCCTTTGTAACAACGTTTTCCTTTTTAAAATAGTTTTTTTGGCTATTGAAAGGACTGCTAAAGGCGGACAATGACCTCATCATCGTTGTAAACATTTTTAAACCATAGCAATAATATACAATAACATTGTACTTACATCAGCCAAAGTCAATCATTTTTTGTTTCCTATAGTCCCAGGGATATTATTAGCATCGTTTATGACCCTTAGTAATCCATAATAATCCATATTCGGTCGAGAATAGAAGTTTTCAACGTACAAGACAGTATTTTTCACTGAAAACCGCAGCTTCCTGGTTAGAACTGATGTCGAAATCGAAGGTGAATGGCTAATCTCCAAGAGGGCGGGATCTCAGTCGCCTGCAAAATATTTGTCTGTTTGGGAGGGGTTGGTTCACTCACTCACTCACTTCTCTTGAAGAGACATGCTCTCACTAAAATGACTGTATCTCAGTAAATAAATTAGCTAGAGAATTGAAACAAATAAATCCTGACTTAATTCAGAGACCTAGGGAAACACAGATGAAGTGATGCTGAGATTCCGAGTCTGAGATATACATTTTTAAAGTCTAGCTCATGCCAGGTATTATGTGTTAAATTATCCTTAATATATTTCCACAGAATTCCGACTGTTTTATTTTAAATACCCTTTACCAAATATTCCTACATGGTTCAGTTCAAGAGCAATATCCATTTGGATTGGGGTGGGTCATTTTAGGCAGAAATTGAAGCCCTGTCAAGAACAGGTTAAACTAAAACAAGTAAAACAGAATAGCTGGAGTAAGCAAACTATTGTAGCAGTTATTCATTCATAATTCACATGAATTCTTTTTCCTCATTGTACTGGCGTATATAACGAAATTCAGGTGCACTACCTGAGTGGGCTCATATGAGGAAAAATTCAATAAATATACATTTAAATTAAACTCCCACACACGCACATCCGCATAACCTGATGCCTATTTGTTTTGCTACCAAGAAATGAAGCGCATTTAAAAAGTATTTGTATCAGTGACACAGGTGTTGTTGCTGTAGCTCTCAAGCACTCGGGATATGACGTGAAGGAATCTGGTTAATGTACAGACTGTGTGGGTGTCAGACATCCACTTAGAAACAACAGGACCTTTTGTACAAACTGTGTGCTCAGACCCGTTCACTTTCTCCTTGTCTTGTTGCATTATAGGCTAAAAGCATAATTGATCACATTTATTTTTGTTTGCCCTCAATCTACACATGACACGCCATTATTGCAATCTACAATTTTTCATAAAATTGTGCCGATTTATTGACAATGAAAAATGGCCTTTGGCAGCAATCACAGCTTTGAGCCTTCTTTTAGAATCTCTCTACGAGCTTTGCACATATGCCCACTGTGTGACAGATGCACTAACATTTAAATGTTTCAGACATTTAGAAAAATAAATATATATTCATACTTTACCAGCAGCAAGTCTTGCTATGAAGCAGGCCAAGTATTTCAGCCTTTTGTTATGTTATCTACATAACATCTATCTATTGTCCATGGATTAAGGCCATTTGTTCAGAATAAAATATGTCTGGATTTTATTTTGTAGTTTTAGTACATCAAAAAGTATAAATTATTTAGTCCAGTAACATTTTAACCTGCAACCAAGTAGTTTTCCAATCAACCTGTCTATACACTAATTTTGGTACTTCAGACTTTTCGCAACCCCCCTCAATTGCACTTGGTTTCTCTGGCCTACGGGCCTTAGAGCTTCACCCCTTAAATTCTGTTAAACATTATCTGTTGAGTTTCTTGGGAAAGGCATGCTTTGCTCACTGATATCCTGTCTTTGGTCAAGTTAGCATTTGAGAGGTGCAAGTGACAATTCTCTAGATGTAATTCTTCTGATCGCTGAGCAAGTTCACATTATATGTGGCCAGTTCTCATAGACAGAATAAGCAAATCAAAGCATTTGGACATGGCAGCCTTTCTCACCAAACTAAATCCAGATAGGCAAGAAGTACTACTGGCACGGCCAAACATTTTTGCATTCTGAAAATATGCAGGGTCTCGAACTCCCTGTGGTTGTAACCTCTGGAACGTCCTATTTGTTGTTGTTTGTCTAATTGTTTGTGGCAAATGTGTGTGTAATGTATTTTTCAGTGCATGCATAACCCCTTAAACCTTAAAACGTAATACATGGATTTTAAACTGAGCTACTGGGGCAGCTCAGCTTAATGCAGGTACTCCTCTAAAAGGGGTCCTGTTTGAACGCAATACAACTGGCTGATCTGGTGATTCATCTCCCCTGTGGTGAGAGGGAGGGGTTGAAAACAGCTGCTGATTCGTCAAGCTGTTCATTAGCCTGGCCTTACATTTACACTTTGAGATACATCCGAAAGCATGTAAGGGGCATTGAGATACCGCACGTTCCAGAATCCATGGCAATGATGCTGCCTCTCTGAAAACATCGTTTTTGAAGACTAACAAAGTTGTAAAACAATGTGATGTTATTAGTCTGGCCTTGACAATTACAAGCGAACACAGGAAAGTGCTCTTTCACATTTTGTTTGCCTGGTGCCTGCACACAATGAAGCCATGCAGATTAACGACAAAAACAGATCACAATGATGTTGTTTAGCCCCGTTTCACCAATGCATTGACTATACATTTAGCAAAAACAGCAACATAAACAAACACTTTCCAGTACAAATAAGCATAAAACAAACAGTCCAATGAGAACAGCTCTACAAAATAGGCTAGGTCCCGCCCCATTGGATTTGAATGATCAACAACTACAACACCAGCCAAATGAAATGTCTATTGCACTTGGAAGATTCACAAGTATACACATCGCAAATGCTATATCTTTTAGTATATAATTATATATATATATATATATATATATATTTAATCTTATGGCACACACAGTCCTAACATGACAACATGTTGTAACCAATATGTTGCACATTCCCTGCACGGAGCTTTGAACTTTCTTAACAAGTCCATGTCTGACTTGCTCTGGCACCATTGGACTGCTGCATGGCTTGCCCAATACTCCAGGCTCAGTGTAGCCCCCCCATTGTATGCATCAGCACTAATGGGCTCTGGCCTTTACTCCACCTGAGACATTTCAACCTGCAGGTGACATTTTGTATCACTCAGCCCCATCCAGCAGTGTGGAGCAGAGCAGGGGGGAAATAAGTCAGTCAGCATGTCCTGAGCTGTATGTTGGGTCCACAGCCGCGCACCTCAATATGTTTCTCCCATAATGCAATTTGCCTTTAATTTCCTAATGTTCCTTTAATTACCCAGTCTAGCAGCAGGGCTAATATAGGGGTCATGAGTTGAAATCCCAAAGAGCTAGCAGCTAAAACGGGAACCAGTGAATTCAAACTCAATTGTACCAGAAGGGCTGTTATATCGTTACACACGACAGGCCAATGTAATAACCATTAGTCGCGGTCAATACAGGTAGGTTATTCTGTTTTTTGGAAATGCAAGTAAAATTGCGTATAGGTACTGTCACTATCATGGTCTCAAGATAAAGAATATGATGAATAACATTGCAAGTTATTAGGTTTTGCCAACCACTAAATAGGCAAGTGTTTTCCTCGCATGTGAAATTTTTTCTCAAAAAAACATAAATGAATTGCATCATCATACTTAGAAATATTGTTAATGGCATGAGATAGTTGCTTTTAAAACTCTGCCCAGAAATATAAATTAATAATAGATCTAAGTGTATTTTTATGGCAGTGAAAAATATTTAATTCTAACAATTACCATTTCCACAAGAATATCTTTACAAAAGTTGTCATTTTTCTTTACATGCAAATCTTATCGTTTTTATATTCAAGCACCATTGATAAAGTGCAGCACCTACATTTCTTTTAATGTAAAAACAAAATGAAAGCATTTTGTTTTTATGTACAAAAAATGTACAGAAACAAAATTTATCTTCCACATTTTGATATGCTTATGTATGCTGGATTTGAGATCTATGGCATAAAGTCCTAGAAGAAAGTAATGAGGGAAAACATTCCCTGTGAGAAACTGAAGTCAGCAGGCAGGCGCTAGCATATAATCATAGCATATAAATTACAACTTTTGAAGTGTCAGGCCAAGAAAAAATATGTACTAACCAGTTTGTTTGTAATCTAATGTTTTATTTATTTTACATATGAACTTCCTCCAGTGGCCATATACTCCCACGGGCATAAGATAAAGTTGGGTTAGTAACTTGCCATCTTACTTTTCACAATGCTGCAAGTGTTTTAATTGTATTGCCCTGACCATTGTGTATGTGTCTCTCAATTGTAATTAGTGACACAAATAACCCTTATAGTAAAAAAAAGACAATTCTTACTGTTCTTGTAGGAGGGCACCCAATTCATACATGATTGTTGAATTGACTAATGATATTGTTTCAATCAAGCATGATTTCTTCACTTGAATCATTATTAAATAAGTTTGTTACAACAAATACAATAAGATAAGAATGAAATACCCCAGGACCAGTAAAAAAAACATACATAATACATAAGAACCACACATCGTGTCAGAGCCCACTGACACCCACGCTAACATTTCTGTTGTTTTCCCAGATTTGTCAATGCATTGGTAGTTTTTTTGTGTGTAAAGCACTTGTAGATGCCGCCGAAACTGGGAATATCATTGACAGTTAATTTGTTTGTCAACTGCGTACTCCTCTAGTGCCGTTGACTTGTCCTGTCTCCATTACAGCCCTAGACAGTAGGCCTTGTGTTTGAGTGTTTATGTCAGTGCGACATCGGTGTAGTGTCCTGACAAAGTGTCTCCAACGTGCGTATTCCCCCCGAGTATAGTGATTTGGCCCTAGCCTTCTCCAAAAAAATGACTACTAAATTTCCACCCCATCGCCCGGGGTATAGATCTACAGGTAGTCAGTATCCCCTGCCGCAAGCAGAGAATCAGGCGATGGAGACGTACATCTCTCAGTCCTTGCGACATGGGTCAATTTGCCACTCTACACCCTCCACCTCCTCCTCAAGTTTTTTTGTGAAGAAGGATGTGGGAGTCAATGCATGGGGTGCACTTCTTTTACCAAATTAAATCTAAGAAGTGCGTATAATTTGGTGCGTATCCATGAAGGAAATGAGTGGATGACAGCTTTAGCACCTCCACTGTTCACTATGACTACCTGATGATGCCAAATGGGTTATTGAATGTGCTGTCAGTATTCCAGTCCTTTGTGAATGTTTGTAGGGACATGCTAGGTCACGGCGTGGTGGTAAACATCGATGACATCCTGGTGTATTTTACCAGATGAGCCAAACATGACCACATTTTTCGCTGAGTACTGGAGCGACTGTTGGCGCATGACTTGTATTCCAAGGCAGTGTCTGTTCTTTCAGGAAGCCATCTCCTTTCTCTGGTTCTACATTACCACTAAGGGAGTGGAGATGGAAGTCGATCGCGTGGCTGCTTTGCGTAATTGTCCCACACCCGCCACGGTAAAGGCAGTGGTTTATTGGGTTGGCCAATTATTCAGGGCTTTGATAGGGTGCAGCATCTATTACATCTCTGATGAAGGGTGGGTTGTCTCGGATTTGCCGGTCGATTGAGGCAGTTAGCACCTTAAGTGTGTTAAAAACACTGTTTACATCTGCGCAAGTCCGGGCTCACTCCGATCCGTTGTTACCGTTTGTAGTGGAGGTGGATGCGTTTGATATAGGGATAGGTGCAGTGCTGTCCCAACGATCAGGTGCCCCTCCTCAACTCTCCCACCCCTGCGCATTCCACCCGCGAAAACTCAGCGCCGCGATTGCAAAGGTACAACGTAGGCGATAGGAAACTGTTAGCCATAGGCAGAGCCCTGACTGAGTGGAGAGTTGGCTCGAAGGGGCGAAACACCCGGTTGTAGTCTGGACTGACCATCATAACCTGGAGTACATCCGGGCGGCGAGAAGGCTAAACCTTTGCTAGGCCAGGTAGCTGTTGTTCTTTACCCGGTTTGAGTTTACGTTGTCTTACATTTCCGGGTACAAAGAACATCAAGGCAGACGCGCTGTCTCAACTATATGACACAGAGAGGCAGGTTGATAATTCTCCCATTCTTCCTGCTTCCTGTATAGTGGCACCGGGTGGTGTGGGAGGTAGATGCGGACAGCCAGCGTGCTACGCACGGAGCCATCTCCCCCAGAGTGTCCCGAAATGCGTGTGTATGTGCCATTGGAAGTTCTTGATTGCCTCAGGTGCTGGGCCCACACATCGGTGTCATCAGGTCACCCTGGCATTGGTTGGACATTGCGTTGTCTTACCAATACATTTTTATTGGTATAGTCTGGCCAACGATTTGAGGCTGTACGTCTCCTTGTGTTCCGTGTGCGCCAAGAGTAAGGTGCCTAGACAACCTCCGGCAGGTAAGTTACATTCTTTGCCTATTCCACAAGGCAACAGCACAGTTATGGTCATTGTGGAAAGTTTTTTAAAAGGCCTGCTGCTTCCTGCCCCTGCTGGGTCTCCCGACGTCCCTGCAGACCACGAAGGCCCTGTTTACTCATGCCTTCCGGCACTATCGACATTAAGACATCATGTCTGACCGTGGTCCCCAATTCACGTCGAGGGTCTGGAGGGCGTTTATGAGACGCCTGTGGGTCTTGGTCAGACAGCTTATCGATTGCAGCTGCCACCTGACTATCAAATGAACCCCTTGTTTCATGTCTCTCTCCTCATGCCAGCAATCTGAGGTGTTGGGATTTCCTCCGCCCCTTCTTGACATCGTTGGGGGCACATTGTACATGTTGAGAACCCTCATGGATTTGAGACGCCGGGGGAGGGGCCTCAGTATCTGGTGGAGTGGGAGGAGTATTTTCCAGAGGAGGGATGTTGGGGGCTCCTCGTTCTCCGGGCAGACATGGAGAGAGCATTTAACTACTCATCTTTTTCCTGTTATCTGCTGACGTTGTCACAAAGGTGATGGGTTTGGCTGAAAACTCTCAATATCTATATCCACATACATTCCAATCCATTTTGTCCTTAAACTTTACCGGAGCATGGCGAGGGAGAAGAGAAAAGCCAATTCATAAATATATATAAAAAAATATGGTCTCCCAAGAAAGGCAAGGGGAAGTGCGGTGTGGGAGTGTTCTAGGTTCAGATTCAGCTAGGGACTATTCAACAAGCCTCCGTTCCATTATTTAAGACAACTTCATGCTTCCACCAGGGTAAAGCAAATCTCGACAGATTTAGCTTCTCAGTGTGCTGTTGTCTTTTGTCAACGTTGGATGGTTGGCATACACAACATGTACCCAGGTTAAACATCTACAGTCTGCTCACATATACTGTACATGTATTCTATCCTACAAGAGACATAATTGCATTGCTTGAATGTTAGTATTGTAATTTCCTCTGTGCTAATTGCAAACAATATTTTGTTATCAATGCACCATTGTACTAGGCTGGACATAAGCTGAAGTTGCATTTCTGAATCACTGAGGCATCCAACAGTAAATAAATAGGTAAACTTTATCATGTATATTTAAATTACCTTTGGATTTTACAGCTCTAGCTAAGGATTGGGTTGGGTGTACCAGCATGTATTTTCGTACTACTATGGTAAATGTACTTGCCATTGCCAGTATATGTACAATACCTATTGTATAGATGAGTGCTTTGGTAACCCCTGCTCTAAAGAATTGAAGGACTCCAACAGAGAGCTAACAGCAGGAGTCAATTCCATGTGTGCAAAGAGGCCTTGTTTGATATAATGCATATTTGGAATGCAGTGAACACAGCCCAGAATTCCCACCGTTCAAGATGAAACAGACCAACCTGAAACTATGTGAAACGCTCAATAAAATTTCCACAAGCAGGTGTATTTTAGCAAGCAAGCAAATGTATTTATATAGCACAAGTTATACATAATAGCAGTGTATTGTGCTTTACAAAGAAACTGTTATGGTGTGTATCACAGAGCGGACCCAAACGCAGCACAGAGACACACAAAAGGTGGTGAAAAATGAATGTGGTTTATTTTGGCGAGGGTGGTCTGGAGATGATGGCTAAGTTGAGGTTGTCCGGACAGCAAGACAGGTTGGTAGTTTGGTTTGCTGGCGGTCGAGGACAAACACTTGTTTCGGTTCTGGAAACAGGGGAGAAAAAGAGAATGGTCAAAAAATAACACAAGGAAGTATTGCACTGGGAATAATTCAATATAGTTCTTGGTCGAGTCGTGAAATAGCTACCACTGTTACGGAAGCAACGATCTGACGAGGATTGGCTGGAAAACCGGGGTAGATATAGGGTGGTTGATTAGTTGATGGATGGCAGGTGTGCAGGATCCAGGCATGGCAGGAACACCTCAAGACCAGCAGGGGGTGCAGAGAGACCCACCGGAACACATGGCAATGGCCACAACAGGACCCCCCCCTCAACGGTTGCCACCTGGCAACCCACCAAGCCGACCAGGATGGTCACGATGGAAATCCCGTACCAGAGAGGAATCCAATATAAAACGTCGGGGAACCCAGCTGATCTCCTCTGGACCGTACCCCTCCCAATCAACCAGGTACTGGAGCCCTCGCCCCCGACGGCGCACGTCCAGCAGCCGCCGGACAGTGTAGGCTGGATGGTCATCGATGATGCGAGGGAGTGGAGGAGGAGCAATTGGGGGAGACAGTGGGCTGTCGGAAACCGGTTTTAACAGAGAAACATGAAAAGTAGGATGAATCTTCATGTGAGGCGGAAGCGTGAGTCTTACCGCTGAGGGATTGATGATCGACTCCACGACAAACGGACCAATATATCGGGGAGTAAGTTTCTTAGAGGTCGTTTGCAGGGGGAGATCCTTGGATGACAACCACACACTCTGACCTGGTTGGTACTCGGGGGCAGGGGTCCTCCTGCGGTCAGCAATGCGACGGTTTCGGTCTGAGGAACGGAGCAGTGCAGAGTGAGTATGATTCCAAACCTTGCGGCAGCGGTTGAGATGAGCCATAACCGAGGGAACTGCCAACTCTTCCTCCTGGGCTGGGAAAAGGGGAGGCTGGTAGCCCAAGGAGCATTCGAACGGTGACAGTCCAGTAGCCGCACTAGAGAGAGAGTTATGGGCGTACTCAATCCACGGGAGATGAACGCTCCACTCCGAGGGGTTGAGAGAGGTGACACACCGAAGTGCGGATCCAAGGTCCTGGTTAGCCCGTTCCGCCTGGCCGTTAGTCTGGGGACGGTAACCAGAAGAGAGGCTTACAGTAGCTCCTAATGCTTGGCAGAACGCTTTCCACACCTGTGAGATGAACTGGGGTCCTCGGTCAGATACGATGTCTGAGGGAATTCCATGTAGGCGAAAACATGCTGGACCAGGAGATCCGACGTCTCCATGGCTGTGGGGAGTTTGGGAAGAGCAACAAAGTGAACAGCCTTGGAGAATCTGTCGACGATGGTGAGTATGACAGTGTTACCGTGAGAGAGCGGGAGTCCCGTCACAAAGTCAAGTGCTATGTGGGACCAGGGTCGACCAGGAACAGGCAGAGGGCGAAGCAGACCAGCGGGTGGGCGATGCGAGGCTTTGGCCCGGGCGCAAACCGTGCAGGCACGCACAAAGCGCGGGTGTCCTTGTCGCTGGTGGGCCACCAGAAGTGTCGCTTAAGAAGAGATAGGGTCCGACTAACTCCAGGATGACATGCGAACCGGGAGATTAGGAGGGCCGTTACCTGGGTCTGGATGGGTTTGCTGGGCAGCTCTGATCGCTGATTCAAACTCCCAATTCACTGTGGCCACTATGCAGGATGAAGGCACGATGGTATCGGGACTGACCGGCGCTCCATCAGGGACATGTTGGCGGGAGAGAGCATCAGGCTTTACGTTTCTGGAGCCGGGCGGTATGTAAGGGTGAAATTGAAACGCCCAAAAAACAAGGCCCAGCGAGCTTGTCTGGAATTGAGGCGTCTGGCGGTTTGAATGTAGGCCAAGTTCTTGTGATCTGTCCATACGATGAATGGGTGCTCCGCCCTCCAACCAATGTCTCCACTCCTCCAGTGCCATTTTGACAGCAAGTAATTCCCGATTACCCACGTCATAGTTTCTCTCCGTGGGAGACAAGCGATGCGAAAAGAAGGCACACGGGTGGAGCTTTTTGGTCGGTGACCGAGCGCTGGGAGAGGACAGCCCCCACACCCGTATCGGAGGCGTCAACCTCCACCACAAACTGACAGGAGGAATCAGGCTGGATGAGTACTGGGGCTGAGGTGAAGCGTCTCTTCAATTCCACAAAGGCCGTCTCAGCCTCAGGGGTCCAGGAGAATGTAGTGAGCTTAGAGGTGAGTCTAGTGAGAGGTGCGACCACACTGCTGTAATCCCGGATAAATCTGCGATAAAAGTTTGCAAAGCCAAGGAATTGTTGAAGCCGCTTGAGTGAGGTCGGCCTAGGCCACTCAGCCACTGCTTGGATCTTCCCAGGGTCCGTTCTCACTTGTCCCTTCTCAATAATGTAGCCCAAAAATCCAACTGAACTGACATGAAACTCACATTTTTCAGCCTTGACAAACAACTTATTCTCCAGCAGCCTTTGGAGCACCTGCCTGACGTGCAGGACATGTTCGTCGTGGGTTCGGGAGAACCAGGATGTCGTCAATGTAGACAAAGACGGTATGGTTGAGGAGATCTCGGAGGACGTCATTCACCAGGGCTTGAAAAACAGCTGGCGCGTTGGTTAATCCAAATGGCATGACGAGGTATTCAAAATGACCAAGTGGAGTGTTAAAGGCTGTCTTCCATTCGTCCCCTCACGGATTCTGACGAGGTGGTAAGCATTCCTGAGATCCAATTTGGAGAAGATGGTGGCTCCCTGGAGCGGTTCAAATGCAGAGCTGATCAATGGAAGAGGATACTTGTTCTTGATGGTTATGTTGTTGAGACCTCGGAAGTCGATGCACGGACGTAGTGAACCATCCTTCTTGGACACAAAAAAGAAACCAGCTCCCAGCGGAGAGGTAGAGGGTCTTATAAGACCTGCTGACAGAGACTCCTGTATGTACTTCTCCATCGTCTCCCTCTCAGGACGGGACAGATTATAGAGACGGCTTGAGGGCAAGGGGGCTCCGGAAAGTAGATCTATGGCACAGTCATACGGTCTGTGGGGAGGCAGAGAGAGAGCGCGCTGTTTACTGAAAACCTCACCGACATCATGATAGACTAAGGGAACTGATGTAAGATCGGGAGGTTCAGAGGCTGGTGGGGAAACAGCGGGTCCTACTGGGCTGCGGGCTGACTGTAAACAGGTAGAATGGCAGTAGGAACTCCAACTCACCACACTGCCAGATGTCCAATCAAAATGGGGGTTGTGTTGTCTCAACCAGGGTTGTCCGAGGACCACAGGGGCATGGGCTGAAGAGATTATGTAAAATTGGATGGTCTCTGTGTGGTTACCGGAGAGGTGAAGACTGAGGGGTACGGTGCGGTGGGATACCCGGGCGAGTAGTTCTCCATTCAAGGCATGGGCGTTGAGGGGGGCAGGCAAAACCTCCACCGGAATTCCGGCCTGAGAGACGAGATTGAGTCCAGAAAATTCTCGTCGGCCCCTGAGTCCACTAATGCTGATAGCTGTAGAGATTGCTGTTCCCAGCTAAGAGTGGCGTCCAACTGCATGCGGGGCCGAGGAATAGAGGGAGAAGGGACTCGGCTCGCCAGAACTCCCAATGTCACTGGCGAGCCTGCTCTTTTGGTCGAACGGGGCAAGAGGTGATGTAGTGGCCGTTCTGACCACAGTAGAGACAAACTCCCGCTTGCATTCTCCGTGTGCGCTCAGCTGGAGAGACGGGCCCGACCCAGGTGCATGGGTTCCTCTGTCGGACGGTGGGAGGTGGTGTTACTGGAGGTGAAAGGGGGAACCAGAGGAGAATGGAGACTCACGTTCGGGGGACTTGAGAAACAAGAGGAGGATGTAGACGGAGCACGGCTCGCTCTTTCCCTCTGACGCTCACGGAGGAGCTGTTATGGTGTGAATCACAGAGCGGACCCAAACGCAGCACAGAGACACACAAAAGGTGGTGAAAAATGAATGTGGTTTATTTTGGCGAGGGTGGTCTGGAGATGATGGCTAAGTTGAGGTTGTCCGGACAGCAAGACAGGTTGGTAGTTTGGTTTGCTGGCGGTCGAGGACAAACACTTGTTTCGGTTCTGGAAACAGGGGAGAAAAAGAGAATGGTCAAAAATAACACAAGGAAGTATTGCACTGGGAATAATTCAATATAGTTCTTGGTCGAGTCGTGAAATAGCTACCACTGTTACGGAAGCAACGATCTGACGAGGATTGGCTGGAAAACCGGGGTAGATATAGGGTGGTTGATTAGTTGATGGATGGCAGGTGTGCAGGATCCAGGCATGGCAGGAACACCTCAAGACCAGCAGGGGGTGCAGAGAGACCCACCGGAACACATGGCAATGGCCACAACAGGACCCCCCCCTCAACGGTTGCCACCTGGCAACCCACCAAGCCGACCAGGATGGTCACGATGGAAATCCCGTACCAGAGAGGAATCCAATATAAAACGTCGGGGAACCCAGCTGATCTCCTCTGGACCGTACCCCTCCCAATCAACCAGGTACTGGAGCCCTCGCCCCCGACGGCGCACGTCCAGCAGCCGCCGGACAGTGTAGGCTGGATGGTCATCGTGATGCGAGGGAGTGGAGGAGGAGCAATTGGGGAGACAGTGGGCTGTCGGAAACCGGTTTTAACAGAGAAACATGAAAAGTAGGATGAATCTTCATGTGAGGCGGAAGCGTGAGTCTTACCGCTGAGGGATTGATGATCGACTCCACGACAAACGGACCAATATATCGGGGAGTAAGTTTCTTAGAGGTCGTTTGCAGGGGGAGATCCTTGGATGACAACCACACACTCTGACCTGGTTGGTACTCGGGGGCAGGGGTCCTCCTGCGGTCAGCAATGCGACGGTTTCGGTCTGAGGAACGGAGCAGTGCAGAGTGAGTATGATTCCAAACCTTGCGGCAGCGGTTGAGATGAGCCATAACCGAGGGAACTGCCAACTCTTCCTCCTGGGCTGGGAAAAGGGGAGGCTGGTAGCCCAAGGAGCATTCGAACGGTGACAGTCCAGTAGCCGCACTAGAGAGAGAGTTATGGGCGTACTCAATCCACGGGAGATGAACGCTCCACTCCGAGGGGTTGAGAGAGGTGACACACCGAAGTGCGGATCCAAGGTCCTGGTTAGCCCGTTCCGCCTGGCCGTTAGTCTGGGGACGGTAACCAGAAGAGAGGCTTACAGTAGCTCCTAATGCTTGGCAGAACGCTTTCCACACCTGTGAGATGAACTGGGGTCCTCGGTCAGATACGATGTCTGAGGGAATTCCATGTAGGCGAAAAACATGCTGGACCAGGAGATCCGACGTCTCCATGGCTGTGGGGAGTTTGGGAAGAGCAACAAAGTGAACAGCCTTGGAGAATCTGTCGACGATGGTGAGTATGACAGTGTTACCGTGAGAGAGCGGGAGTCCCGTCACAAAGTCAAGTGCTATGTGGGACCAGGGTCGACCAGGAACAGGCAGAGGGCGAAGCAGACCAGCGGGTGGGCGATGCGAGGCTTTGGCCCGGGCGCAAACCGTGCAGGCACGCACAAAAGCGCGGGTGTCCTTGTCGCTGGTGGGCCACCAGAAGTGTCGCTTAAGAAGAGATAGGGTCCGACTAACTCCAGGATGACATGCGAACCGGGAGATTAGGAGGGCCGTTACCTGGGTCTGGATGGGTTTGCTGGGCAGCTCTGATCGCTGATTCAAACTCCCAATTCACTGTGGCCACTATGCAGGATGAAGGCACGATGGTATCGGGACTGACCGGCGCTCCATCAGGGACATGTTGGCGGGAGAGAGCATCAGGCTTTACGTTTCTGGAGCCGGGGCGGTATGTAAGGGTGAAATTGAAACGCCCAAAAAACAAGGCCCAGCGAGCTTGTCTGGAATTGAGGCGTCTGGCGGTTTGAATGTAGGCCAAGTTCTTGTGATCTGTCCATACGATGAATGGGTGCTCCGCCCCCTCCAACCAATGTCTCCACTCCTCCAGTGCCATTTTGACAGCAAGTAATTCCCGATTACCCACGTCATAGTTTCTCTCCGTGGGAGACAAGCGATGCGAAAAGAAGGCACACGGGTGGAGCTTTTGGTCGGTGACCGAGCGCTGGGAGAGGACAGCCCCCACACCCGTATCGGAGGCGTCAACCTCCACCACAAACTGACAGGAGGAATCAGGCTGGATGAGTACTGGGGCTGAGGTGAAGCGTCTCTTCAATTCCACAAAGGCCGTCTCAGCCTCAGGGGTCCAGGAGAATGTAGTGAGCTTAGAGGTGAGTCTAGTGAGAGGTGCGACCACACTGCTGTAATCCCGGATAAATCTGCGATAAAAGTTTGCAAAGCCAAGGAATTGTTGAAGCCGCTTGAGTGAGGTCGGCCTAGGCCACTCAGCCACTGCTTGGATCTTCCCAGGGTCCGTTCTCACTTGTCCCTTCTCAATAATGTAGCCCAAAAATCCAACTGAACTGACATGAAACTCACATTTTTCAGCCTTGACAAACAACTTATTCTCCAGCAGCCTTTGGAGCACCTGCCTGACGTGCAGGACATGTTCGTCGTGGGTTCGGGAGAACCAGGATGTCGTCAATGTAGACAAAGACGGTATGGTTGAGGAGATCTCGGAGGACGTCATTCACCAGGGCTTGAAAAACAGCTGGCGCGTTGGTTAATCCAAATGGCATGACGAGGTATTCAAAATGACCAAGTGGAGTGTTAAAGGCTGTCTTCCATTCGTCCCCCTCACGGATTCTGACGAGGTGGTAAGCATTCCTGAGATCCAATTTGGAGAAGATGGTGGCTCCCTGGAGCGGTTCAAATGCAGAGCTGATCAATGGAAGAGGATACTTGTTCTTGATGGTTATGTTGTTGAGACCTCGGAAGTCGATGCACGGACGTAGTGAACCATCCTTCTTGGACACAAAAAAGAAACCAGCTCCCAGCGGAGAGGTAGAGGGTCTTATAAGACCTGCTGACAGAGACTCCTGTATGTACTTCTCCATCGTCTCCCTCTCAGGACGGGACAGATTATAGAGACGGCTTGAGGGCAAGGGGGCTCCGGAAAGTAGATCTATGGCACAGTCATACGGTCTGTGGGGAGGCAGAGAGAGAGCGCGCTGTTTACTGAAAACCTCACCGACATCATGATAGACTAAGGGAACTGATGTAAGATCGGGAGGTTCAGAGGCTGGTGGGGAAACAGCGGGTCCTACTGGGCTGCGGGCTGACTGTAAACAGGTAGAATGGCAGTAGGAACTCCAACTCACCACACTGCCAGATGTCCAATCAAAATGGGGGTTGTGTTGTCTCAACCAGGGTTGTCCGAGGACCACAGGGGCATGGGCTGAAGAGATTATGTAAAATTGGATGGTCTCTGTGTGGTTACCGGAGAGGTGAAGACTGAGGGGTACGGTGCGGTGGGATACCCGGGCGAGTAGTTCTCCATTCAAGGCATGGGCGTTGAGGGGGGCAGGCAAAACCTCCACCGGAATTCCGGCCTGAGAGACGAGATTGGAGTCCAGAAAATTCTCGTCGGCCCCTGAGTCCACTAATGCTGATAGCTGTAGAGATTGCTGTTCCCAGCTAAGAGTGGCGTCCAACTGCATGCGGGGCCGAGGAATAGAGGGAGAAGGGACTCGGCTCGCCAGAACTCCCAATGTCACTGGCGAGCCTGCTCTTTTGGTCGAACGGGGCAAGAGGTGATGTAGTGGCCGTTCTGACCACAGTAGAGACAAACTCCCGCTTGCATTCTCCGTGTGCGCTCAGCTGGAGAGAGACGGGCCCGACCCAGGTGCATGGGTTCCTCTGTCGGACGGTGGGAGGTGGTGTTACTGGAGGTGAAAGGGGGAACCAGAGGAGAATGGAGACTCACGTTCGGGGGACTTGAGAAACAAGAGGAGGATGTAGACGGAGCACGGCTCGCTCTTTCCCTCTGACGCTCACGGAGGCGACTATCCAATCTGATGACCAGTGTGATTAGCTCATTCAGATCTCCGGAGTCCTCTCTTGGGGCCAGCTCATCCTTTAGTCTTTCGCATAGTCCGTTCTTAAATGCTCCCTGAAGTGCTTCGTCGTTCCATCCAGTCTCAGCGGCGGTGATTCTGAATTCGACAGCGTAGTCCTCCACACTTCGGGAACCCTGGCGGACGGTCAAAAGGCGGTTAGCAGCCACAGATCCCCTCACTGGATGATCGAACACTCTCCCCATCTCAGTTGTGAAGCAGATGAAGGACTGGCTAATTGGGGACTGGTTATCCCAGGCCAGTGCGTTTCCTTTCAACAGGCTCATCAGATAAGCTATCTTGGACCTATCAGTTGGATAACTTAAGGGCTGTTGCTCAAAAACAAGGGAACATTGAATCAAAAAGGCTTGACACAGGCCAAGTTCCCCTGAGTAGCGATCCGGTGCAGGGACGCGTGGCTCCCTGGATGGCGGGACTGGCGGTTCTAGAGGGGCTGACAGAGGGTTTGGCTGGGCTGCAGGTGGGACCATTAGGGACGATACTTGAGCCAACTGGCTACCTATCTGAGCCACACTGGAGGTGAGTTCTTGCATACTCGTCATCAACTGTTGGAGTGCTTGACTATGTTGGCCCACGAGAGCTCCTTGGTGGGATAGGGCGTGATGGATCTGGCTTGCATCCATTTCCTGTCCCGGGATAAGGCCTGCTGGGTCCATGGCTGGTCAGATCGTTCTGTTATGGTGTGTATCACAGAGCGGACCCAAACGCAGCACAGAGACACACAAAAGGTGGTGAAAAATGAATGTGGTTTATTTTGGCGAGGGTGGTCTGGAGATGATGGCTAAGTTGAGGTTGTCCGGACAGCAAGACAGGTTGGTAGTTTGGTTTGCTGGCGGTCGAGGACAAACACTTGTTTCGGTTCTGGAAACAGGGGAGAAAAAGAGAATGGTCAAAAAATAACACAAGGAAGTATTGCACTGGGAATAATTCAATATAGTTCTTGGTCGAGTCGTGAAATAGCTACCACTGTTACGGAAGCAACGATCTGACGAGGATTGGCTGGAAAACCGGGGTAGATATAGGGTGGTTGATTAGTTGATGGATGGCAGGTGTGCAGGATCCAGGCATGGCAGGAACACCTCAAGACCAGCAGGGGGTGCAGAGAGACCCACCGGAACACATGGCAATGGCCACAACAGAAACATGAAAATTTATATTCATCCTTAATGAATTGAAGTTTCTCAAAATGATCTTGTCTAAACATGTATTTCCCAAAAAACGTATACCCTAAAAAAATAAAAATGCACCCAAATGTATGTAGTTCACTAAAGTTTGGATTTGTTTTGGCCTAAAGTGTATACTGCCCATCAGTTGTAGTAGGCTTTTAAAGGCATTAGAGACGGTGAAGGTGTAGAGTAGTGGTTTGGGAAATTCCAAACTTCTGGCTGAATACAACATAATATTATCTGTGCTTATATCAATGTGAAATCATTTATTATTCCAGGAGTGTATCCTACCTTTCCATCAAAAATGTGTTTTAAATAATATTGAATTAATTGGCTCCTAGCAAAATGCAAATTGTGTTTTCACATACCTAAGATAATTTGTTAAGAGTTCTAAAGCTGTATTGTATCATTCAAATCATAACAACAAATAATTCTGTTGCTTATTGCAAGATTCACTCGCTGGCAGTATTCAGAATACCACAGGAAAATGTGAAAAAAATGTTTAAATTGCACTGGAATAACTTGAATTCCATTGACACAGAAA
This sequence comes from Dallia pectoralis, assembly GCA_029465975.1. Lineage (NCBI taxonomy): Eukaryota > Metazoa > Chordata > Actinopteri > Esociformes > Umbridae > Dallia > Dallia pectoralis. The sequence continues at coordinate 11,959,417 of CM055740.1, read as the reverse complement.
GAAAACCACGTGGCTCGACAGCAAAACTACAACGAACCAAGAGTCACTGTTACAAATGGCATTCTAAAAGGTAAACAGCAGTTGCCTGAAATCGTGAATGAGCCCATGGTCTTAAATAATCAATATGCAAAATACAACAAAGGTACAAAAACAAGACATTTATTAAAAAAAATGATTGTATGTAATGCATATCTTTGCTGCAACAATGAACAAAACAGTAGTAACTATTTCCACCAAAGAGCAACCTACCTAGCTAATCATGGATATTTGCAGGACTTGAAAAAGAGAAATTGTCAAGCAATGTATTGGACTGATTAAAAAGAAATAATTGACATTTGTTAACGTTATCACATACTGTAAATAACCTACATTTCTGTATCCTTAGTACGCGTTCAAAAACATTGCCACCATATGTTTTATAGAGTTCTGCATAGAAAATGCAGCACATCAACATCATTAGTCGTGCATTGACTCTGAAATTCTCTGTAGAAATTAAATAAATTTGTATATTGAACTTAGTAAGGGAGCTCACTTCCAGAGGGAGTGTACAGCAAACTTAATTCAAATGTGTCCATGCATGGCTCCATTCATTCGTTTGAGGATATCTAGATGTTTTCCCAAATCATTTAAATGACAATCTGTGTCCCCCTTTGGACACACCACACATCAGCTTGTTTTTTCTGCTCCTCTTTGATCTTGTAAGCAAGTGCCACTCTCACACAGCAACTAATCCTATTATTGTTGGGGTAGGACTGAAACTGCATATTTTAAAGAATGTTTTAACAATATTTCTTAACATGTAACATAGATGAAACTGTTGGTGAACAATGCCCAAGAATATAGTGTGAAAATAATACTGAAAATCTCCGTAAATGATGTCATAATACATTTCATTAAGAATTAAAAAGGGTTCTCTTGCATCTGTTCACGAATTTATATTTACGCTATCAATACATATTGCTGTCTAAAAGAGAAACACATAATGTAGAAAACAACACCAGCATAGATAGAAGTTGTACTGTATTGCATATGTAGTTTGTAAAATCAATGTTTACCAGGGAGTATGGAAAGCCAAATAACTCAATATTAAATAAACTAATTGTTTTAATCAAATAAATACTTTTTTTTTAAAGTGTCCATATATTAATCCCAATGGGCACAGCAGCAACCCCAGTCGGATCACCACAGTGTAAGTGTGAGCCTTGAATGTGCTGTCAGGTTTAAAGCCTCAGGGGCTATGCAAATTGGCTAGCATGTTGGGTAGGGATTTTCTGATGTTGTGCACTAGCCATTAACCACTCAGGTGTCTGCATAGCTAACTGGGGTTGTCAGGTGAATGAACATGCTGTCACTCGTGTTTACCCATATAACCTTCAGTTCGGTAGAGCACTGTGGAAAATAACTCTATGGCTCGGTGTGGATAGCTTGCTGCTATATTCGACGGCTCTGAATCTATTGGGAGTTGATGTGATGACATTTGGAGGGGAGATGAATGAGGTCAAGATGTAATAAAAGATTAAGGAAAAACAAAGTGATATTGTTAATATTGGGAAAGAAAGCAAAGAAAGGTAAATCTGAAGCAAATCAGGTATTTTTGCAGAACCATCATAATTAGTTAAAGGCCTAAAAGGTTGTACATGCTCCCATCAAAAGTGATTATTAAGAGAAAATATTTATATTAATATCGGTGGTACAGGATTTATTTTGCCACAGTAAATTATAAATTGGAGGAGTTGGTAGCTCAGTGTAGAGTGCTGTATGTATGATGTCCTGGTTTCCTATTGGAGGAGTTGGTGGCTCAGTGGTAGTGTATGCTTTGTATGTATGATGTCCTGGGTTGAAAATGAAATAATGTGTATTAGTTAAATAAGGCTGGTTTTGACTCCATGACATGGCATGGGCAGAATTGCTCTCCATGTGTCCTTTATGTTGTGAACAAAAGAAGGCTATAAGTCAGGGAAGCTGAAGTTTTTCTGCTCTGCTTATATAATTGAATTCCAGTAGAAGAATTAGACCTTATTCACAGTGTTTGCCTAAAATGTTCTATGGTTTCTTATTTCAATATCTAGTAGTTTGCAAAGAGGCTTCTTTAAGTAACCAAGCTTTCTCCTGTCTTGCTAGCTTGATTTCAAGCAGTGCAATTCTATTGTGTATACAGCCCAAATTTAATCTTATTAGTAGGTTATATACCAATGAACACAGTCCTTATGATTCATCTGCTGGAATGGCTATTGTTCTATATCGAAATAGCAGTTAGATTTTCTGTTGGATATGGAAATTGCAGGCCCAACACAAATTATTCTTAAACAAAGTAATCAAGTTATCCTTAGATGAGCAGGGCTACAAAGTAATTATTGAATTCCACGGTTTGTGGCATCTGATGTTCATTTCGCAGTATTCTTGTCTAAACCAGATAAAAGTGGAAAGCGAACATTTAGTATGTTATGTCCATACTGTGAAACCTACACCTTGTTTTTTACATTTTCTGTCTATTTATTTTATTGGAATCTATGTGCTGTGGAAAATGTTGTCTAGAGAGATATTTTCAGGAAGTTCGCTAATATCCACATGTTCTGAATGTAAAGGAACAAAAAAAATGTTTATGTTAATTTGCGACCCATTCAAAGAGCCTTAATAGTTTTTTACCAAAAAATTGACAAATATAAATCATGTCAGACATTACTGGTTTCAGGGATAACAGTATATAAGTAAGTGTACAACATTATTGTACCAAACTATTTGCTTTTTTACTTAGGATACTAAAGTGTAGCATGATAGTGTACTGTTTTCTGCAACTTACTACCGATCAGTATTGAATTCTGGAGTAAGTGGTTGTGGTAAATGGCCAATATGGCACATCTACGAAATGTGGTTATGCATGACACACTGTGGAGTGCCTGGACATTGAGCCTAGCCATGGGATATAGAGAATATGGCACAAATCCACAAGATGCCTTATTGCTATTAACAACCAGTTGCTAACGCAATTTGAGCAGTATAAAGCGATGCAATGTCATACCAGTGATATACAGTTTCATACATCAGCGTTCGGGATTCCAAGCATATGGTTTGTGATATTATATAATAAACTATAGTATTTGTGTGGAAAGGCTGTTATGCGGTAGAATGGGTGGCACTGAAAGAGCAGAGTTAACACAAAAACGAGAAGATGCATTGCAAGGCTCAGGCTGGAGAAAGTGTAGGGGACAGTGCAGTATTGGACAGCCTGCTCCCTGATTGGCCTCGGCTTGCGTTGTCATTTGTTAACTTTCCTCCCCACCCTGAAAGAACACAGGCAGCCGTGGGGCATCGTGGGTAAACTTGACAAGAGAATATCGGATGCATCTGCTAACACAGCGTGCTGCTTTGTAATTGAATGTGGCTGTTATCATTAGTGAGCCGGGCTAATCAGCGGCCATGTTAAACATCGGGAACATGGAAGTAGACACCGCTGTGTTTTAATTTATACTCCTTTTGGTGGACCTTACTTTCAACAAATTCTTAATAAGGTCAAAAAATGTATCAACAATTCAGAACAAATATTGAATTCTCAAAACAGGAGAACGGGATGTTTGTGTTTTTTGTGCTTCGTAAAAATATATCCAGCCTATGGGCACACACTGCCGCGTGGGTTCGAATCTGGCCTGTGCCCTTTGCAGCACTCTCACATCTGTCTTTCACTATCTTATAATAACGCATGAAAATGCTGAAAGCATATCTTAAAGAAATGTGACCTTTCTATGAGACACAGGGTAAAACTCAAAATGTCTGGGATGCGTCTTCCTACTTGGCTTCAATGCTAAACTTTACCGAAGTGATGGTGTGATGCTTGTAAAGATTCCTGGCCCAGTGAGAACATCTAGTAGGCTAGGAGGGCATTGCAGAACCCTGTCAGCAGTTGTATATTTCTGAAGTCCCCCGTTTCTAATGTGGGTGATTAGGGTGGGCACAGCAGGTTTGATTTTGTAATTATGTTTGTTATAAAAGTCACTGGGTCTTGGTGCACAGTGTTGGATATAATTTCTATGCAACATCAATGTATTGGCTGAGTGTTGTGTTAGAGTGCTGTTTGTAAAGGCGCAATTTCATTTAATTTTTAGTGTTATTGCCGTTTACAGTTTGTTTTGATTTAAATAAACCAGATTTTAAAATGGATAGACACGCTATGCGCCTGGCTTTCCTCTGCACTACACCTAGATTGTGGCAATGCAAATATTAAGGTTGCTCCTTCTGTGTTAAACGAGATCTTCTATTTTACTTTAAAGGCTAATACTGAGTGACATTTATTTATAAAAAAAGGAATTTCCACCTAAAATGACCCACCCCAATCTAAATTGATATTGCTCTGGAAGAGAACCATGTAGGACGATTTGGTAAAGGGCAATTAAAAGAAAACAGTCTGTGGAAATGGTCAATTAATTAAGATTAACAATGTAACACATAACATCTGGCATGAGCTAAAACTAAAAAAAAATGTTCAGTGACTTTGAAAATATATATCTCAGACACTGAATCTCTGGTCCCTGAAAACACTTCATCCCCTAGGTCTCAGTATTATGCCAGGATTTGTTTCAAGCTTGTTTATTCACTGAGATGCAGTCATTTTTGTGAGAGCATATCTTTAACAGATTTTTTCAGTGAGTGAACCAACCCCTCCCAAACAGAAAAAAATACATTGCATTCGACTGAGATCCCGCCCTCTTGGAGATTAGCCATTCACCTTTGATGTCAGTTCTTCCTGGAAAACTCAATTCTGAGCGAAAACAATGCTTCTTGATTGTTGAAAACTTCTATTCTCGACCGAATATAGATTATGGATAATCGCTATGGTTTAAAAATGTTTGTGACGATGATGACGTCATTGTCCGCCTTTAGCAGTCCTTTCAATTGCAAATGAAACAGTCTGTGTTTTAGCTATTTTAAAACTGAAAACTTTGTTAGAAAGGGGAGATTCTAACCTTTATGCACAATATAAGCATGTAGTATATTATAAAACAGCCGTTTTTGAATTTCGTGATCTTTTTGTAGAAGTTGTAGTTAGGGATGCACGATGATATCGGCACAACATTGGTATCGGCCGATAAAAGCTTAAAATAATCATTATCGGCATCAGCAGATATTAATATTTCTGCCGATGAGCCTTGCCGATAGTGTGGCAAGTTTACTATGCGCACGCGACGACCTTGAACGTAGCATGAACGCCAGCAACTTAAACTTCCTGCATGTCGGAAGTATTTTGAGATCTGTAAAACAGATAACAAACTTGCTATTTGCAGTAGTTGTAAAGCACAAGTGATGCGAGGAGGCATAAAACAACACTCGTTGAACACTACAAATATGATTACGCATGATTACGCATCCTTAAGATCCTGAGTAGCACCAAGACTTTTTGAAACGAAGGAAAAACGCAAGCAAAAACCCATCAGCAGCCTCTACTTCAGTGACAAAGCTAGAAAATACACCAGCGAGCATCCAAAGGTAATAGAGTTTAACGACTAAATCATTGAATGTATTGCTTATGTATTGTTAACCAGCCGTTCAGATTTTGGCTTCAGCAGGCTAAGGATGTACCTAGAACCGCGTTATGCTAGTAGCCGAAACTATTTCTGCTACATTACCTGAACTCCAGAGTGTTGTCGCCAGTCACATTGAAAAGCTCCTCGCCGGCGATAGTCACATTAGCTTGTCACATTAGCTAGTCACATTACCTTTACCAGTCCTGTTAGCATGTTGAGCCCCACTGCCCAGTGGATAGACAGAGACTTTACCCTTAAAAAAACTGTCAGCTGCTGTGAGAACAGGAGTGCAATTGAATCCGCATTTGATATTATGTTTAGGAAATGGAAAATAGAAAGAGAACGAGTCCATGTTGTGCTACGTGAATTACATAAATGATTTGAAAATGTATTTTTATTTATTTTACTCTTAAGGACTGACGTTCGAAGTCTGAACTTAAAAATAAAATGTGGCACTGGCATATCATTTATTTATCAACAAGTGAAATATTTAACCTATTTTTCCCGGGGTGAATGTCTGTCTACATGAGTGTAATAAGATAAAGGTAGTACAGAAGTAAGACTTGGATTTCTCTTTAGTAAAATTAAAGTGAATACATATCGGTTTTGGCATCGGCCAAAACAAGTTTAAAATTATCGACATATCGAATATCGGCCAAAATCGAATATCGTGCATCCCTAGTTGTAGTGGTTGTATAAGGTACTGCAAGTATCCCTGGTGGTTGTAAAATGGCACTGCAAAATCCTGCAGACGGGATAGCTGTCTAGAACAAGTTAATCATATTATGCTGTGCTGACTTTAAGTGCAATAATCTGTCCAGAAACCATTCACAGGAATAGTAGTTGCTAAGTAAATGGAACCCAGTTCTTTATTTCTTCATTTTTGTCTCTTTTATTCTCCTCAATAACACAGTGCCGCAGCCTGTGCGTGTGTATAAAAGACTATCTATTTTATACCCTTAAGGGATAAAACTAACTTTCTCCAAATCTCATTGAACAGAAAATAAAAGCTACTCACTGTATTCCACCAGTACAGAGTTCAAGTTTAAAGCTGATACTGCATACTTTTTTCTCATGGCAAGAAAAGAGAGTAACTGAGAAAATGAAGGGGACGAAAGAAAATTGAAAAGGACAAAAAGAGACATGGTCGGTCAGGTTATTACAAATAATATTTATTCAATCAATACATTTTTCCAATTTACTAAATTAAATTAAATTCAGACAGTAACTTTCTCACTATCTCTATCACTTTTGGTCCATTTCTCGTTTTTTTTCATTGTGTCTCAGAACTATAAAAAACACTATAGGCAATTTGGTTTAAATCAATTTACCAAAATAGGGGTCATGATGGCAATTTGATGTACACAAGAGTTTTTAAAAGTAATTTTGCTCTTATGGCAGAGCAAGGCCTCAGAATACATTCCTGGTGGAAATATCAGTAAAACAGGCACAATCGGTAAACTGGTAGAAAGACAAAAAACTTTTTGAAGCTGCAAATTACATTAATTTATACATAGATTTATAATACATCCACATTGACCTACGATGGTAGGTCGCCCAGAATAGAAAAGTTACGATTACATTTTGGGCATGAGACAATTTAGTTTTTCAACCAATAGAAACATTTGATAGTAAGGGGTGGGCATTACCTATGTTTTGGTTGCAGTTATCTTTTGTTTATGAATATCTTCTGTTCACCTTGCACTTGTGTCCAGCCAATCTAACTGTGACAAAGCCTCTGTAAGATTTGTGTCCTGTTTATTTGCAAGGCATTGCATATATTAACTTAATTCCAATGTAATAAATATACTGGGATACTAAGCTAAAATTGCCTTGGATTATACACTGATGCCAGGATGAAAATTCCTGAACGTGATTCAGGCCACAGGATGCTGTAGCATGTGTCTCTCTTCTGGTCCTTCCATTTCCATTTCCTGTCTATTATGCAGTGTTTGTCACAAATGCTAGCTCAACAACCCATCATTGTAGCTTGTATGAAATGGTAAGATGGACACCACCAGCTGAACATTAAGGTACATTGGTGGGGTACAATGCAATCTACAGTGCAAATCGGACAGTTATCTGTGTAGCCTACTTACCTTACTAGTAAGTAGTTACAGAGCACGGTCTGGCAGGCTGGTGCTTTTAAAAACTCCCAAGGTTTCTACCGGTCTAGGAAAAACTGCCTTTTCGTAGTGTGCACCTACAACATGGAATAATTTACGAAGATAAAAGTGCTTTTACCACTTAGGGAGTTCAAGAACCTGGTTGCATATGATTCTAGAGAAGATTGGATATGTTTCACATAGGCTGGATTCTCTGTGTGTGTTTTATGGTATGTACTCTCATGTGTGTCAATGTACTTTTTTAATGCTGCACTGACACTTTTATTGGCCAGGTCTACATTGAAATAAAGATTCTCTCTCAATGTTTTCCTGGTTTAATTAAGGCTAAGAACATTTGGAGCAGAATAGAAACACAAACGGTATTGCAGTGCAGTCACGAGATCTGTAAAATTTGATCTACAACTATAGTTGCCATCACAGTGTAAACTTCATATATTTTCATGTTTGTGAGAACATCTCCTGGTTGTTTTCTTACATGTGTATGGTGCAACCGTAATGTTTTTTTATCTTTCTAAATGCGTTGGTCAGATGATCAAGTTTCTATGCCTTAAATACTACTGAAAAATAACTAGTCACGACTTCATATTGACACTGTGCGTATTGTCATAGCTAGCTAGCTGGTTCATATTTATATTGATTCTCTCCCGACGCTAGCAGAATGCATAAATATGTAGCTAGCTCTCGCGTCATGACAAAAAGCACTTCCCGACGCTAGCAGAATGCATAAATATGTAGCTAGCTCTCACGTCATGACAAAAAGCAGTTCCCGACGCTAGCACAATGCATAAATATGTAGCTAGCTCTCACGTCATGACAAAAAGCACTTCCTGACGCTAGCAGAATGCATACATAGCTAACTCTCACGTCATGACAAAAAGCACTTCTTTTTAATCTAGTTAGCAAAACCACATCGGCTTGATGAACCAAAGATTTCAAATTAATCAGTCCATAAGACCTTCTTCCAGTCTTTAGTAGTCTAATGGCTTTGCTTCATGGCCAAGGCAAGCCTTTTTGTCTTTTTTTCCATCTTAGCAATAGCTTTCTTACTGCCACTTGACCTGTCAAATTAGACCTGTCAAACCAGCTTCTCTTCACAAATAAGACTTAAGACTGTGCATAAAGCTGTTGTCCTGTAAAGCTGTTGACTCTCAGCTTGTCTTCTGATTCAGTTGTGGCTTTGGCTCTGTCAGACCATGTCCTGTCCGAGTTTCCAAGAGTTTGTTGATGGTGTAGGACACTATACTTGCTGACACCTTGGCTTTCTTTGCAATTTCTATAATGGGAGGGGCTACAGTTTTAAAGCTTTAAGCTTTGTCTCACCATTATCATAGCGTATATTATAGCTTATATTACTTCCTGCTGTACAGTACTGTTCCAATAATGCTTAAGAGGGTATAATAGCACAATTTGTTTCAACACTGCTTTTATACAGACTGAGGGTTTGTAAATAATCACCAAATGTTGGGACACATCTAGGACTTGCAGCAACCTTTAAGGAATAAAAATACTTGTATTGCTGCAGAACCGCTCAAAGTTGTTGATCCATTAGTTGAAACTTTTCCCTGCAAAAGGCCTTTTATAACTCTGAAAATGAAAAGTATTGTTCAGCTTTTTTGTAACCAAAACATTTAGTATTGACCCGGACAACTTTGTAAAGCATTACGCTTTTTCTAGGATACCGAAGGTATGCATAACTGATGTTGTATCAAGTGCACAGTAATAAGTGGAATGCTTAACAGTATAGCCAGGTTTAGGGTTGCAACTGATAGTTAAGATTGTGTCTTATACCTGAGCTGTTGGGTTCAGCATGTTCAATGATTAGTGTGAGCTCATTTGTTTTTAACACAATATGCATGTGACAACATTGCATTAGAGGTCTGAGGTAAACTGGGATAAGATTATATTTAATTTAATTTCAAACAAAACATAAACAAAAATATCATTATAGTTTACTTCAAACTGACCTGGAATTACTCTTCATAATAAAACACATCAAAAGCATGCCTCCACAATCTGTTGTATACGATTCGCATAACCCAGGAATACACAGCACTAAGACACTCCCACAGACATAATGTGCATGCTAATGAGCGACGTGTGTCTGCTAAACATATATAGAGAAACAGTCCTCAGCTTGCATATGGTTACCATAGAAACTCGGTGATGATCGATGGCTGGTGTTAGACGTAGGCTGACTCACTTCCTTAATATGACAACACCTCCTCATTGAGCCAGGCAGGCGACAGCAATATACAGTATGCCGTGGTGGTTGAGACATCATCGTGGAGAATGCTAATGCTTTGTGAGGTTCATGTTAGACGAAGAAGGCACGGTGCAGAAATTGACACTTATCTTGAAGCGGTAGAGGTTAAATCCAAATGACGTTTGTGGTGGGTGTTGTTATGCATTCCTATTATGTCGTTACTCCTACATTAGAGCGCTAAAGTCTGAGGAAAAAGTTTGAAGACATTTATTAAAGCGTACGGGCACAATACAATATTGAATAAACAGAAATCATTTGTAAAACCGCGAAACGTAGTAGAACATTTATGACTAAAAACAGATCAGTATTTTCCTTTGCCTCCTTTTTGAGAAACTACAGCAAGGGCAACGCAAAAGCATATTGCCATAGCAGCTTCAACATAATGTCTGGCATGCTATACTGGAAACATGAAAAATGAACTGCTGTACACTAATTGGTGAATTGACTGTGTTAGTTCTTCCCTACTCTATGAGGAAGACCAAAGAATACAGTAATGATGTGCTGCAATTATTGTTGAGCTGCACAAATCAGAAAGTGGCAAAGTAAGTACACTCAGGGCAATAATCGAGTTGTTTTGGATCAGAGATCCAAACAGCCAGAAGTTGTTCGGGAGGTTAGCCATTAGGACTGCAATTAAGAACTAATTCGAACATTTGTTACATATATCCCAACTATCCCGGAAGTTCCGGGAGCCTCCCGCATTTTAATAGCGGCTCCCTGGCGCCCGCAACTTACCTAAAATTTTTTGAGCGAGAGAGAGTTTCATGGTCATTTCGATAGCAAGACGGGCACTGGAGAAACCGAGAGAACGAGTGAAAGACGTGGTGAGAGAGTGACACAACGCGCATCCTATTGGTCTCCCTTTGTGCTAACTAACCTTTCCTGTTTTTTGGTAGGCGGGCTTTACAGTCGACCTCCCTCCAGTTAATCTGTCAGTTTGATGGATGACTTCATCCAAGACAAGACTAAAATCTACCCATCCGTATTAGGGGTGAACAACAGTGGCAGGGTAGCTCACTGCACTGTTTGCAGCAGTCACTTCTCAGTTGCCCATGGTGGGTTAAATGGCTGTAAAAGACATGCTGAGGTGAGTCTAAAGGCCTCATTATGCTTCTGCGTCAACTCCACGGCGTAGCTACGCCATCACTCCTACGGCGTCGTGGCCGTTTTATGGTTCTGCGTCGGGTTGCGTTGCATTTCACATCCAGATGTATAATCTGACCAATCACAGCCCTTGTGGTCTGCGTCGCCTCGACGCGTAGTTACAATTTTTTGGAGGTGCATGTCAAGCTACGGCGTAGGGATCGGAGAGGGGTTCGCGTCGACGCAGAGGGGTCGGAGAGGGTACGCCGTCGATTCGACGCAGAAGCATAAAACAGGCTTAATAGGTGCCATTCTACCATTAGCATAGATAACTCTATTTTAACTAGCTGTGCCATAGGGATGCTGTATTGATGTCTAGGGAATGAGGCCAACGGCTCTGTAAACATGTGTAAAGTAGTTATTGAATATTTAAATGTATCCTAGAGTTTAATAATACAGTAATATAAGCAAGCACATTTATTTATATAGAACAATTCATACATAGAAGCAATTCAATGTCCTTTACAAAGGAAAAAATAAGAAATATAAAAATGCATGCATTTTACATTCATATGGAAATTATTTTTTTAAATCATACAATGTGATTTTCTGGATTTTTGTTTTAGATTCCGTTACTCAGAGTTGATGATACAAAGTACAGACTTCTCCCAGTTCAGTTCTCCCGACTGTATGAGTAGTGTTTGTTCATGTTAATGACAGATTTTTTTTGCAAGATAAAAAATTCCTAGTAAAAAAATCTAATGCCTACTATCGTTGGCTGGCTAAAGCTACTGATAAATATTAGTCACCTAGCTAGACTTTAACTGTAGCAAGTTAGCCAAGTGGCTTACATGGCAAGCAAAGACACTTCACACTAATGTTATCTAGTTATCTAGCATTTACAACTGGCTATTGACTATTTTGTTAAACTTTGAAGCATGCACCCTAGAAAAATGATGGGCAATAAAAAGCTTTTCAAAATGTTTGACCCTTGTGGAAAAAAAACTGTTAAAATCTCAAAGCTTTTAAACAAAGTACACGGTCGGTCAGAACAGATATCCGCTGTTCAGAAATATTTGGTCATCTTCAATTTTTACATATTTTATGCTTGCATAAAATGGGAAGTTGGAACTCTTGACAGTGCTTTTATTCTTAGTTGGAACAGACATTCTGTATTGTCATTTTATTTTCAAGTCTTGGGCAGTATTCCAAAAACACATTTGACTGTGTTAGTTCTTCCCTACTCGTTTTATTCATCCGTAATTGTAGGTGTATTTTTGTGTTCCACCCTTCTAGTCGGTTATTCACTGGCTGTTGTTGTGTATTGGTCAATGGTTCTAGCTGTGCATGTGTTACTGTTTTGGTAGTTGTTTATTTTGTCCAGCTCCTGGACCACTGTTCTCTGCTCATCTACTCCTCTTGGTTACATGGCAATAGATGGCTGCATTACTGAATTGTTGGTGTTACTGAAATCTGCCTGATTGTCTCCATTGACACTGATTACCTTCACAAATATTGTGTTTCCCAAATTCTCCATAGAACAAGCTGATACTAACAACAATATTGTTCTATTAATGAGCTCAAAAAGGCAATTCCTGACTCTTGAACAATCAGGAAGCAGGATGGAGTTGATTAATGGACAGTTTGAGCTAGGGGAATATGAGGGGGCTGTGGCAGTGCTGGTGGAGAAAGAGATGGAAAGAATGGAGTTAGCAAAGCCTACACGCACACACACGCTGTAAACCAAATGAATCACTGATTGTCTGAAAATAATTCTTTTTTTTTTTTTTTTACGTTCTTATTGGTCAAAGTTATCGGGCTTTTTTAAGATCGGGACAAAAGAAGTGATTCTCCAAAGGTTTGGAATTAAAATCAAATGAATGTGAATGAGTAAAAAGATTAAATAAAAGTTCCACCATTTTGAAGTTATTCATGTTTTCATACAATTTATAGAAACATTGTTTAAGGTTTGCGCCTCCTTTGTTCATATTAACAGCACGCCTTTTTCATTTTTTTTAATTGGGTTAGTTTCTCACATTGTTCCTTGTCGATCCTCTGAAGCTCTGGCAGATTGGTTGGGGAACATTGGTAAAGTGCAATGTTCAGGTCTTCCAAAAGACGTTCAATATTTTTTGGGTCTGGGCTACTAAAGGACATTCACAGACTTGTCCCAAAGCAACTCCAGCGTTGTCTTTGATGTGTGTTCTGAGTTGTTGTTGTGCCGAAAAATGTATATTATAAATGCAGTCTGATTTCTGCTGCACACTGGATAGGGTTTTCTTCAAGGACCTCATAATATCTTTCTCTGTTCCTTCTCTCGATCCCAACCAGTTTCATAGTCCCCGCTGCTGAATCTAATTTGAATTTGGAGTGTCAGGGCAAAGGGTCTGAATACTTATTGTGGTGCATTGGTCCTTTTATTTTCTCATTACTGCCGACCACGACTCCCATAGGAAGGCCAGAAAGTGTTTTTCATTTTCAATAAATAAGGGGAAATTTGTGAGAATATGTTTTTGATTTGGGTTTATAGGGCAGTGTGTGTAGATTGATAACAAAAAATATACATAGTTTATGTCGATAACACCAGAAATAAATGTACATGTATTGTCTTAGTTTGCCTGTGATGTCTTTTAACACTATGACCCAAGCAGTTTAGTTTATACTTTACGATTTTAGATTATTGAGTGATATAACGTGGCCTTTTTGGGAAATCCTTTATCATGTAAGATTTCAAAGCATAGCAATCTGACCATAGTGAACCAGCAATCTTGCTAGCTAACGATAACACTTGCAAAAAAACATGTTCATGGAAAGAGCTGGTCTTTGACATGTTTGGTTCCTCTCAATTTTTGTTTTAAAGAACTAACTGGCACTTGTTATCAAACTATTATCCGACCTTGGTGTGTGTGGTTAGTATGACTAAATGCCGCTGCATGATTGGGGTTGCCTATTTCAGTGAAAAAATAGCCCCTAGAAGTGAACAAGATACGTGGTGGCAAAATTGCAAAGTGAAACGTAGATTGCTTTACTCTAATTGAAAGCAGCCAAGGGAGGGCTAAACCACACCCCTACTGGTCTTACAGCGAATTAACAGAGCAAACACTGTTAAAACAAAGAAACTGCTAGAAAACTGTACAAGTAAACAGGCCTATTTACAGCAAAAACAAACTTATTGATCGCTTAAAACTAGCACAAAGCCGGCCAAGCATTACAAAAAAGTCACCTAACTTGAAAAAACAACAGCTTAATGATTCTTCGGGACCATTGCTTGTTAACTAAATCGACTGTGCATTTGCTTTCAAATCTGAAATTGACATTTAGCGCATAAAATGCATATGGCATGTACCACAATCGATTGGAATTCTCCAACGTTGTGTTTTTTCTGTGACAGAACATTTGTTTTCCACCTAGATAATTGTTCTCAAATCACATTAGTGGAGGCAGGGCAATGCAACCAATAGACACTGCGCACGCTAACTCTACCCTGCTTTCTCCGTGCGCGTTGAAAGACCAACCGTTACTTTATGCAATATCTGAACTTGTAGATATTTGTCAGTATTTTCCTTATATGTTTGGTAAAAAGGTTGTAGTCAATAGAAACATTTAACACGTACATGAAAAAGCGCACCAAAAGCGATCGAAAACATGTTTAAAGATTTTTGTGAACCGTTGTTTTTGTCATGCAAGGCTATGCATGTGTATGTGTACAGTCCATTTGGAAGCGCCGTCAGTTGTCAGGTAATAGATCAGAAGGATTGAAATAAAGCCACATGTCATTCCCGTAATCCAATTATAGAAAATGAGATACTGAACGAAAGGGCCAGTGCCCCATTCCTTAGTGTTTAATCTCTCGTGTATGTTCAGGTTTTTAAAAAACGTTGGATCGTTTTCTCCGTAGCATTGAAAAATTATACTGTACCTGTAAAGGGTAACGTAACGGCAGCGGTCAGTATATGTCAACAGACCGGAGGACAACAGTATGGTGAACAGGCCCACTTGTTATTCCAGCTCGTCATTGCCCAGGCTTATTGACCCTTGAAAGGCATTGTGCACAAATCAACAGTGACTAATGCCGAGGGCCAGAAAGGAAATAGATGCAGATTTGAGTATAATGTGTTGCTTTTTTGTATCATCCTTGCATCCATTTTGTAGTTTGCCTCATCAAAATACTAATGATAAAACGAGTGCCATCAGCGGGCGGTGGTCTAGAAAGAGACGCAGCATTAAAATGGCTGAACTATCCTTGGGTAGCGGTTAGAGGACAGACAACCAATAAGGAATACAGGTATAAGGGCATGCACTTATGAAGGATATTCGAAATAGCGATTTCCTGTTTAGGATGCAATGTGTTTTTTACTGCTTATTTTTTTGTTTTGTTTTTTTCACAGGGGAAATATTTGGTGTACTACTAGAGCAGCCTTTTGATGGAGTCCAAGTGATGCACCCAGAGTTAGATAAGTTGTCTGAAGGACCATTTGAAAATGTTCAGTCGAAATCTTAGTGAGTTGCTACTAGAGCTGTATATTGGCAAGAATCTGGCGACACGAAACGGGGGTAACGAATTCAATATATTGTGGCACAGCAAGCAAGTCACTATATTGTGATTTTTTTAAATCTGATTTTATGAACGCTGTCTTATTATAAAGAACCGACCACCATATGCACATATCTGAGACGAAGTTTACATACACTCAGTTATTGAAATTAAACTGGATAACTTAGGTCAATCATTTTAGGTTTCATTCCACAAGCTGCCTGCAATAAGTTGGGTGTGTTTTGGCCCATTCCTCTATACCAGTCAGGCTTGTAGGCCTCCCTGCTCGCACTCGCTTTTTATCATTTTTGGCAAAACATTTTTAACATACGTAGGGTCAGGGCTTTGTGATGGCTACTCCAATGTCTTGCCTTTATTGTCCTTAAGCCATTTTGCCAGAATCTGCAACCCATCGGCACAAATCTTTAACTACCTGAATGATGTCTTGAGATGTTGCTTCGATAAATCAACATACTTTTCTTGCAGCAAAGTCCCCTACAAAATGATGCTGCCTCATTTGTGTAATTAATACCCTGTGAATACTAGACATTAATTAATATCAGATTCTGCAAAGGACCTTGGGAAGTTGCTGGAGGAAACAGGTAAATTACAAGTGAAATATTCTGTTTGTAAACAGTTATTGAGAGTGTCCTCATGTCAAATGAGGAACTATAACATTTGTCGTGCTGTCGCCATGGTCTCGGTCGTGCTTTTTATGCAAGACAGGAACCCATAAGCAATTGAATAGAGCTGGCTAGGCGGTACACCCGGGAGGATATATCGCGTGGGCCAATCATAAATGACAATACTAGTCAGGTGATCTGCATGCCGTGCAGCACATGCCTCTCCACACAACTCTTTGTCAAGCTTGAGGTTGGAGTCGAGCAGCCAAACGCACATGGATGCACTTCACAATAAAACTGAAGTTGCAAGGGTGATAGGAGAAATGTTTTAATGGCTGTCATCGTGTAAGCAATCTCATCTCAATCATCTGCCGTGATGCTGGAGAAGTTGGTATTCGTGCTTTTTATGTATGATGTCCTGTGTTCAATCCCCAGCTTCTCCCCAGGTCGCCGTTGCAAATGAGAATTTGTTTTCAATCGGCCTACCTGGTTAAATAAAAAAATAATTATGTTGTTACGAGTGAAGCTCAACCTGTAACCCTGTATTCAGGGGCTTGGGTAGTCACATCGAAGTTTTATGTTCAGACAGAAGACTAGAGACTGTATAGTTGTAGGACAAAGCACATCCAAACAGACCACGTCATCACGTTGTAGTGTGTAGTAGTCTAGATCAATGTTTTCTTGTCTACATGAGTGGATTGAGACATCCTTCCTTGTGGGAGAAACAGTATCAAGGTTGTGAATACGCAGGATAATATCCAGGCACTGACGCAAGCACACACACATGGGCAAGTTATTGATCGTTTTGAGCTGTAATGCTGTTCTTGGGGTGCTCTGCATGTCCACAACCATCACATGTGTATTTAGAGTGCCATTCTATAAAAAACAAACGCGAATCTAATGCTCTTCTCAGAGGTGCTTCCAATTCTTTTGTGTGGTACTGCATGTGGTACTGTGTATTATATGTGTGGTACTGCATGTGGTACTGTGTATTATATGTGTGGTACTGCATGTGGTACTGTGTATTATATGTGTGGTACTGCATGTGGTACTGTGTATTATATGTGTGGTACTGCATGTGGTACTGTGTATTATAGGTGTGGTACTGCATGTGGTACTGTGTATTATATGTGTGGTACTGCATGTGGTACTGTGTATTATATGTGTGGTACTGCATGTGGTACTGTGTATTATATGTGTGGTACTGCATGTGGTACTGTGTATTATATGTGTGGTACTGCATGTGGTACTGTGTATTATATGTGTGGTACTGCATGTGGTACTGTGTATTATATGTGTGGTACTGCATGTGGTACTGTGTATTATATGTGTGGTACTGCATGTGGTACTGTGTATTATATGTGTGGTACTGCATGTGGTACTGTGTATTATAGGTGTGGTACTGCATGTGGTACTGTGTATTATATGTGTGGTACTGCATGTGGTACTGTGTATTATATGTGTGGTACTGCATGTGGTACTGTGTATTATATGTGTGGTACTGCATGTGGTACTGTGTATTATAGGTGTGGTACTGCATGTGGTACTGTGTATTATATGTGTGGTACTGCATGTGGTACTGTGTATTATATGTGTGGTACTGCATGTGGTACTGTGTATTATATGTGTGGTACTGCATGTGGTACTGTGTATTATATGTGTGGTACTGCATGTGGTACTGTGTATTATATGTGTGGTACTGCATGTGGTACTGTGTATTATATGTGTGGTACTGCATGTGGTACTGTGTATTATATGTGTGGTACTGCATGTGGTACTGTGTATTATATGTGTGGTACTGCATGTGGTACTGTGTATTATAGGTGTGGTACTGCATGTGGTACTGTGTATTATATGTGTGGTACTGCATGTGGTACTGTGTATTATATGTGTGGTACTGCATGTGGTACTGTGTATTATATGTGTGGTACTGCATGTGGTACTGTGTATTATATGTGTGGTACTGCATGTGGTACTGTGTATTATATGTGTGGTACTGCATGTGGTACTGTGTATTATATGTGTGGTACTGCATGTGGTACTGTGTATTATATGTGTGGTACTGCATGTGGTACTGTGTATTATAGGTGTGGTACTGCATGTGGTACTGTGTATTATAGGTGTGGTACTGCATGTGGTACTGTGTATTATATGTGTGGTACTGCATGTGGTACTGTGTATTATATGTGTGGTACTGCATGTGGTACTGTGTATTATAGGTGTGGTACTGTGTATTATATGTGTGGTACTGCATGTGGTACTGTGTATTATATGTGTGGTACTGCATGTGGTACTGTGTATTATATGTGTGGTACTGCATGTGGTACTGTGTATTATATGTGTGGTACTGCATGTGGTACTGTGTATTATATGTGTGGTACTGCATGTGGTACTGTGTATTATAGGTGTGGTACTGCATGTGGTACTGTGTATTATATGTGTGGTACTGCATGTGGTACTGTGTATTATATGTGTGGTACTGCATGTGGTACTGTGTATTATATGTGTGGTACTGCATGTGGTACTGTGTATTATATGTGTGGTACTGCATGTGGTACTGTGTATTATATGTGTGGTACTGCATGTGGTACTGTGTATTATAGGTGTGGTACTGCATGTGGTACTGTGTATTATATGTGTGGTACTGCATGTGTGCATATCTGTTACATTGTTCAATTGCACATTTACATATCCATTTCATTGCACATCCTTACATTGTCCATCGCATTTCACTCACTTACTGGCACGTTGACACACTGCCCTGCATAGTATTTTTGCACTGCTCTTTTTGCACTTTCTGGTTGGATGCAAACTGCATTTCGTTGAACTTAAAGAGCAGAATATAACTACTGGAACGTACCCACTATGCAGGATTTGTGGTTACATTTATGGCAACAGGAGTCATTTAAGGAAGAGGGAATCAAAGTATTCTATTTTGACTGTTTATTTTAAGAAGACAGAAAATGCAAGCATTTTCTGTCTTCTTAAAATAAACAGTCAAATGCTTGCATTTTCTGTCTTCTTAAAATAAACAGTCAAATTGCAAGCATTTTCATTTTCCTAAAAAAATACCTTTCATGTTTAAAACGTGTACTACACATCATTAGAGAGAGCATGAACCGACACAAAAGAATTCAAACAGTACACGTTCTAAATTACAGTGGAATCCGTCATGTTTTATGTTCTTTTTCAAACAATCACTTGTCTCCTTGGGGACCATAACACCAGGTATAAGTATGTGAATCGTAATTAATGACAAAAACGAATGCATTCTGTCCTCGTAAATACTAATGGAATTTCAGAGAAAACAAACCCTTTATTGATGAAGTCTGTCGTTCGGCTCGGAAACTATCCACCATAGCAGCATGAGAGTGGCAGGTGCCCGAGTACATGCACTTCTACAATCAATTAGCCCAGATGACTGTCTGTCTATTTTTTCATTGTTTTGCATATTAAGTACTTAATTATAATGTGTTCCAGACCGGGTCTGTGACTGCATGTATGCCTTAAGCAGGCCACGTTTATGGGCTCTAAACTGTAACTGGATGGTAAAGCATCTCGCTTGCAATGGCAGTGCTGTTTTCTTGTACCACGGGGGACAGTGAAAAACTCTATGCACCCTTTATGCCGGATTTGTCTCCGAAATAACTCGAAATGTGACAGTGACTTAGCCCTGGATCTGCGTTTGATCATACTGAGCCAGGACCTGAGCTCTTGTACAGTGTACATTTTGCTCTATATCTATTTTATTGAAGCATTCATCATAGAAGAGAGAGACATTCAGCTTTGACCTTGTTGTTAGGTCCATTGCAAACTGAGACTGCCCACTCACTGGCCACTTTATTAGGTATACTTGTCTAGTGTCAACCACAACCCCCTTTAGCCCTCCACTTCGGCTCGACTTCCTGTGCATTCAGAGATGATCTTGTGAACACCCCTATTGTACAGAGTGGTTATTTGACGACATCCTGTGGCCTTTCTGTCAGCTTGGATGAGTCTGGCCATTCCCACCTGGCCTCTAATTAACCAGATTTTGCCTCACACAACTCCTGCTCACTGTATTTTATTACGCAGTTCTCCGTGAACTCTTGAGACCGTAATAAGATGCTGGAACTACCTTTTCTGGCACCAACAATCATAGCACAGTTGCCCCTGAACCAATGTCGACAGAGCGGCATATATATACGATCTCACAGTCAGTCATTCTTGCCGTTTCGATGACCTGGATCGGGCCCTGGTTAAACGGGCTGTTTCAGGGATGTTTCTAAAGACCGTATTTCACTATACGTTTTGAAATGACTGAATGTTTGAGAGCTTTCCATTGTTGTTTCAACTGTTTTGCTGCGTGGCTATTTGTTTTATCCAAATGGCAGGTGAATGTATCAACTCGTTCGAAATTGGACATGCTCTTACGGACAGTCGTATACTGTATATGCCCGGGGTGAGCAGAGTATGGCATGTGCTGTTTCAAATACATTTGTAGCTTAGATTTCTGGGTTTGAAGGGTGAGTTTGACCTGACCTGGGGCTGGGTATATGAATGATTTCAGAATAGAATAGAAGAATAGACCAATATTGTCAGTTGTACAACTGAATGCCTTCAACTGAAATGTGTTCTCTGCATTTTACCCAGGGGGGTAAAATCAGTTACCTGATTTGACTTCCACGTCACGGCGCTCAGGGAGCATTTTAGGGTTAACTGTCTTGCTCAAGGACAGAACGACGCGGTTTTCACCTTGGTGGTGGGGGTTAGAACCAGGGACCTTCCAGACCCAAGCCCTAGTCCCTAACCACTAGGCCACCTTGACGCCAGGGATGTATCTATGACTATATTTCACTGATTGTGGTATGCTTTTTACGCACAACGTGACAAGTCCTTATGTTTTCTTCATTGTCAAACAAATTATTCCAGCATCCAAATGGTTCACTCAATATCAACAAACTGTCATTTTGTCAATTAATGTCGGAAAAATCTCACTGGGAAAGTTATCACTCGTTATAGTGTCGTTTATCTTTACACAAACCATTTAAAAAGAGGATGCTTAATAATACAAAATATCTAAACCATAAGTGACGGCAAACCCTGGAAGAATATTGTAATTGCCACTCGCGGGAAGCTGGGGGACTGCGGCTGTGTTGTTGGAAAACGGTAAAAAAATAAATTGGAGCTCGGCAGACTATTTTCTTGAATCGTCTGACTGTGGTGTGCCATCAAAAAGACAAAACGTGATCCCACTGGTGTGCAGTCCTTGTTGCCTTCAGTGCAGCTGCTGGACTGCCGATTACTCGTTGCTGTCTGGGATTTGCACTGATGTTAAAACGCTGAGCTGGGGTAAAACAAAACACAGACCAATTTTGAAACAAATCAAAAAATCCTCATGGAATCATTTAAATGTTTTTCTCTGCGTGATGTTGCATCTACATGACAGGACAAATCGATGTAATCTCGGATGTTGCAATGTTGTTTTTTAGCTTCAGACTTACTGGGAGAGTTTCTGTTACCACAACTGCAGGGTGCGTGTTTGCATGCGTCATAGAGTTACATTTTTCAATTACATTTGAATGTGTTTTAATAGGTGATTAGTTTATAATTAAAACGTTGGTGGGAACCCGGCGGTCACAGTCAGCCGTATATGCATGCACTGTACTGGTCCCGGCGAAGGAGATGTGTTCACTAACACAAATTCAGACAGGTTTGTGAACAATATTTGAGAGACATAGGCCTTCTGTGTACATTGAAATAGTCTTAGATCTTTGAGTAAAGCTCATGAAAAATGGGGGCAAAAAAAAAGGTTTTGCGTTTATCATTTTCTTCATTGTATATATAGATCTAGACTGATGAGGGGATATGTACCAGGTGTGTGTGAAATCAAGACAAAACCAATAGAATAATGAAAAGGGGAGCGGCAGGGTCTAGAAGGCCGGTGATGACGAATGCCAAAGCCTGCCTATGTGAGGACCTGAGGTCTATCCCTCCCTCTACCTTCCTCTATGGCCCGTATTGGCACTTCCCCTTGTCAGCGAGGAGAGGGACAATCAAGGACAGTGACAGCAGCTGTTCTCTGTCCTCACCTGTGCCTGGTTTGCCAATTAGGCATGTATTTAAGTCTGGGGTTTCGCTGTCTGCTTTGTGGGAACATTATTCGTCATTCCTGGGACTGTACGTACCGATGGGGTACGTTTCTGTATTTCAACGAGTTTCTGATCCTGTGACCGTTACGGTCTATTGTTTGTTGTTTTGTGAGACCCGAAGTGTTCGGGATTAAGCTCCGTCTTGAAATAAAGACATTATTAATAGAATTATCTGCGCCTGTGTCCGTTACCTGCTACCTGTGCTACCTGCCTGTGAGCCAGTCGTGACAGCCTAAACAAGCAGAGGAGGCAGCCGTGACATAAATGAACAAACTTGGAGTGACGTGCCAGTATTGAGTTACCATAGTTCAGCCCAGTAACTCAATGGTAATGCCAGAGTGACCAACAAAATGGAATCAAAATGACTGTAAAAATGAAATGGCTGTTCCCCATGAGTAGAACACAACTGGAGATGCGGCAAAAAGTGTCAGCAAACTACAATTCCAAAACCATACCGCACCTCGGGCTGTGTCTACTGGTCTCTCTCAAACATGCAAAAACCAACTGGAGATTGAGTTCACAAATAATGCATAGATGCCAATCGTGTTAGCTTATCTACTGACAGAGACTGCCAATGTAGTAACGTGCGCCCGCTAGAATTAAGAAAAAGCTAACTTAAATGGAGGCTGACATCATTCAAATTCATTCTAAATAACTTTACTGAGAGTTGTCTTCTAGTGAGACAGACAGTAGTGTGGCACTTAGTTGTAAGGCTGTGGATGAGATGAAGCAAGCAGAGAGCAGATAGAGCAGCGATTCCAAACCTTGAGTAAGGGCCATCAATCTTGTACTATCAACTAATATTATCAAACACATCAATAATTTATTTTATGCAATTCAACATGGCAACTGTTAGGAAACCTGACGGTTCTCTCTTCCATAGGGAATCCCCTTGTGGTCCGTCAACAAATATCCAGATTAGAAGCAGTTGTCAGAGAAAGTCTTTAATGAATAAAAACAATCAATAGAGTACCATTACTCATACCGAGTTTCGACGTCTGGGAAAACAAACACAAAGCAACAGTTCTGAGACAATAGGCCCTTTTAAGACTTAGTCATTCCACAGCCTGGCATACCCCAGTTCAGCTGCATAGCAATTAATCAAAAAAAGGACCCCATTCGATGACTCCTGGGTTTACAGTATATTGGTTTTCCCTAATCGGGGTCTGCGGCCTGTTAGAAGGTAATCTTTTTAATCTGGCTTTTGGCCAATGAGAGTAAGAGATGATGTCATCTTTGAGCGCGGAACTTATCTCGTGTTCTGCTAGCTCAGTAGTTACAAGCTAACGCCCCTTATAGCTCTGTAAATATAGATTGACCTGTGCCACTATAGTGTTTGTATCTGAGTGTCCATGTACGTTCAAAACTGAGTGTCTGTGACAGCGAACTCATTATTTCAACTGTGATGTTTGTGGCAATGTACACATGAACTAAACTGTAATGTCAGTAACAGATAACACAATGCAGAGAGATTATTATGGTATTTTCCCACACAACTTACTGAACAGTTGCTAAGGCTAAGCTAGCGCAAATATGGACACCAAAGGCGGAGAAGTTTCACGCATCCCTGCTCGATTAACCCCATTAGACATTGAGCCCTCAACTCAATGTCCGCTGTTTTCACGCCACATTTGTCTACCACGAAAACAATCCTGCCTGATATCGGTTGCAGATGGTGTGCTTGTAGGCTCCTTCAAAATCGCGTTGCGTTTCGATCCATTAATTTCACCGTAACCTGCTGCTGTTGCTGCTGACTATTGAGCAGAGATGCGGGGTATTGCTGAGTGATTGAGCTGTAGGGAGGTTGTGGGAAGAGCAGGATAAGTGTGTGTTAAGAGTGCGCTCTGGGCTGAGGCAGCAGTGCAATCGCAGCAGGCCACTGAGTGAAAATGAAAGCAAAGCAGCGCCAGCACCATTATTTTATAGCTCGACGGCTAGCGCACGTGCACATCCATTTAAATGTGTCATGTTTTATTTTTCCCTAGTTCTCTGGTCTAGTTTCTTAGTCCAGAAATAGGTTTCTGGTCTGGGCATTTTTGCCCTACTTTTTAACCAGGATTAACCTTGGTAAATGACTTGAAGCTGCTTAGCGTGTCCCTACAGTGCCCTCAGCAGGTATTGGGACAGTAAATAAAACAATCCTATTTTGCTGTATAAGGCATATGGAAATACAATAAAAATATCAAAATGATGTGCAGAATGAGACCTTTTATTTTTGCCCATTTCAAGACATATGTTTTAGCAATGAAAGAAATGAGCACTTTCGGGGTTTCATCCCAAGATTTGAACTTAAAGGAAATGTAAGAAGTACAGTATGTACGCTTGTGTTTTAGGCAGTTGCTGCCTTCACACCACTTACCTGCAAGAGAAATGCATTTGTAATCTGATTAAATTATGATAACTCCTTGTTTAGATTGGCAGTGTCCTTTGGATCCTTATTCTGGAGCGCTGCCAAACGAGTCAGCTGGAATTCTCTTGTATTTTCCGGGTGCATTCTGACAGATTGGTTACGGGAATATATAATAGTATTTGACAGATAAGAGATTAAAAAAGTTAGTGTATCGCCAAATGAATTACCTAACATTAGTTATCAGTAGAATGTTGTGTGAAGCAACGTGATTGGACAATATTATGTGGCAGGCCTGACGTCTTCAAAGAAATCTCTCTGGGACTGCTTGATAGTGAGGAACAGTCTGGCAGCCTGGCTTATCCTCCATCGCATTCCCCAGCACCTTCAAAGTTACTGGCATTCTCTTTGTGTGTGTATGTGTTTTTATATGAAAAGCCTGTATATCCCAAAAGCCTCCCGCCAGCCTCGCTCCACTTCCCCCTTTATGAAAGAAACAGCTACAGGCAAGCAACAGTTCCACTTTTTGTCTCTCACATCGTCCTCACCATTACCCCATCAATCCAGCCCCATGAAAATGACATAGCATTAAAATAGACTAGGAATAAAGGAAGTGTCTCTCCATTGTTATGTAATGGGGGGTATCTGAAATTGATGTCAGCTATCTGCAGTTAAAAGTTTAAGTTCCTCCACTGACAGTCTGCTTTGTATCTTGAATTTGTAACAATTGCAAGTTGAGATTTTAGATATTAAATAGTATACCGAAAAAGCCCACCTCAAAGGTTGCATGTGCATATAATATATATTAATGTATATATAACATATATATGGTTGCGGAGGTATAAACTCAAATGAAGAGCAGTTTAAAAGAGTGGTTACCTGTGGCTTCTGCACATGGGCAGTTTGGAAAGGTGGTTTGTTTAGCTTCCACTATACCTGGTCAGCCACCTATGGATGGTATCCATGGATGCTTCGCTGACTGGGGGGGGTCTCAGTCTGGAGTATCTATAAACAGTCTAGAGCTAAAGGGAGTTTGTTGGTGTTAATTCAATTCACTTTTATCTTCTGATTTCAGAATACTGGTTTTCCCAGAGGGAATGATTCTTGGCTCTTTCTTCTCTCTATACACCAAGTCTTTCCAGACCTAGTCATATCCTCACATGGTCCTTCCTGCTGGTTAATGCTCTTTGACATTCATAGTGCATTACTTTATCTCACAAGGATGCAGCGCTGATGCATGTCAAGGAACTCGCATCTCACGTCTGGTACGTCTCTCGCAGTGTGCAACTAAACCACTGCAACTCATTCAAAATGCATGCCTGGTGTTCATCGTCCTTTCTCATGTCACCCCACTTCTTCGCACACTACACTGGTTTTCCGCTCGACTTTGCTTCAAGGCTATGGTATGACAAGAAGAAGAACAACAGCAGAT
Source organism: Dallia pectoralis (assembly GCA_029465975.1). NCBI lineage: Eukaryota > Metazoa > Chordata > Actinopteri > Esociformes > Umbridae > Dallia > Dallia pectoralis. The sequence continues at coordinate 11,933,362 of CM055740.1, read as the reverse complement.
TTACCTCCACCTCCACCTTCAGGCAATGCTCAAACCCAATATTCCTTTTTTAGTCAGCCACCTCTGAAGGAAGAGCCTGCAATTGGAGGAGGAATTGCAGCGATGGGCACACATCATTTTCAATTGCTGATGACATCACACATATTGGGTCATCTCAACATGGGTGCTCACCACATTTCTTGAGGCAAGTCCAAGGCAATTAAAATCGCATTACATTAGAAACAAATATGGAAATAATTTAATGACAAAACATACACAAGATGAATAAAAGGTACAGAAAAACTAATGTCTTTAGCCTAGATTTCAAAGTGCTCCATGTCTAAGCAAGTCTAAGGGTTATTGGCAGTTTGATCCAACTCTGCGCAGCATAATGACAAAATGCTGCCTCACCAACCCTTGTCTTTACTCTCAAAATAGTTAGCAGATGACCTGAAGGATCTAGAGGGTTCATTCTGAGAAAGTCTGAGATGTAACTTGACCCCGGAGCATAGAATGATTTATGGACAAGTAGCAGCATTTTAAAATCCATATATATAAGTTATGCTGAGGCAGTGCCGAGACCTTGGAATCGGTGTAAACAGTTTTCTTAGTTTTTGTTAGAACTCGAGCAGCAGCATTCTGAATGATCTAAGCTTTTTTAAAGTTCTAAAAACAGGCTATTACAGTAGTCCCACCTACTGGAAATCAAAGGGCGGATTTGTTTTTCTAGATCTTGTCTGGGCATGACTGTTCTATGTTTCAGGTGATGATAAGCGAATTCAGGTATTCACTCTTTGAATCGAATTTTTGATCAGAATCCCTTATTACCCTAAGATTTTTAACTTTGCTTTTAGTGTTAATAGACAGTGTGTCCCCTAAGGTAATTACTGTCAGTCCCTTGTCTTTGGTACCAATAGGGGAACGGATAGTTCACATGCATGAATCGGCCTCGGGCGGCTACAGTGAACTGGTTCGCATCTTGATTGAACACATTGTGGTTCTGTCAGACAGCAAGTGAGGAGACAACGTTAGGCGTAGACACCTATACTAGCAGTCTGTGGCCAAAGGGTCTCTTTCGTGAGTTACCATCTGTAGTCTCCAGTTAAGAGGGACTGGTTAGCACACCATAACTTATCGGCTGCTGTCTATGCTGTGAAGTGTTTTTACACAATTGTATGTAGTAAAGTGTTCTTAGACCCAGTGGGTTATGTTATTGTGATTCTTGAATTTCCACAACATGTTTATTGAGCAGTGTGCTCTCCTTCCATCATTTAATTGTATACGTCAGGGATTTTGGTTCATCACGAGGGCTTTGGCAACGTCTCTAGGTTTGCCCAAACGTTGGCGTAGGGTTTTCCGAACTCAAGAGTCGGGATATGTAGTTCGGGACAGGGTTCCCCAGGTATTGATGCACTGACTGAGACGCAATGCAAGCCAATTGGTGGGAATTATTCGAAATAGTTGTAATTTCACATAGCTGTGTATTGCTTGCGCTGACGTTCGCTAAGCACTGTCTCACACTCAGTGGTGATTTCAGCAAGGCTCTACTGGGCCCAAACTCGCCGTTTCAGCCAAAGATTATCAAGAGCTCCTTTAGATCAATGGTGATAGAGACGCAGGCTTTTTCTCCGCTTTCTTTCAAAGGGGAGAGATAAGAGTTTCTCAATCGCCTGTGCCCTGTGCATGCTTTGGCACAATAAGAGGCGACACCACAGCTGTTCGCGTGTTACGGCTAGCTTATTGGCTTTGGGAAGTGATTGAGTTGTCCTGCGAGGCTACGGGAGCTCCACCTTTTAAAGTCAAAGCGCATTCCACTCCTGGTGTGTCTGCATCTGCCATTGGGTTCCTAGGTGTCGGGGGCTGAGATTTGTAAGGTGGCGTCCTGTTTGAAACCTTTTCTCAAACTCGACCTTGTAGATTAAATGTGGAGAATCCATTTAATCAATTTTAGAATAAGGCCGTAACACAGGCGTATTGAGCTCCAACCCTACCAGGGCTGGAGCCTGCTGGTTTTCTGTTCTACCTCATCATTAATTGCAACCACCAGGTGTCCCACGTCTAATTAAGTCGCAGATTTGGGAGTTGCGATGAAAAACAGAGTGAATCAGCTTACTTGGGGCTAGAGTTGCTCCGATGTAACAAAATGTGAGGACAAAAAACTTTCTAAATGAACTGTTTGGTTAGGCACAATTCTGCATGTCTGGGGCAAACGGTTGCCAGGTATGCCTAAAAATCCAAACATCTCCAGACTAGCCTACAAGGCCAAAAAGGGTTTTGGCAGCATAAATATGACTTTACTCGTTCATAATGGCACATCATTTGTCATGACCATGGACACATGCTGGCCATCGAGCTGCTGTGTCGTCGCTGTTCTCTTCTTTGTTCTCTGCTACGCCTGCTTTGCTGCCCTGGCCTCCCAGGACCCAACCAGACAACACATATTCTCTAATGCCTAACACTCAGGAACAGTAAGTCATCGTGAAATGACTGAATTCAAAAAAAGGATTAATCCTGTGGTGGACAAATGCTAGCCCGATTTGTCAGGACTTGTTGATGCCGGTATTTGGCTACATATAAATTCAATGTTTGGGAGTCCTGTCTTAATTCTGAGCAACTGGAAGTGGTCCCATTGTTGTAGATCTTAATACACATGCACTTGGTTGATAAGGATGACAACTGTGTGGAACAATACATAAATCTAATATTTTACTTACATTTGTTGGCCGCATCTGAAAGTTCTTTCAAAGAACTGACAAAACCAACCGCTCTTAGCACAAGCCTGCGTCATTTCACTCCTAGTAATTTACTGACCTTCAGATGATGTAGAAATGAAAGTAAAAGTTGTATACATCCTTATTTCCAATGTTGACATTATTTATACGCAACTAACTGTTCCTGTTGCTGTGCAAACTTCCTTGTTTCTCTTAATTCTCCATGTGTGAGGTGTGTACGCCCATATCATTTAGGCAGCACATAACTTCCTTTGGACAATCTAGATGTATTGATGCTTTCGTTGGGGGTGCTGCCTATATAAGTATAAAATAATTGGTGTGATGGATTTCCTGTACAGGTATGTGGTGAGCAGGTTTAGGACTTTGGTCTATGACTATGGTAAACCACGACTAAGAATTAAGGCAAGAGCCACGGACTGTTTAAATCAGTCATTGCAGTTAGGGCTAATCACAGAAATATAAATGCTTGGAGGACAGCAGAGAAATTTGTGAGACACTTCACCAAATACCTTAACATCTAAACCTTTAACGATTCAGAATGTTTGACTGGAGGTTCAGTTTTACCCATCCACAGTTTGACTGCCAGCTTACACATGTAAGCTCCATGTAAGTATGTACATAGTCTGAATATGTGTAGTCGTCTCTTTGAGACCGACTGAGTACAAGTGCCTATGGAATGTCTCCCTCCGAATCCACAGAGCCTATCCCACAAGAGGCTAAAAAATATGGGATTTAGGCACGAGTTGTGGCTCGAGGATCGTTAGCCAATTTACTTAATTATGCCCATGTCTGAGAAGCTTAGCTCGAGGGAACTACATTGATTTCCTATGGTCTCCCCTCCACCACCGTCTCAGACCGTCTCTCCTGGACCGCACTGTTTACGTATCCCCTTTTCCTTCTGTCTCTTGCACTCATTCATCTGGAATACTCACTCTTCTGTTCTACTTTTCTCTGTAATGTCTGACCGGCCCCCCTCCTCTCTGTCCTCCGTATCTCCCGCCTCTCTCGCTTAAAGGCCCCCATTAGTGTTGACCAAAGACTGATGCGGTCACAACCCTGTGTTCCGTAAACAGGCAGCTCCTGCCAGAGCTCTGTCACTCTCTCTCTCTCTCTGTGTGGCAGGAAAAAAGGAATGCTATCGCTGGAAACACACAGCTGAGTGGAGAGCGGAGCAGGGGAATGGGCCTTTATATTGTCTCCTTATGTCTATTGTTACTGAGCCACCAGACATATGACAACACCTCACTAATGCTTTACAGTAAGATTTGAGCAAACAATGCCGACCCCAATGTACGTATACCATATACTGAGAAGGAAATACATACCGTCAAATTTCATGCACTCTTCCATCCTTGACTTTTCATTAAACAATCGCAATTGACACACACCTCAGCATTAAAAGGAAATGTATAAATATATATACACTACCTTTCAGAAGTTTGGTGTCAGTTAAACATGTATTTGTTTTTGAAAAAAACATCAAATTTATTGATTAATTGAGGCATCAGGTCACGAGTGGTAAGTTTTTGTTCCACACGGGGCTGATAGTGGGGTGCACACGGTTAGCCCGGTTTGGGTGGCTAGTTTGGTTTTATTACGCACACCAGGGGTTAGTTAAGGTGATTAGGGTTGGTACTTGTAGTCACGGAAATGTCACCACTTTGCTGGTTATTGATTTAAGTTACGTCGTTTACGTTGGTGAGTGTCATTATTATCTACCGCTGTTTGATGTTGTTAGTCTTCAGACGCTTGTCTTGTATCCACAACTTTTTTTCCAATTTGGTGTTTTGTTTGTCCGACACATCCAGAAATACTTAATGTGGTAAATGGCTATTGTAGCTAGACATGCTATTGCAGCTGGAAATATATAATCTAAGCATTGAATGCATCATGTTAACGTACCACAGAAACATTTTCTCATCGAAGGACAACTTAATGGGATTTTCCGTAGCTTTCTCCACAAGTTCACAGCAAGGTGTTAGAGCCTCTAGAAATCCAAATAGAATGACCTACATTTTAACGAGCACTGAGTATAGAACCATTTATTTTCATTACACAAATACTATAAGGAATTTTGTAAACACAAATGCGACACAGAAGTCTAGCTTTTCAAAAACAGATTTGAAAAAATTATATTTTATCTTGATGCTTTGGAACTAACTGCTTGGTATAAATATAATGATAGCTGACAAACCCCCAGACATCTATGATCAGAGACTTGATCAAATGTGATTTTTCTGAGCCAGAGATGTTATTGTTATTTATCAGAAACAGAAAGATCGGGAAAAGTTGTCCTCAGTGGTTGTCTCTGACATGTATTGGTAATGGATTTAGACAACAAAACGACATGTTTGAAAAACCTTACATCCAGCTTTTCAAATATGTATTTTCTCATTTAGTTTTGAAGTGAAGGCTCTGGCTTCCCAGTCAAGCATGAAATGAACCAAAACTGTTGGGCTTTTGGTTTCCTGAAAAGCGATATTTACTACTTTATAATTTCCCCTTATATAACTGCAGGATTTTTTTGATTTTTCTGAGACGCAGTTTTGTATGCCATATGAAACTACACAGGGTGGACAAAATAACAGAAAACACCCAACATTATATCAATATCAATGCTCATATGAGGAGTAGGATTTTTGCTTTCAGAAAAGTTCCAATCCTTGTTGGAACGCTGTCATACAAGTCCTGAAATGTGTGTAGCGGGATATTGCATGATTCTTCAAGCGTAAAAGGCTCATTGAGGGATGAATGAGGTGAAATCTGAATCACACTACGAGCTGCAGGACCTCCCATAAAGCTTTAGTAATGTTAAGATCTGGTAATTGGGAAGGCCACCATAGACGACGTCTGACATCATCCTGGTGTTCGTAAAAACTCTTGAATTCGTTTAGCAGTGCTTACGGAACCATTATCCGGGAACTTTTGAACATCATGAGGGAACAGTGTTTGCACTGTAAGGTGTTCCAGGTCCTGTGAAATGGCCTGATATTCCTTGCCCGTTATACGACCATGCAGAGCAATCATCAGACACAATTACTCCCACGAGACGGCTGCCGTTTCATTACGTATCCCCCACCATGTTTAACAGTTGGCAGCAGACATTGTGGGCTGAAGGCATCCTATGGCTTTCTCTAAGTGTAAACCTGTCAAGATTTAGGAGATGACAGATGACCCGTGACTCATCAAACAATATTACTTTTTCAATTGCTCAGGGGTCCGGGTTTTGTACACCTCACACCAAGTTATGTGTCTTTGTGCGACGGCCTTGGATACAAGCAGTTTCCAAATGTCAGCCCTGACCATAAATTTCAGCGTTGTGAAGCGCGCAATATACAGTTTTTGTTCAGACTGGGTCACAATATACAGTTTTTCGTTAAGACTATCGATTCTTTTCATTGGTGTTTTTCAAGGCCGTGCTTTGGGAACAGTCCTGTTAAGTTGCCTTCTATTGCCTTCGGCCTACTTCAATTTGTGACCACCCTTCCTCTATGCTATGTAACCTGTCCATGTTATATACATATTATTGTTATGCTATGTAACCTATCCATGTTATTACATATTATATACATGTTATATACATATTATTATGCTATGTAACCTATCCATGTTATTATACACATGTTATATACATATTATTATTATGCTATGTAACCTATCCATGTTATTACATATTATATACATGTTATATAGATATTATTATTATGCCATGTAACCTATCCATGTTATTACATATTATATACATGTTATATACATATTATTGTTATGCTATGTAACCTATCCATGTTATTACATATGATATACATGTTATATACATATTATTATTATGCCATGTAACCTATCCATGTTATTACATATTATATACATGTTATATACATATTATTGTTATGCTATGTAACCTATCCATGTTATTACGTATTATATACATTTTATATACATATTATTATTATGCTATGTAACCTATGTTATGTAACCTATCCATGTTATTAGGCTACATATTATATACATGTTATATACAAATTATTATTATGCTATGTAACCTATCCATGTTATTACATATTATGTACATGTTATATACATATTATTATTATGCTATGTAACCTATCCATGTTATTACATATTATATACATGTTATATACATATTATTATTATGCTATGTAACCTATCCATGTTATTACATATTATATACATGTTATATACATATTATTATTATGCTATGTAACCTATACATGTTTTTTACATATTATTATTATGCCATGTAACCTATACATGTTATATACATATTATTATTATGCTATGTAACCTATACATTTTATATACATATTATTATTATGCTATGTAACCTATCCATGTTATTACATATTATACACATGTTATATACATATTATTATTACGCTATGTAACCTATCCATGTTCAGCATAAGCTATCTTGAGACCGACCCGCTTCAAACATTCAATGAGTTTACATTTTTGTCAGCAATGCACTTGAAGTATAGACTATTTGTTCTTTTTGGAACTCTTACTCCCTCATGTTGTTCTGTAAAGTGAAATATCAATTGTGAGACATATTTTACAGCTTACACGTGATGTACTGCCAATTGCTAAGCAACCTAATGTGACCTCTGCAGTTGCATTTGACTGTTTGACATGCTATTTTATGTGGGTTTTTTGTCATTTTGTCTGCCTCCTGGAGGTCCACCTCCTTGATTGAAGTTACTTGAGATGTTAGTTACTAACAGTAATTCTTACTTGATGTGGAACATACACTGGCTCTCAAATGTGTTTACCTCCTTGGACTTATATTGTGGCAAAGTACTAAGTCGGTGACAAATACAATATGCTGATTGCTTCTTAATTAGTTCATCCTAATTCATCTTTGAAATTCTTCAAGGTCCGTCAAGTGTAATGAACAGCGCTTTGCTGTATGTTTGGGGACATGGTAGTGGAATTTTCCCACAAGTCTAAGGTTTGTGAAAGACTTCAACATTCCACCATCTCTGTACTTTGCTGCATCAATTCTGCCTCTATCTCGGAGATCTTTTCGAGCCCTGATGCATTTCGAGACGGACGTGTGTCTCCGTGGGATGGTGCTTGCACCATTGTGCTTTATCATAGGGATGCTTTTCCCAGGATGATGTGTGTTGTTAGGGTTGCACAGGGTGAAGCACAGCGTAAACATAGAATATCACTCAACTCCATGTATCATACATGATGTACGCTATGTGTTCTGAAACAGTGTTGAAAAGAGGTTATAACCTTCGTAATCAATATTTTTTTGTTTTTTATTTGTACTTAATTCAGAACAATATCTACAAACGTTCTTCCCTTTGGACATTATGGACTTTACGTTTATTTGGATTTCATGTCCATGGAGGGTGAATAATATTGAGAGAAATCGTAGGCATAAAAAAACACAGTTCTGTATCATATCTGTCACTTTAAATTCTGTCACAACATTACAATAACCAACCGTTGACTGCGTGATCAGTTTGAAACTTGCGTTGTTTTCATTGGTCAAATGGTCTACGGTGTGTGTGTGTGTGTTTGTTTGAGTTTATCATCACGGGGAAGTAAATAAGCCTGCTAATTAGAAACAACTCAGCTCATTACTATAATTTGAGTTTGGGATCAATTATAAGACAAACGCAACTGCCCATTATACCACAGACTTGCATACCCTTCCCTTCTGTGCAGTGAAGGCCATGCTTATGAACACTAAACAGCAGGAACGCCTCCAAACACTCATTATCTCACATTCAACTGAGGTTTGCCATTGGATATCGATTACACCTGTCTCTACAGGGTGTTCAAAAGGTAATTCTGCTTGATTTTTCTAGCATTCCTTTCAGGGGGAATTTTTAAAAGCCTCAGCTGCTACTGGCACACATATTGGGTTGTGTGTTTATGTGAATGCCGATAACAATTCGAAATGTTCTCTCTTCATGCAATTTCGGAGGAGATGACAATGACAGGGGAACGAGGGGATATTTAAAGGATGGAAAACAAAAATAACGTAAAAAAATGGCTGATAAACAAGCTCCCTTGGAGACGCCAAGGAACCCATTTCATCTTAATTTGAGTTGAGTAAGTGAGTAAGTATAAGCCTAGAACGCCCTATGTGTGACAGATTTTCTTTATTCTGAAGGCTGTTTCTTCTCCCCTTCCCCGAAGTGGCTGCCCTTTGAACTTTGGAGTGCTCTACTGTAATGTCCTTGTCTCCCTCTTTCCTGTACAGCACTTGAATTATGTCCTTGACAGGATCGGGTCACTGTGCTGTCATTTGTCCTGATCAGAATTTAAATCTACAGCTTTTCTAGGGTAACTCCTCTGTCATCTGAGGTCAGTCTCAGCAGCATTTGGTAGATGTTATCTACATCTGTAAACTGAATAATGAATACCCTAAGAAGCAACTTCACTGGTCACGTCTGTATGGATTTACTCAATATTACAATCTCAGGCATTCAAAATGTCAGATCGTCATGTATTGTCAACTGTGAGACATTGGATGGGTTCACTTTTACATTGTCATTTACAGTGATGCATTTAGTTTTGCAGTCGAAATCTTATTCATTCCAAACGTGTCATTTCAATGTAATATGGAACTTGTCACCTACTTTGCTTGTCTCTGTCCATAGCATGGGCAGATCAGCTTTACAGCTGTTTCCAATGTGGACTGATTGATAGTGTTCACCTTCATATACGTATTTATGCATGACTGTTTCTTCTTTGCACTGCATTTTCATTTGACTTCCCCTCTACCATGCATTACGCATAACGGAAATAGCAAAGGCTAATGAGACAGTTACAACGAGGACAAATGCAATTCCCATCCTTGTACTGTATTCACTGGACAGTTGTGTCCGTCTTCACATTGTAACACAGAGTAACGACCTGTTCACTCATCCGTCTCAACGTCGGACGCACCCAAGAGAAAACCCGCTATCCAATCACTGTAGGCCGGCGGACGATTTCTTGTAATAATCACGTCCGAACGCTTGTGTGTTGACAGCGTGCCGGCACGGAGCAATTTAACGAGCAACCCCATGCTAATCAACTTGCAAACCCGTGATTTAGTTACTGTAATCCAGTAGTAGATCCTACAATGATATTTTACCTCAGACCTACAGATTGGCAGTTATGTGAGAATGCAACACGTAGGGTGTCTGGAGGGACTGGTAGTATGACTCCTTCACAACCAACCCTCATCATCTCTCTCATGTCTGCGCTCACCCAATCTGGATGCCACTACAGATCACAAGCTAATCGCGAGCTGGTTATTTGTTGCCTGTTTGACACCCTTTCACTGCCAATAGTGCATCGTTTAACAGTGTCTAAAGTCTCTCTTCGTAACCGATCAAAACTGCTTTCAATCCTGTGGAGTGCTTCAATGGCGCCGCGGCTCTAGCTAGATTCAGTGTGGGCCATTTGAAGGATATGTAAAAAAAAAAACTGGGTGTCACCTAGCACTTTCTGAAATGTTATCCTCAAGGATACAGAGCACAGCAGGGTGTCTGTCTATCAGATTGTAGCATGCCCATCTGGTGTCATTGAGCCTTTGTAAGCTCCCTGGGCTGACCTCTAGAAATTTATTTCTGTACAACTAGATCCTTGCGGTGAATGTAAGCCTGACCTGAAGATACAGTTTTTGTCCCAAAGACAAAGAATGTGCAGTCTCAGTTGCTGACAGCACCACACTAGAACTAGGTTGAAGCAATGTGCATTGCAGAACATATTAAATGCATGTTTAGCCTCTTCGTTCATGAATGCAATTTCACAAGAATATGTTTTGCTTATCACAGACGCACATATATATCCCTGTCCTTCAAGATATATTGCATACTTACAATACAAGATATATTGCATACTTACAATACAAGATATACTGCATACTTACAATACAAGATATACTGCATACTTACAATACAAGATATACTGCATACTTACAATACAAGATATACTGCATACTTACAATACAAGATATATTGCATACTTACAATACAAGATATATTGCATACTTACAATACAAGATATATTGCATACTTACAATACAAAATATATTGCATACGTACAATACAATATGTATTTGATACTTACAATACAAGATATTACATACTGGGATGTTACCACACTCAAAATATACTCAAGCATAAACTGAAATAAGCATTGGTTGCGTACTCACAAGCACTCTGAGACCATCATTTAATTGTCTTCAATCAATACCTGCCATATCGACAACTCACATGACGGAGCTCAATCTAAGACCCCCACCAACCACGTGCAGATACCTATTACAATGGAATAATGTGATCGTGAGCGACATTACAATATACAAAACACATTTCAATTCAAGGATTTGATTCTCTCTAGCAACTCACCGATTGCTTCAAAACGAGTTTAGCACAGAACGTGTAGCACCAGAAGACAAGTGAACCTTGCTGCTTTGTGTTGAAGCAGAGACCGAGCAAGAAGCGTTCGTAGCAGCGGCAACGAGAAATGAATCTGGACTATAAACTTGGAGACACCCCACAACATTGGCGGAGTTGACGGAGTCGGGATGAGAGCTGGTGTCATCAATTGGCCAGCATCAATGACGAATTGTGGACCGCTAGGTGTGGGCCGGGAATGTCATCACAGGTAATGAGTCATGAAATCAAAAAGACAAAAGCATTATTAATCTAAGCAATGGAAAAGGGCATGCAGAAAAAATAAACAAAATAGTGCCCTAATGCTGATTTAGCCAGCGCTAACTCTTCCTCATATACTAGAAGCTCCACAACTTATCACCACCAGCCCATTATAAATCTGTCACCAAGTAATTATTGAGGTAAATTACTCACGCGTTTATGTTTGGCTATTATGTATTCCTGTTTATGTACAGGCATTCTGTATTGCTGTTTATTACCTACATTCTGTATAAATCCTGTACGTTCTGTTAATTTACCGGGTTGTTTGTAGGCGGATCTTCTTGCTTCAGGATTAACGTTTGAACTACACTTCTGTCAGTTATCAGGAATGATATTAAATGTGCTGCTGCGATGAGGAGGCCGTAGGCACCTCACACTAGAGTTAAGTCTTTTATTTAGACCACATGCTGTGCGATACTTGAGATGGGATGGCTTGGCATTTCAGACTCTCTTACGACGCTCTCGCCTGTTTTGGGGGCTTTATAAGAACTGTTCTTCCGTTGAATATATGGCCATTGCTGTTTTCCTGAGCGGTTTTAAATTCATATCCCTGTTCGTGTTATATTCTAAGTTACAGTGTTTCGCGGTTATTAAGTTGTCGTACTTTTACTTTGATAAAATACTCAGGGGGATGACATGTACTGGGCTATGAATATTTTCTAAAAGGAACGCTATTCTGGGTTCTCATACACCAAAAGGTATGGCATTGACATATTTTCAGGAAGCAGCATAAGATTAGATTCTGCCTGCAAACATGGATGTGCCAAAACATTATGACCTCTCACAGGTAAAGTGAATAATGTTTAACATCTTCTTACGAGGCCACATGCCTAATCTGGGTAGATTAGATCATCAACATGGAGAAATGGGCAGGAGTAAAGACCTGAGTGACTGTCAAGTGCCAAATTGTTATGGCCAGACACCAATATGGACTGGTTCTCCCAGTCAGCACTGGTGAGTGCCTTCTGACAGTGGACCAACCATCAACCAGTGACAGGGTGATAGGTGCATATTAAGGGGGGGCCAACATCTTATTAGGTAGGTCTTCATAATCTTTGGCTCATCAATGTATATCCATATTTTAGTTTTAAATTTGTAGATTATAGATGTTTTAGAAGTCCCTTACCTAAAGCGTCAATGGTCCCTTTGATCTAAGCGTCAATGGTCAATGATCCCCTTATTGGCCAAAGGTCCCCTTGATCTATGCAAAGCACTAAAACATCCAGATTGCTTTTTTTTTTTTTTAATACACAGAGACCTGGGTGTTCAACTTTTCAAAATAGCTCATTACACTCTGATGTAAACAGTTGTGATACAATCTGTATTTTATCATTGCAGCCCAACATAATGAGCCAATAATTGATACAGTTGAAGTCTGAATATTACATACACTTAAGATAAAGTCACTAAAAACAGTTTGTTAACCAAGCAACATATTTTGTTTGTTAGATTTCTGTCCTTTAGAAAAGGAAATTTTTCCAACAAGCAAAAGAACACCATCCCTGCTGTGAAGCACAGGGGTGGCAGCATCATGTTGTGGGGCGCTTTTCTGCAGCAAGGCCTGGGGCACTTTACAAAATAGATGGCATCATGAGGAAGAAAAATGTTTTGGATATATTGAAGCAACATCTGCAGACATCAGTCAGGAAGATCAAGCTGGGTCGCAAAATGGCTTACCGAGGACAAAGTCAAGATAGTGGCCATAACAAAGACATGACCTATAGAACATTAGGCAGAACTGAAAACAACGTTTTCAAGCAAGGAGGCCTACAAACCTGACTCAGTTATATCAGTTCTGTCAGAGCGAACTGGCTAAAATTCTCCCATGAATATAGATTTTACTGCATTTTACCCAAATATTCATTTACCAAAAATAAAAATTGTATTGCATCAGGTGCTCAGCCTGTAAGGGCCTATAAGAGCCTGTGAATGAAACAGCGGTATAAAGAGGTTGGTAAACTTGGAATAAAACTTGGAATAAAATCAAAATAATTACAAGTCTCTATGTTTTGATTGCATTATTTTCCTAATACATGGATTAAATGATCACGCTGAATAAAAAAAGGCTGCTAAATCATTAACCTTCACTGCTGCACTCATAAGTGAATGAACTGATTCAATGAGTGCGTGTGAATATATAATAGTTATTAGTAAGTATATGAACGGCTGTTGGACTAGAAAGCGTTTCTCTACACCCTATGGCTCTGGTGAGAAAACCTCTCCCTAAATATCTTGGCTTTGAATATGAGCGCGTCAACACGTCTAGCCAGTCGATATTCCCAGAGCTAAGAAGACTAAGATAAAGTAGCCATGAATTGCAGAGAACCTGTGAAATAATGAAGTATAAGATTTGTTGACGTATCGTGGCAGCTATGGCATTGAATTGTCACATGGAACAAAAATATAAAATTGTCTTCCAATAGCTCTCTTCTAAAATCCATCCCCTGATGAAGATCCACCATCTTTCCTTAAACGCGCAAAATCCTAGACCTCTCAGTTGAGAAATCCGAGGGCCAGCCAGGTTTGAATTGTGCTGCTTTAATAATCTAAATAGAAGAGGTGGATCCCGCAACTGAACCGCGCCACTGCCTCTTCTCCTCCCCCCACCCCCAGCCCCTCCTGTGTGAGATTTGAAGAGATTTGGAGAGGCCTGCATGGGCCATATAGTGCCAAGCTCCAAATATCTGGCAGCGGATCACACAGATGAGTTAGACTGTGCCAGCTGTACCCACAGACAGCTGGGAGCGACGAGGCACAGGATGTTTGCTATCCACAGGGTGTGCCGTCGTGCACAGACCCTCACAGGCGCATCACACTGTGCTACGGCAGGATGGAGGATGAAGATGATGAAGAGGAGGAGAATAGGACGAAGCACCCCGAGAGAAAATGAGCGCCGACGAACAGAAAAAAAAGTGACAGAGGAATTAAAACGGGAAGAAAGGTTACGGCAAATGAAGGGCAGGTGAGAGGGGGAGGCATGACATTATCAAGGGGTTAAAATATATGTTAGACGTATGAACGCAAAGTAATGCAGCAGGTTAAGAAATGAACACGTAGAAGGGCCTGAGGTTTGAAATGTTACCAGCGAAAGAAGGAAATACTGACGTGGCCACGAAAGTATTCAAGCGCAGCATAAAGGGAAGCAGTGGTAAACGGCTGCTAATAATTACAGGCACCGTGCTGCCAATTGTTCTGAAGGAACAGGATAGCGAGTCATAATAATGACTGTAAAGAGCTTGCTGATAGGGATGAGATAGAATAGACAATATTTGGTGTAGCAGTGTGGCTCCTAGGTTATGTGCTTGTATTTGTACACTTTCGTGAATGGGTAGCCTCAAAACATTCGGCGTGTCTCAGTTAATACAGCGCGGCACAAGTGTGTGAATTAAATTCCCGCTGGGGACCGCTCTGAATAAAGACAACAAATCTAGGCACTCGGTATTAGCCGCCAAATTTCTCCGATTTATACTGCAGTTCGAGGAAGTGTGCGAGTCCGGACTTGCGAACAATAGAGAAGGTGCCTTCTTTGTCTCAGTCTGAAAATTGTCAACGTAGTTGCACATGATAGAACATTACCTGTGCCACACAGGTAGCACATGGGTCTAAGGGCCTCTTTAGAGCCTTGACTGTACCACTAGCTGACAAGTGGCTAGAAAGCCTCATGGGCGATGCAAATTGGCCAGCATTACCCAGAGAGCATTGTCAGCCGGGATTTACTGCTCACATTGCACTCTGGGAACCACCTCAGGCTGCTATGAGGTTGTCAGGTAAGTGAGCATGCACTCACGCTTTGACCCAGTTGAATTCTCAGCCGGAAAAGCAGTGTCAGGAAAAAACAATTTAAGCCGTTGGAAGTGATGATACAATGCCAAAGATACAAAGGCAATTAGGGCAGAAGTTTTGTTTGTTTGAATAAAAAATAACCAGGAAAATGGTTGTACTCTACATTATAAGCTTAGCTATTAAATCTTCATATGAATGTTGTCATCTTGAAACAATTGTTGTGACTTTGAACTTTGCCGACATCGGCACTTTTCCAAGCGCCTTCCTGTTTTGGGATATCCAGTCGTTTCCTCACATTCTTGTATGTGAAAGAAACAGGATGCTTTGCAAGTAGTAAAGCACCTCATTAACTACACACTAGATAGAACTGAGAATATTGGAAGCGTCAGAAAAGTAGTATGTTTGTAATATGTATGATCAGGAGTTTGTAATACTTGAACAGGAGTTTGTAATACCCCATATTGCTAAGTGTTCATTCGCTCATATTTTGTATAATGGTCATATTATATATTTTTGATTGTTGCCTGAAGATATCTTAGAACATGCTAAGCATGTTTTTGCACATGGTCAAATCCCTTATTTTTTTTAACATGGCCAAATCCCAAATTATTTATTTGCATTTTTTCACACTATAGACTGCAGCTCTATACTTAACACAAGAGCACAATAAAAGAACACATCTCAAAAACATAATTTCACCACCTGATCTGTCTCACCTGGTGTGTCTGTGTCTCCACCCCTTTCCACCAGGTGTTCTCTAAGTGCTGATGGTTCCCTGGGCTTTATATGTCAGCATTTCCTGTTACGTGTTGCCAGATCGTTTGTCTTTGTACACTCTGTTCCCGCATTCTCCTGTCCTGTGTTATGTGCCTTGTTTTTCACGGTTCCTAGTGTTTGACCGTTTCCCGTTCTTGACTCCACTCCTGTCTGATCCCCTGTACAATCCTGATTCGAACCTGCTTCGACCATTGCCTGCCCACCGAAAACGAACCAGCCTCTACCTGCCCATCAGCACGTTTACAGATGACCTTTTAATAAACTATTATTGTTGCTTACCTGGTCTCCGCCTCTGTGTCTGCAATTGGGTCCAACTGTAACTGTAATTAAAACACAGTAAGCAGTGAAATGTATAGAAGACAGGTGTGTAGTGCTGATAATAAGCAACAACGATTACAGAGGGCTAAAAACATACTGCTGTCTATTGCAGGGGAATCCAACCTTCTGGGGTAATGGAGCCACTTTAAAAAATATTAAACAAATCGCAAACAATTCCTATTTTCAATCCTCATTGTACAAGTTCAAGTATAAGACTACATTTTTTGTATCTTATAAAATCTGTTTTATTGTTTTAACAAATTCAGCAAAACATTTCCTTAATTTTTGTTTCCCAGTCAATTTCACTTATTTAACTTAAAAAAAAATATATATATAATTTTAATGCGATAGTCACATCATGGCGTCACAGGCCCTCTTTACATCACACGTACACCAGTTAAATATTATAATCCTCACATTTGGTCCCAAAAAAAGATGTGACCTTTTACTAAATACAGCTTTCTGCTGCTATTTAAGACAAATTATTCCTATATACATTGTAACTCTGTTTATGGAATTGAAAAGGCCAGTGAAATGCTGTAGATCAATTTGCACATATGAAGTTTTGCCAATAGTGACGGGATAATTTCACTGATGAGTTGATTAGATTTCTGGGAATTTTTGCTGTGAATCGTATGAAAGCTGCATGAGTTGTTTTGTGATTTTCAATACATGACATTAGCATACCTAGGACAGTATTAATGAAGCTTGCGTTGTTTCTCTACACACGGCTTGCCCCATAACCCAACCTATATTAAGGAAAGGAAATGTACATAATGTATTTGAACTGTTAATTTGTACACCTCTAGTTTTATGATATATAAAACCAATATTAATCTGTGTATTTCATGATTAGCAGTCCTGACTATGTTTTATATCTTTATTTTGTGACCATGTTGCCATGTAGATGTAAGGGTTGTTGAAGCTCTCCCTCTCTCGGTACCTAGTTGAGACCTCTCCGTCAACCGAGAGAGGGAGATGATTGATAGGTGATTGGACTGATTACTGGCACCTGTTTCTCATGTTCACCTGTTCCGTGTCAATAATCAGTGTCTGTGTATTTAAGTTCTTCGTTTTGGGTTTGTGGGTGTTGGGCATTGTCTTTATGTAATGGTCTCGTCTCCGTGTAGAGGTTATATCCGTGTTCTTGTTTTTGTGTAAGTCCGTGTGTGTTAATTAATAAAAGCACAATTATCTTTGTAAAACTCCGCGATTGCTTCCTGCCCGTTCCTGTACCTGCTACACACCCCGCGATCCATTACAGAATGCCCAACCGAAGTAAGAGGAAGCAGCGGAGAGATCTTTGGGGTTTTCTCCTGGAAGAGAAACCCCGCTCCAGACCAGCTGAACAATTTCGCCGGTGCGCGATACGTCGCGGACCACCCCTGCCTCCGCGACCATCCGCCCCCGCCCCAGTAGGCTGGGTCCGGGCGGATTTCTTCTCCGAGGTAGAAGATAATGCGGAGTCTAACCGCGACGAGGAGTACGAGGACTATTATGAGGAGGACGATGACTTCGAAGACCCTGCAGAGTTTTTCTCGCAGGTGGTGGAGACGTATGAGGCTTTCCCGGATTTACCCAGTCAGACTCTCCTGTACGAATCTTCACTCCATCCTCAACCTCCCAAAGAATCAGGTCTGTCTACCGGCTCATTTTTACAGACTGCCGTCCCGCAGCATGAGATGGCTGCCGCCCCGCAGCATGAGATGGCTGCCGCCCCGCAGCATGAGATGGCCGCCGCCCCGCAGCATGAGATGGCTGTCGCCCCGCAGCATGAGATGGCCGCCGCCCCGCAGCATGAGATGGCTGTCGCCCCGCAGCATGAGATGGCTGCCGCCCCGCAGCATGAGATGGCTGCCGCCCCGCAGCATGAGATGGCTGCCGCCCCGCAGCATGAGATGGCTGCCGCCCCGCAGCATGAGATGGCTGTCGCCCCGCAGCATGAGATGGCTGTCGCCCAGCAGCACGAGATGGCGGTCGCCCAGCAGCACGAGATGGCGGTCGCCCAGCAGCACGAGATGGCTGCCGCCCCGCAGCACGAGATGGCTGCCGCCCCGCAGCAAGAGATGGCTGCCGCCCCGCAGCAAGAGATGGCTGCCGCCCCGCAGCAAGTGATGGCTGCCGCCCCGCAGCAAAAGATGGCTGCCGCCCCGCAGCAAAGGATGGCTGCCGCCCCGCAGCAAAAGATGGCTGCCGCCCCGTCGACCAAGATGGCCGCCGCTCGGGGTATAGAGGAGGCTTTGCGGGAGGATCGGGAGGTCTTCAGGGACTATCGGGCCTGGATAGACGAGACAGGGTGTGGCCCGGAGGAGGAGAGCGGGCTGGTCAGCAGGTTCTTCTCGTGGCGAGCTCACCAAGGAGTGCTTCCACATCCAGCGCTGAGGTACCTAATGCCACGGTTGTTCTGCCGTGCGCCTCACCTTCTCTCGCTCCTGGAGACTGCCACTGACTCTGCTCCTGCGACTGTCCCTGAGTGCACGTCTGTCCCTGAGTGCACGTCTGTCCCTGAGTGCACGTCTGTCCCTGAGTGCACGTCTGTCCCTGAGTGCACGTCTGTCCCTGAGTGCACGTCTGTCCCTGAGTGCACGTCTGTCCCTGAGTGCACGTCTGTCCCTGAGTGCACGTCTGTCCCTGAGTGCACGTCTGTCCCTGAGTGCACGTCTGTCCCTGAGTGCACGTCTGTCCCTGAGTGCACGTCTGTCCCTGAGTGCACGTCTGTCCCCGTCTCTGAGCCTGTCCCCGTCTCTGAGCCTGTCCCCGTCTCTGGGACTGTCCCCTTGCCTGACTCCAGTCCTGTCCCCCTGCCTGACTCCAGTCCTGTCCCCCTGCCTGACTCCAGTCCTGTCCCCCTGCCTGACTCCAGTCCTGTCCCCCTGCCTGACACGCTCCCGCCGGGTAGACCTCCAGACACGCTCCCGCCGGGTAGACCTCCAGACACGCTCCCGCCGGGTAGACCTCCAGACACGCTCCCGCCGGGTAGACCTCCAGACCCGCTCCCGCCGGGTAGACCTCCAGACCCGCTCCCGCCGGGTAGACCTCCAGACCCGCTCCCGCCGGGTAGACCTCCAGACCCGCTCCCGCCGGGTAGACCTCCAGACCCGCTCCCGCCGGGTAGACCTCCTGACCCGCTCCCGCCGGGTAGACCTCCTGACCCGCTCCCGCCGGATAGACCTCCTGACCCGCTCCCGCCGGGTCGATCACCTGAACCACCGTCGTCGCCTGATCCAGATCCGCCAGAGCCTGATCCAGATCCGCCAGAGCCTGATCCAGATCCGCCAGAGCCTGATCCAGATCCGCCAGATCCAGATCCGCCAGAGCCTGATCCAGATCCGCCAGAGCCTGATCCAGATCCGCCAGAGCCTGATCCAGATCCGCCAGAGCCTGATCCAGATCCGCCAGATCCAGATCCGCCAGATCCAGATCCGCCAGATCCAGATCCGCCAGACCCTGATCCAGGTCCGCCAGAGCCTGATCCAGAGCCTGCTCCTGACCCGTCCAGGCCTCCACGGCCTCCTGACCAGCGTCCGCCGCCACGGCCTCCTGACCCGTCCAGGCCTCCACGGCCTCCTGACCCGTCCAGGCCTCCACGGCCTCCTGACCCGTCCAAGCCTCCACGGCCTCCTGACCAGCCTCCGTCCGTCTGTCCCTCGGCTCCGCATTCTCCCGTCCGGCCTCCCGACCCTTGTATTAAGGACTTGTTTCTCCCTAGGGGAGGGGGGTTGGGTGTTGTATTATACGCCTCAGGAGCTGCGTAGAGAGGGGGGGGATTATGTAAGGGTTGTTGAAGCTCTCCCTCTCTCGGTACCTAGTTGAGACCTCTCCGTCAACCGAGAGAGGGAGATGATTGATAGGTGATTGGACTGATTACTGGCACCTGTTTCTCATGTTCACCTGTTCCGTGTCAATAATCAGTGTCTGTGTATTTAAGTTCTTCGTTTTGGGTTTGTGGGTGTTGGGCATTGTCTTTATGTAATGGTCTCGTCTCCGTGTAGAGGTTATATCCGTGTTCTTGTTTTTGTGTAAGTCCGTGTGTGTTAATTAATAAAAGCACAATTATCTTTGTAAAACTCCGCGATTGCTTCCTGCCCGTTCCTGTACCTGCTACACACCCCGCGATCCATTACAGTAGAAAATTTTTACTTTTAACAGCTCTGACATCAAATTCTTACACCCTCAACAAACATTTGTCAAGGTGTAAACACTAGCAAGCATAATTAGTCAACAAGCAATCAGGCTGTTGACATGAATAAAATCTGCCACAGGAAAGTTCCTCTTTGTTTTGGAACCAACCTGTCTGCCATAGCCAATCATTGCTACAGCAGAGCTACACTTAGCTGAAAAGCGTTTGTTAAAATCACACAATTTCCGCTGAATGTTTTACTGCAAACGTAAGTACTTGGTAGCTAGATAATCAATTGAAATACAAAGAGTGCATTATCTCTGATAGCTGGAGGTGGCAAACGCCATATTTTCGTATACAACCATTTACACAAGAACAATGCTCAACCATAATTATACGATGTCTGGGCTTTAGGTCCTGTATTGTTGGCGTCAGTAACTAACATCACACGATGGGGCATACAACACCACTATTTACACTGTAGGGAAGGATTGGGGGAAAAGTATGGAGAATGCATGGACCTGCACATATCACATCATCTGTAGAACATGGCAGAGGCAGTTTAATGGCGTTCCAGACATCAAGCAGTATTTGCCTGCAAAGAATTCTCTACAAAGTATAAATAGAAATGTTTGTGATTGTCTGAATTTCTCTGATTATATTTGAGCCCATGAAATGAAGGGACTGTGACTGAAAATCATTGCAATTCCTAAACATTTCATACACTATTTCTGTCCAACTCCTGGAAATAAAGCTGGAATTCTGCACTTCAATTGCTTCTGGGTTGTTTCATTTAAAATCCTTTGTGGTGGCGTACAGAGACAAAATTATGAAACAGTGTCAGTGTCCAGTTATTTCTGTAAGTGTAAGGGCTTAATATGAACACTCACACTTTTTTTTTCAATTCCTGGGAGAACAGATGACCACCATATAAGAACTTTTTGTATTATCCAAACATGGGGAAAGTACCATTAAAACAGCCACACTTAAAATGATGCTTGATCCGGGAAAATGCAATTACTATCGAAAATACAATTCTTAACAACTCGCTGGCATCATGTTTCCCAACAACTTGCCATCGTCCTGAGCCTGAGTCCAGTTTTAGACAGTATCCAAAGTATTGCGTTTAGATAATGTACACAGCTTTGCGTCTGTCATCATTGTTCCTGATTCGTGCTTTCGATACCACTAATCTCTGCATTCTTTTAGGAAGAGACAAAAAACGGACCACCCTGGAGGTTTGTGCTTCAGATATAAGTAAGTAGATAACAGAACATGTATCATAATTATACTCAGAAAACTATGAGGTCCCTAGAAACAAAGTTCCCAGTTTCTTCGTAAGTCCACACAATGTTTTTATTACACACCTTCCAAATGCGTAGGTAATTACAAGTAATTGACTCGCATATTGTAGTTGCCTCTAGCATTTCACCCTTTATTCACAATAGGTGGTGGTCATCAACATCTAGCATTAAATAATCTAATAGCTATATATCCACCAATCCAATGAGAGGAACAACCAGAGACAGGAAAGTAGGGAATTGTAGTTTGAATCCTAAGCAAACTGTCTACACGAGGTGCCTACAGATCAACAAACTGTGTATAGGAGCTATAGTAGGTCAGCGCAGAATGCTGGAAATTCTTGGTATTAGAGAAGGGGAGGGTTAGGCGTTTTTGTAATTCATGAATGTCTTTTCTTATATAGGCTTCAGACTAATCCATAAATCTCACTTGTTTTTTGTTTTTAATACCTACAATGTTCCAGTGCCCCTGGGGCAGCAAATAAACAAATCCATTCCACGCGGACCAACTTCAAATATCACGGCGCTTTGTGTAACACTGAAACACCGTTGTTTGCTCTTGTTTGTCTCCCGGGTACTTGTGGCATGTGTGTCGAGACCTGTGATGTATTTTTTCTCATAATAGAACATCACCAGCACAAATGTCAGGAGAGATTGAGACTGACATTTCGCGTGCCAACGAGTAGGAAGAGAGGCGGCACATTAAAACCGCTGTAAAGGTTAGAAGTCAACTGGGGAATACGATGAAGACGAACATACTGAAACAGTTTCCTGCTCACTGCCTTAGGAAAAGTACACTAGGAAGGATGGGATTGGGGGTAAAGAGGAACGGAAAGAGAGGACGACAGATGTCATTCGAGTCCCCGAGTTGGATTCAAAAGGGCTGTTAGATTTGTAGCCTTGCTGTATGCGCTAGTTAGCGGTTAGAAGTCTATGGGTGGCTGTTGTTGAAAGGTCCGGTTATTGCATTATAATGTTGGAATGGATCCTCTGTTGATGGACAACTCTCCTAATACAAAAGCATAACTCGGAATACAAAGTATATTTGTCAAATGCACCTGATTACATAGCGTCATTATGAACAATGAAATAGCATGTGACATAGCATGTGACATCTACGCAGTAATGATTTAATTACTGTGCATTGAATGTACTTGGATAGTGACCAGAGCATGAAAATGGCCATTGATCAATATGAACAGAAGATTAATGCTGCTGACTGAGAAGACGTATGGCCTGGGGGTGAAAAATGTCTGGTAGACCGTGCCCCGATGCTCCGGTAACTTCTACCAGACGCCACTAGTGCCTGGGTAGCCAGGGTGGCTATAGTCTTTTATGATGTTCCGTGCTTTCTTAAGGCGTATGGTATATGCCTTGCATGGAAGGAAGATGGCTGCAGAGGATCTGTTGCTCTGACTTAACCACCCTCTGTAGGGCCTTGTGACCAGCAGCGGGGCAGCACCGTACCAGGCAGTAATGCAGGACACTCAATAGTGCATCTGTCAAAGCAGGTAAGAGTTTTTGCAGACATGCCACACTTCTTCAGTCTAATTAAGAATTATAGGCGATTTTTGGGCAGTTTTGACCATGGAGTTTGCTTGCCTGGACCGGAGGACCTTTTTGATGAACACACCCAAAATGGGAAGTTAAAGACTCTATGTTTAGAGGAAGAGCTGATGTTACCCGGTCTTACCACCTGGGGTCCAGTCAACTATTCATGAATATGCTTTGATACAGCACTCAGCAATGTCGTTCAGCAATGATCTCCTGTGTCTTCTCCTCCTTGTGGAGGGTGTCAATGAGTGTCTTCTGGACAAGCGTCATGTCAGCAGTCTCCCCTGTGACTGTGGTTATGTGTTCTGAATCAGACCGAGGGATTGAAGGCTCAGGAAACCTCTGCAGGTATTTTTGTGTTATAAAATGTTTTATTCGAATGTTTTGAGATATTGGATTTTTCATTTCCATTCATTGTATGTCGTAATCATCAGGATTTAAACGAAAATACTTTTAATTTTATGTGTATTGGTTCTGTAATATATACTATGAGTGACTTTTTTTATAAAAAAATGTTTTTGATCAACTAGAAAAATATTGATATTCCTGCTTAACCTATAGTGCATTTCAACTCAATATCTGACGTGGTGTCTTTGTTTTAAGGGTGTGCGTGTGAGGTACATAATTCAGCTTCAACCACGGTTTAAGACAACCTAATTACTACTATATAATACACTCTGCAAAGTGCAGTTGGCAGACTTGGCTTCAGGCCAAAAGATGTTCCTGTCACTACAACAGCAACAAATAGCATCCCTGATGCCAACATCAGTAGTCCCTTTGATCCGATGTCCCTTTCACAAGGAAACTTTTAGTACATTTTTCTAAAAGATGTACGAATTAACGGAATGTTCTTTATGTTAAACGTGTTAACCATTGCAGCATGCATTGAAAATGGCATCTGCGTTGTTATGTCGTCAACTGTGTGATTCAAAGTTACCAATCTGAGGTCCCTGATGAGAGTGGAACACCATCACTAGGTTTCCACTTCAGATGTTCATTTTTATTACTGCTGAGGATATTTACCCGGGCTAAGTTCCTGAACCTCACCCAGTTCTCAATGAGTTACCACAGCCACCAACATCAAGGACAGAGAGGTCTCTGGAGGGACCTACAGCGTACAAGAGCTGGTCCCCACCTACAGTGTGCCAGAGCTGGTCCCCGCATTGAGTGTGCCAGAGCTGGTCCCCGCATAGAGTGTGCCAGAGCTGGTCCCCACCTACAGTGTGCCAGAGCTGGTCCCCGCATTGAGTGTGCCAGAGCTGGTCCCCGCATAGAGTGTGCCAGAGCTGGTCCCCACCTACAGTGTGCCAGAGCTGGTCCCCGCATAGTGTGCCAGAGCTGGTCCCCGCATAGAGTGTGCCGGAGCTGGTCCCCGAATAGAGTGTGCCAGAGCTGGTCCCCGCATTGAGTGTGCCAGAGCTGGTCCCCGCATAGAGTGTGCCAGAGCTGGTCCCCGCATAGAGTGTGCCAGAGCTGGTCCCCGCATAGAGTGTGCCAGAGCTGGTCCCCACCTACAGTGTGCCAGAGCTGGTCCCCGCATACAGTGTGCCAGAGCTGGTCCCCACCTACAGTGTGCCAGAGCTGGTCCCTGCATAGAGTGTGCCAGAGCTGGTCCCTGCATAGAGTGTGCCGGAGCTGGTCCCCGCATAGAGTGTGCCAGAGCTGGTCCCCGCATAGTGTGCCAGAGCCGGTCCCCGCATAGAGTGTGTCAGAGCCGGTCCCCGCATACAGTGTGCCAGTGCCGGTCCCCGCATACATTCACCTACAACAACCTGGTGGGCCTGGAGGCGTGGCCCCTTCCTCCTACCTCTGCTGGTCTCTCTTCTGCCGGTCTCTCCTATGTCGGTCTCTCCATTGTCGGTCTCTCCTCTGCCGGTCTCTCCTCTGCCGGTATCTCCTCTGCTGACCTCCCCTCTGTCGTTCAGATGGGAGAGGAGAATAAAGAAACCACCTCCGTGACAGAGAACATTCCAGGAGAGACCCCCGGCTGAACCACCTCCTCTGGGTTTACCCTCCGACCATAGTTGATGACAAATTAATATGATGTAGTATCATTTAAATTACCATGCTGGTTACTCACACAGGGCAACAATAAAACATAAAACACATAAAACATTTTGAACGTACAAAAGGTACGATTACAGACACGGTTAGCTTACCTATTGAGGAGAAATGTCCAACAGCTGGCTTGATTGTGTCGACCCAACCAAATCAAAAGAGCATGTTTGTGATACCACGCAAACAAAGAATCATGTTATACTGAGACACAAACATAATGATATAGACTGGTTCAGTATCAGTATCTGGAGCGGGCGATTGGCACTTCAGACTGGTCTCACTGGTGTGCCAATAGAGATATATCAATTTGTTAGGAACCTATTAAAGATCCACTACTTTCTAGTTTACTGAAAACTGACTGAAAAGCAGGGGGGCAAAACCTTGGGGGCACTATAAAACTGTTTCAATTAAAACCTAAAGGCATCTTACTCTTCGATGTCGGAATGCATAAATATAGACAAAATGTTGAGATAAGAAATGCGAAAGGTCAGGGTTAGAAATATTTTTCGGATACAACATTAGACAACAACAAATTATAGTACTATATCCAAGAATCCAGGGAAACCAGAAAACCCTCCTACAAGGTTTTGAGAAAACATTTTTGTCCATCTGGAATCGTTAGTTAGGACCAGAGATGCATGTATTATTAGTTTATTTCACTCCCATGTAGTAAAACATGACCTTATCAACACAAAATATTAAATCAATATGCAATGTGGTCGATGTTGCCTGACGTTTGAGTTGAAATACAAGACCTGCGAAATGTCCGATGAATAAAAAGAACACAATACTATAAATTATAACAATAATTCTTCAAAACGTTTCACAGATTTCTATACGTCCCTGAAATCTAGCATTTACCATGTGCCGAGACAATCCATCCTGTGGACGGGTGAGGCATCACTAGATGCCAATAAAACAGTGCGATCAATAGAGTAACCGAGTCAGCCCAGGCCCTCCACACAAAGCATCATCTGCAGGGTTGTCTGCGACCAGCCACCCGGACAGTTGATGAAGCCATGTGTTCATCAATGGTCCCTTTAAGCTGTGCGTGCGGCCGTGCAACCATTCAGAGACTATTGCACAGAAGACACGGCGGGCCGTGCAGATGACGCACAAGATTCGACTTCAGTGAGTTCGCCCAATTATTCCACGCTACATCCATCAAGGGTCAGGCGTCGCCCTCAGCCATTAGTTACCGCCTCCCGCTATGCAACGTGAGTTTGGTCGCGTTCAATAGCAGCATCCGAGCTGGAGAATCGCTGAGGCTCATTTCTTGACGGCTGACGCGTGGCCATTCTGTCAAATAGAAGTAATTTGATCGTTTAGTTCGTTTCAGGTATTGCAAGTAGAATGTCACATGGCAAAATGCTTATGGCGAGGTGACACATTTAGTGGACTTGAAGTGTTAGTTTGCACTACATAGAATATGTAAAACTTTACAATTTCTTTGAATCAACATAATGTTGACACGTTATCGATGCATGAAAGCAAAATAAATTAAATGCCAGAGTGAGTTATTGACTTGTGATGACTATTTGATTGAGCTATTTCAGACCAGAGCTCTAGTCAGAGTGCAGCCAGTGTCATAAATACAGTAAGTAGGCATATCTTACTAGTTATTTTATTTATAGTTAAGCAGTTAAATATTAAGAATTGTTCGGAAATTGGTAAGTAGTTGCTTTTTACAAGAGAAGAACATGTATAATCCACAGATCAATTTGTCGTTAAAATTTTTGTGAAAAGCTTGACCTAAAAGTGCAGAGAGTATTTTTGGACAGGCTTGACTAATAATTAGCCATTAAGCCTACATTTTCTGATTCTCTTCATCCCCTATGGTAACAATAATTAATTTGATAATTTCTTAATTAAAATGCAATTCCTTCATTTTAGACCAAAAGCCAAAATACTAAACACTAATTTCAAAGTCCAACAGGCATAACATGATTGTACATGGGTTTTTCATCATTTAAGCGTTTTTTTTCTGGTTTGGAAGTTTCGGCTGAATGTGACCACCCTAATTTCAGACTTAAAGTACAGTTCGCAAGGGCCGCCTACTAAACACAGATTTGAACTGTAAATCCTTTCTTTACCAAGCCAATCACGGTGCATCTTTCAATCCTAAAGTGACTGTAGGCTGTGTTGAGGTGGCGCAGTGGTTAAGTGGCGCAGTGGTGAGGTGGCACAGTGGTTAGGTGGCGCAGTGGTTAAGTGGCGCAGTGGTGAGGTGGCACAGTGGTGAGGTGGCACAGTGGTTAGGTGGCGCACAGCCCAACACAAAGTAAATGTCACAACGAATGTAAGGACGTCTTTACTTCTGTCACACATTGACACTGTTCGATAAGAGTTTTTAAACATTCTATATTGTATTAGCATGCATTCCCTGGTTGATCGTACATACAGGTTTATGAAAGTGCACGTTGGATGGCTGATAGTAAGCTAGCAATTTAATTAATATCTACAGAGCTGCAGAGCTTCTGAAAATAATTGTTGGCTTCCCACACACAGAAAGTCATCTGTGTTTATATGAAATGATTAATATGTCCGCTTCCTCTATAACAGCCCTATACAGGGAAAGTCACCACCCACTTCCTAAAACGTTTACAGCCTGAAATGAAAACACATGAAGTTGACAAACGTTTATTTAAATTTTATTTAAACACAGTTAACTAAAATATCCAAGTGGGAATAATTCTGATCATTCCTTGAAAACAGTGATACTTAATACTTGGTGGAACCACCGTTTGCTTGAAATACAGCGGTCTCTTTGAATACATTTCTACTACTCCCTTTGCACACCTATATTTTGCAATATTTCTCTTCTATACAGAATTGTTCAAGATCAGTCAAATTAGATTTAGGTTGAGCTCTGACTAGGCCACTCAAGAACATTCACTCCTAGAAAACCATGAGTATGGCTATATATAGTTTGGGTGACTATGGCCATCTATGCAACCAAACAATCTAAATCAATATCCTACTCGAGTTGATTTTTTTAGGGCAAATCCAAATCACTTCAATTTTGCAATGCCATAGTAACACTGAAATGACTCCCATTATAAAGACTGTGCACAAACACGTCCAAGGCATTGATAAAAAACAATATATTCTATATTATATCAGATTAATTAACAATAAGATTTTTTACTTAACATTTTGGTTTAAAGATCTTATTAAAGGTAAAAAAAGTACAACATGAGTCTTCATTTTAACTTACCAGTAGACATTAAATCTGCATTTCATATTACAGTATGTGGACTTTTTATATCCACTGATTGTTAGTGTGTTTCTATGTGTACATACAGTATATACAGCCATGATATTATGTGTCCCGTTTAAGACATTCTACTGCTTCCGTATTTTCACCCTGGGAACTATTTGTGGTATTTGTTTTCACCCTCAGCCATTATGTTACAAAAGTAGTCCTTGGATAGTTTAGGATGTCCGCATTAGGTTTAATTAATTACGCCTCCTAGGAGAGGTGGTGGCGTGCATCTTCTGCTTGACATCATTTTCTTGACAGACCATTTATAAGTAGCTCACGAAACGGTTCTGAAGTGCATGCAGTTTGCACGTGTTTCACCGCAAAACCTCAATAAATAATAAAAGTATCCAACTCCGTGTGCTCCAGAATCGAATGAACAAATCTCGTCCACTTCTCGCCGATGTTCTCAGAGTTTGGCTTTAATTCGGCACAAAATGTTCATATATGTGTGGTTGCTAGAACAAAGTAAATGTTACAGTTGTCCAAAAACCTTGAAATTGATTTTTCTGACATTAAAGTTGTGTGTGTGATAGATGGCTGCAGATTCTTTGTCTACAATAAGCCAGGTACAATTCCCAGCATGTAGGTCAACATATTGCAGTCTGGTAGTAATACATTGACCCATGTTTGCAATGCTGTTAATCCATTATGCTACGTTGGGGTCAGTTGTGGAGGAGTCCTAATCACCACTGTTGTGGAAAATGTCGGTTGAGAAGTTCAGGAATAGTGCAGATAAACATATTTTAGCATGTGATAACATACGTGTATTAGTGAGTCCTGGGGGCCGGAAAGGAAAGCACAAGACCATGAGATTACAGGATCTTGTGCTATACTGAGGAGAAACCGGAAAGTGATCTTCAGGGTGTTAGAGGGGCCAAGGCTAGAAACGGATGTCCTGAACACCTTATCTGTGATGAACTGTATGGGTCTTTGTGTGCCTCATAATGTTTTCTGTCATATCTACTATGTGTCTGGCCTCCCTTGGCTTGAGGGCACTGACCCTTGGGTTTTTATGACAGCTCCATATGTCATCCACATTATACTGTATAGTCATGTGAGATCATCTAAAAGCCTCATCTGTTCTCCATCAAGTATTGTTTAAGTTTGTGTGGAAGTGTGTGCGTTATCAAACCCTATATATACTGCAATGTTCTTCATGTTAGTTAGGAAAACTATACCTGTCACTGCATAAGTTTTCCGTCTGTGTATGTGAAAAGGTTTTTTCCTCATCTATCAATTAAACTGTTAGAGTTAACTTGAGAGATACTCTTGTCTGTTCTTATTTCGAGTCTGGATTCAGTGTGTATTTGCTTAATGTTATTTTAGAGATAAAGGTATAGTAACATTAATTACGTGGTATTAGAAATAATTCCATAACACCACCTATAGAAATAACGCCAAAGGCTTCGTTACGACAACATGTGAAGGACTGTTAATTTGGACTACTAAACCCATTAAAATGTAAGCTTTGTTGCAACTATCGTCCAGTCAACTACACTAATGAGCCGTTACGAGACTATACGCAGCAGTGTGTGATGCACAGTGTGTGACACAGTCTTCCTGTAACCATCTGTAACGTTTTCTGTGACTTGTGCCGGGTCAAACACACTTCTGAAAGTCTACTGTCCAGCCTTCTTAGCAGAGTTCTTCCTCTCCAATGTTTGTTCCTTTCCTCATCTTGTTTTTTTTTCTTTAATGAAAAACTTGGATTAGCAAACACAACATATCATCAAGACACAGGAGTGACGGTTGTGGATAATGTGCTTCTGTGCACCTACGTAGACATTCAATTGAACAATATTCACAATATTCATTTACAACATTAACTATGTAGATACTGCATGTCTGATCAGTTTGATGTTACCATACTGGACACAAAATGTACTTGTCTTTCAAAAAACAGAACATTTTTAAGTGGCCCCAAACTTTTGAACGGCCATGTACGTGGACCTGGTTAACATACATATTCGAACCTCGCAGATAGCCTTTGTTCAAATGAAGGGAACGTGACCTTTGCTTGACTCCGCTGTTACTCAGGCGTTATGTGATTGTTTCCCCAGGCATGTCACACTGCCCCAGGGACACATTGCCTGTGATCAATGTGTCCCTGGTGGGCCAAAAAACACTCTGGTATTGAAGGACAAGAGGAACAATCTGAAGGCTGCGTTCAGAACAACACAACGCTTGCCCCGTCCTACTGTTCAAGCCTGAACGGACTTATCAACCCTCTCCGAACCGAGCGCATTCACTTTCATCAACACAATCTTCTCTTATCACACTCGCATTTCATCCGTCTCTGTTAATTCCTCTGTCCTTAATCTGGATGACGTCATGTGAACGTGCACCGCCCGTTTGGGACTCCCCAGCACGTCTTAGATGGCATGAGCGTGAATCGAAAACCTGGTAAATAGTGAAACACCCCTCAGGAGATCTTTAGACAAATAACCTTTGCCCTGACTTGGCAGTCATGTCATGGATTTTCGAAACAGTTTGATGGATGATGCAAACATTTATTTGCATGGAGATACTATCATTATGATGGAACGGTTGCTGTGATACAATAATAAATATATATATATCGCTATAATAAGAGAATGGCTCAGGGAAGAGGATGGAGGAGACAACATCAACAAAGCTTTTATCATAGTTTTGAGCTACTGGACGTATAGATATAATTTCCTACGAATGCCATCAATTGTATCATAAATCGCCCTAGATAAGTAATAGATAACTAGATAAATGTATACCTGTTCCACAATACTGTGTCTAGGAAGGTATTCAGATCTATTTTGTTATTACCTCTTCACCAAACCCCCCACCCAGAGCTGGATGAACGTGAACCTTCACTATCTTAACAGCCAAAAGATGGAGCTCCATCAGCTCCAAAGCCCCCCTCTCTAAACAGCACAACCTCAGGATCGCCATAGATTGCTTTCAGGTCCTTCCCTCAAATTTGGTCAAAAGCCCTGTTGCCACCTTGGAAAACTCCCTCTTATTCAAATGTTATAAAGACCCTCACCCAAACTGTATTTTTCAATGAATTTCTCCTTGAGTTGCACTCTCTTCTCTGGAACCCTCACCAAACTCGTAAAGTCATAATTGGACTCTGATTCAGAACTCTGCTGCCAAAATAAACAGAATTGTCACTGGCACCAAATCAACAGAACTGAAACATTCTTGATGTAGACAGGACCCAGACGCAGGGAGAACAGAGGACTTTAAATAACTGAACAAAAAGCTGAAGACAGGACATAAAGACGAATCTATGTTACAAAGGAACAAAATCCAAACATCGACTGACAAGAAGTTAATTTGTTGTAACATTTTGCCTCATGGAATTCTGACACCCTAAATCATACTACTGCAATATTTCTCATACAACCAGTACTAATGTACAGATTTTCACCTCATCCTTTATTCCGTTTGAGAGCATGTACATTTACAGCCAACTGTTGTGTGTTACTGCATTGGCCGTGACATTTGTCAATCATTCATTTTACTAAGGTTCCACCAATTATTGGAACCAGTTGCAAAGGTCCTTAAAACCTGTTATTTTTGCCATATTAATGCTGCTCCGCTGATCCACTTATACCTCATCCTGTATTATATTGACTCTCCACTTGATCCTGTATGGCCTTGTACAATCCAACTGCTATTTGCACTCATGTATTCTGTGTATTTATTGTTTATGTTACTATACAGTGTACCACTATACGGCGTACCACTATACGGCGTACCACTATACGGCGTACCACTATACGGCGTACCACTATACGGCGTACCACTATACGGCGTACCACTATACGGCGTACTACTATACAGTGGGTAACCAAAGACACCACCTCATACAAATATCATGACTACGGCAGATCTCATAGGGCACAAATTTCACCGACTGACTTTTGGGAACGGTTGCATCCAAATGACAGCGTCCCGTTTAAGGTCACTGAGCTGTCCAATTCTGCCCAACGTACTGCCAATATTGGTCTATTGAAATGTGCATCTGTGAGCGTGGCCGAAACACCTGAATTTAATTTGTAGGGGCGACCATATGGCAGCGACCCTGGTAGTGCCCCTACTCGTCCATCTGAATGGGATATCCCTATTTGGAGCGGTGGGCAGTGGGCTTGGCTGTGTAGGGTTGCTGGTTCAACTCCCCCTACTGGATGCTACTAAGAGTGTATTTTACACTATAAGCATTTAGCAAACAAAGCATATAAAGTGATTAAAATGAGGCACTACTATTTACTAAACAAACCGTACCTGTAAAGGTACCCCCCTTTCCCTGTTCACCCTTATTATTAGAGCTGTACTTCTTTTAAATGAATCATCACCTCTTTAAATGTGATTCAGGAATGTGCATTTCTGTTGGGGGTCAGCGGGAAAACATGAAAAACAAGCTCCTGAAGCTCCTTTCAACACTTACACAGATGAGCCAAAACACTTTAACCACCTGCCTAAAATGTTGTTGGTCGTCTTTGTGACCTCAATAGAGCGCCAACTCGATAGCGCCAACTCGTGAAAAAATCTATTCGACAGACAAAAGTTAGAATTGATAAATGATGTTTTAATTGGCATCAAAGTTAATTTGATGCACTTAAAAATATTTAGCAATGTTTTATTGAGGCAACAAGGCATTTGGCCATTAACATGCACGGACTCTGGTGTTTTACTGCTTAAATCCCCTAGCATACTGTAGCACCCAGCATCCCACTGCTAACCCTAACTGCTTGTTCGTTTCTGCAGCTAAACCAGGTCTGTCCTGGACGTTCCCTGGATGGGTTTAGAGGGCAAGAAGGAGGCACCCTTCCTTCTGGACCTAAGTAATGCTGTTTTCCCAGCTGCTACATGAGCTATTTTGGAAAGGATATGCAGATTTTACAGAAGTTTTATTCCTGCCTATTGGGGAACTTCTAGCGCTAAACGTCTTAACCTCTTGTACAAAATCTTTATTCAATGTATTGCGTCAATTTATCTGAATAAAACATACAGCACACAGGTAATACCTTTAAAAAAAGCATTTTATGTTTGTATTTTTACAAATATAACCCATGACAGCTGACATGGTTAGGTCATAACATATTATTTTGATCGCTCAGATTCTTTATCTGAGCGATGAATAGCGGCACGCGTCACTGAATTATTCATCATTAAGCAGCCAACCCAGTTCTTCCTATACATCACTGTACCGTGCTCTCCCTTCTGAAATACATCAAGCTGTCGTTCTGCGCTGTTACCCAAAGACGTTTTTTTTGGTCAGGTATGGTGAAAGCAACTCCTAGTGCTATGTTGAGACACGCCAAGGATTCCCCCTGGGCAAAGAAACTGATAGATTTCTCACCGGATACGATACGCTGCATGTATTCAACTGTCTGTTGTTTAATAAAACACATGTTGTGTAAGGAAAAATAAGTGACAGGGATTATACTTTTTGGACAAAGATAGAATAATGGACGGATGTGCAGTTTCTCTGAAACATGCCATGTTAAGAGATAGTAATGACTATTAAAGCTATGATGTACTTTTACCAGCATATAACACAACACTTTCTCTTCACTTAACTAGGTTATTTTGATCCCAGAAACATTCACAGATGGCAGGCTGTGCAAAACAAATTAACATACAGCGTATAACAATTAATCACAGGACAAAGTACACAATAGGAAGCTGGCAATAATGGTAAAATTGGAAGTCTGGAAAACAAAGAAACCACTTGGTGTTTGTACTCTAAACTTGACCTTCAGAGTAACAAATTGCTGCCAACCCTCCACCCCAAACTGAAAGTACCGGTAACGCTATTGACACAGCACAAATAATGATTTCACATTGGTGCGAATAATTAACATTTCATATGGCATTCTGTGGTATTCTGTGTATTTTTTTGTGTAAATGTATGTTGTCGTATACATTTTTCGCTTTAACTTTGCCAGGTCGCCGTTGCAAATGACAATTTGTTCTCAATCGGCCTACCTGGTTAAATAATAGTTAAATAAAGATAATATAAAAACGGGATCCACACTAGTCTCAAACACTTCAATATCAGGAATAGAATTATCAGAAACATGCCAAGTCTACAGCACACTCTCTACATGGTAAGTGATGTAAGTGGCGAGTTAGAATAAGCATATTTTATTTATATTTAATGCAATTCAATGTATTTTATTTAGCTGATGCTTTTATCCGCAGAAATATTCATAAATTATTGATTGCACAGTTTTTTGTCATTTAAAATAAATAGTTTCTAACATGTCTCTCTACTTTTAATTTGTAAATGCAGTTTTTTTATATTTATAAACCAACGACATTGTAAATGTCATTAAACTCCAAATGAAACTGCCACATGATCCATTGTATTGTCATTCTCAAATAACTCAATGTGTTAGCTTAGGAGAAGGCCAATAAAGTGCAATGACTTACAGATGAAGGACACGCTTAATGACAACATCATGTCTTTGTCGTGTCTTCATCTTTTGTGAAGTCGAGTTGTGCTTAAGTTGAATTAAAAAAAGTATTATCACGTTAACATTCCGTCTACTTCAATTCTATGCTGTTCATTGAATGAATGTGTGATTGTTGCGATGTAATGTCATTTGTTGCGGCGGTAGGGAAGCCTATTGGTTAGGAACGTTGGACCAATGAACATGAGGGATTATATTGTTACAATCCCTTAGCTGACCAGTCGGTGGAATGCTGTAGTTCTGTCCCTGACCAAGACAGTCTACACCAACAGCTCCAAGATTGTTGCTGTAAATTAGAATTTATGCTTAGTCTACTTAACTGATAAAATAATGGCAAAAAGTATACAGTATGTAGTGCAGTTGTCAATATGTGGAGATGGTCACAGAAACCGCTAATACTTCAAATGACTTGTAATTTCAACTCCAATTGTTGACATTTGAGTAAAACAAGCACTTGAGAAAAAAATGGGTATCACGTTAAACAGCAAATGTGCAGTGAATTAAATATCACACAGAAACTGTAATGCCCTCTCTAAATGGACCTAGTGGTAAGCCAGCGAGCAAAATGCATCCTGAATATATTACAGATAATAGCAATTGCACATTTTTCTCTGCACAATAGAGTATATGACTTTAATTTTCCACACCACATGTATTAAAAATATATTCAGTTTAATGTATAATTTATTAACATCCAAATACCTAACTCCTAAATGACATTCAGTTTAAATAATGTAAAGTGCAAATTAAATAAGAAAAAAAGCAATGCAGCATTTTATTACTGTCCCTCAGGACAATTCATTACAGTAAGTGTTCCTGCTACAGTCTGGGTCCCGTGTCAACAAGTTACAAGAAACAAAACGGAGTAGATCATCTAACCAGGCTTTAATGGCTTTTGTAGATATCTTCATCTCTTCTGAATGCTTTTAGATGGAGAATAAAATATACTCAATTAACACAGAGTTTCTAAAAAGTCTTGAATAATGAAGAAACTAATTCATGCCGCGTAAGAAAACAACCCAGATTTGTCTTAATTTAGGCCAAACCCCTAAATAACACCCCCAGGAGAGACCAGTTGGATACACTAGGCTTTGGAGGAAGGGGACCTGTCTCTTGGCTGTCTGTGGTCTATTGTAAAATTAACATAATCTGTTGGGTTTGTTTACGAGATGAGCTACCGAATACCGCATATTCTGAAACGGAATGATACCCATGGATAATTAGCAGTATTTGTGGCAAACCTATATACTTTCACTTCGTTCATGCTGAAATATAAGCAAACGTGCAAATCCAATCTGTTTTCTGCTAAAAGGTTGTAGTTTCCATTCAGACATAGATTACGTTTTCTCTACTGTCACTGACCATGTAATGACAAAAGCTAGACACTGGAAAGAAATTGTGTGAATGATATGGCACAAAATAAACATAAACACTAAAGAGGTTATCAGTGGTCTGATAGAGCTAAGAAACACCGTAACCATACGACCCGGTGTATGAAGCTGTTATAACCTGCCTGTCAGAGAAGAGAGGCAGTGGAGAGTCCATGGGTTGATAAGGTCCCCATGAATCCTATCTCATTCAGACAGACTCTGGGTCTGTCCCAAATTACGCCATTTCCCAAACATAGTGCACTACTTTTGGCCAGTTTCCAGCGACGTACAGTATTTATGTCTGTCTGCTACTGCCCTCCGCTGAATTCATTTGGCCAACCTCCAAACCTGAGCTGCACTTAAAAGACGTTTGTCCTTACAGGAATGCCAGTAGCAGTGGTGAAACTCTGACTCCAACCAACTGCCAGTGCCAGCTGCCAACAGCTGCCATCAATCCTGTATCAAAATGAGGAGGTTATGACAGACTGGCAGATGCAGTCTGAAAAATACAAACATCCTTTAGCTTTCCGCAGGCATTGTAAAATACCGTTTTTACTCAAAGATCACAAATGCATACTTGACTGCAGTTTTGCGGAGGTTTAAAAATGTTCGAATTGTAGGTTCTACTATCAGAAACTCCCATCCTTTCTTTATTTTGATGTAAAGCAAGTAAACGTTAGGATAGCCCTCTCTTAAAACACTTTGCTTCCATAAACATACAGTAAAGACATACGCACGGAAAAGTGGACAAAGAAAAAAACAAATGGTTGTTAATTCTCATTAGAGGATCAGTAAAACAGTGACATCAGTCATACCTGGCCCTTACAAAGATGGGGAAGACTGATCCAGACACAGCCTATGGACGACAGTTGAGTCAAGAGGCTGTCGAGGAGAGAAGGCAGGAAGGAGAGAGAGGGAGAAGGAGAGAGAGGGAGAGAGAGAGAGGGAGAGAGAGAGACGCAGCAACGCACAAACAAATACCTCTTTAGCATTCTACACAGCACTCCTCTGCAGCGCGTTTGGTTTCCAGGCAGCACTGCATTATTAATGTGCCCATCTCCCCTGTCCTCCCTCCGCCCCTCAAAGCTTGAAGTGGAGGGTGGGGACAGAGAAAGAGACAGAGAGGAGATGGGGAGGTGAAGAGAGAGTCGGGATAGAAACGAGGAAGGAGACGGAGAGGCGAGGAGATGAGATTTGAAGAAACAGAAGGAGAGTGTGGGTTTACGAATTGGTTCGGATGGAGATTGAGCATGTAGGGCAACGGGTTTGGAAAACGAGCCCTTGTGTCTGTCTGCCATCTAGACCAGGACGGCGTTCATTAATGTGTCCCCGAAACATGCTGTATTTCAGATCTCTTTGCCTCTGGCAGCACTGTATTTCACCACAACCGAATCCTGACGACGGAATTACAAAACCGGGGCATACCGGGGTGACCGGAAATTGTGGCTTTCTTCACATTAAAACATTATCGTGAGATCCAGAACATCGATTTGCAGCCGGTATTTGAAATCATAGCGGCTGATTCCGGTTTTGACTTCTGGCTAGATTCTCTCTCTCTCTCACACACACACACACACACACACACACACACAAACTTTCTTTGTCCCTCTCTACAGGTAATTAAAACAAAGCCAGACAGTTTTGGAACGCCAACAACCTGGCAGTCCGTGCACACAGTGAGAAGGAGATAAAGATTCCAATTTCCCAGCCTCTGACATTATAAAGAAGACTGTTACCGCTAACAGATTGGCATCAAGTGCGCCCGACGCCGCAGCGCAGACAGCGTGCACGCGGCCCGTGGGACGTTTATTTTAGTTCGCTTCTGGTAGCCCAAAGACCTTGAGGTTTTTGCATTCCCAAACGTGTTCTGTAAATTACCAACTTCGTTTTTTTATTCATGCAAGTACTTTCTCCGGTAACTTCTTCTTTGTCAATCCAAACTCAGCGTGATGGCTCCTGTGTGACCTGACGTCTGTAAAATAAATAATCAGCAATGCAAGTGGGTGAGAGGTCACTCTCCAAAGGTCCTGAACACTGGGCAACAGTTTAAAACACAGCCTATTCCATCTTCTCTAAATAATACTATGAAAATATGTTTTGCTTTCTCCCTCCAGCTGGGAATCCAGCTAAAGGTTTTTTCATGGCTATGCAATTGTCTAGTGAACAGAACGAAACCAAAACAAAATGATTGACCAGGTTGGATGATGCTAATGTGTTAAAACAGTTTGGCTTACACCTTACCTGCAGTGTTGAAAAGAGACAGGCAAAGCTGGGAACGGGAGAGTAAAATCACATTGTCAAGTCAGTCTGGTTAGATTTACTTATCAAAACATGTACATGAACATTTAGTGTAGAGTATTGTGGACTCACACACTATATAGATTCCCCTTTAACTTAGCGACGGGCCGTTCGCAAACAGGTTGGCTCTAAGAGGCGAGCTGAACCAAACGAGCCTGCTCATCGAAAAGAGCCGAATTGCCCATCAGTACTTTAAGTAGATCTAACCAGACTCAGCAAGGAAGAACCCGCAACTCCAAAACTGGTATATTATAGCTAGAATACAGTGAATTGGACCTCGGAACAATGATCATCAGCCATAATCACCACCATTATGTTTGGAGGAAAAGGAGTCTGCAAGCCGAGGAACAGCAAACAAACTGTAATGGAAAATTATGTGGATATATTGAAGCAACGTTTCAACACGTCAATCAGAGAGTTAAAGCTTGATCGCAAATGGGTCTTCCGAATTGACGATGGCACCAAACATACTTCCAAAGTTGTGACAAGATGGCGTAGTGACAACAAAGTACTGGAGCGGCCATCACAATAGCCTGACCTCAGTCCTATTGGTAATGTGTGAACCAATGAACAGGAGGGAGTTCGACTGGAAAGCCCGCCCTACCGAGAAAGCTGATCAGGTTAGTTAACGGAAAACTGAAGGTTAGTTAACAGAATCAGGATGCAGGTTGCGTCACTCTTTCTCATGTTTTCTACCATCAGGAATGACAATTGAACTCTTGCTCGCTGAAAAAACGATATTTGTAGGATAGTGTATAGAATTTGTTGGCGTCAGGGAGCCGCTATTAAAATTCAGGAGACTCGAGGAACTGCCGGGAGAGTTGGGAGGTCTGCTATTATTCTGACATTTTACTTTCTCAAATATAGTGGTGATCCTAACTGACCTAAGACGAGGAATTTTTTCCTAGGATTAAATGTCAAGAGTGGCGAAAAAGTGTTTTTATCTATCAGTCTATGGTGTGTGTGAATGTACAGAACTAGTGCAAAAGAATTTAACTAACTTTAATTTAAGGAATATGTTACTTTTATTTAATTTATGTTTACCCTAGGGGTCAAGAGAAACCTATCGCAGATGTGTTTTTGTTCTGCTCCAAAGACGGTTTGTTTGCTTGTGCAGAGGAGTTGTTAGAAAGGTTTAACTTTAGGACCCACAAGAGGCATTCGTCAAGGAAATATACATACAGTGATGGAAGAAATAATTTTATCCCCTGCTGATTTTGTATGTTTGCCCACTGACAAAGACATGATCCGTCTATAATTTTAATGATACGTTTATTTGAACAGTGAGAGACAGAATAACAACAAAGAAATCCAGAATAAGTTATGAATTGATTTGCATTTTACTCAGTAAAATAAGTATTTGACCCCTTTGCAAAACATTACTTAAAGCTTGTTGGCAAAACCCTTTTTGGCAATCACAGAGGTCAGACGTTTCTTGTAGTTGGACACCAGGTTTGCACACATCTCAGGAGGGATTTTGTCCCACTCCACTTTGCAGATGTTTGGCAACTCGACTTTTCAGATCCCTCCACAGATCTTCTATGGGATTATGTTCTGGAGACTGGCTAGGCCACTCTTGGAACTAAATGTGCTTTTTCTTGAGCCACTCCTTCGTTTCCTTGCGTCTAGATATGAGCCTTGATACAATCCCCACTCACATACTTTTTAGATAACGCTTTTGACTTCATTAATGTATAAAGCGGCAGGTCTAGTGTCCCATTAGCCTTTAATGTCTTTACTGACAGTGCAATCAACCAGGTGAGTGCTCAGCAACCCGGACGTTGTGTATGGAATTATCTGATTATCAGAGTTAGCTTTATTTCCAAGTTAGTTCACAACGATCAAGGACTTGGTTTTAGCCCGTTACTGCGTCAATTAACACATGTAAAAAACAATTATGAACATTAGACTACAATTCACACTAAAATATGTAAATTAAATTGTCCGGTGTGATTTCTGTGATATGGCTATAGTCTGTTTGGTACCAGGGTTTTGTTTCTGAGATCTACTACTGTAGGAAAGAAACTGTTCTTGTGGCGAGAGGTTTTGGTCCAGATAGACCTCAACTTTCTGCCTGAGGGGAAGGTTCTGAATAATCAATTTCCAGTGTGGGAGGGGTCAGCCTCACTATTTGCCGCTCGCCTCAGCATCCTGGAGGTTTGTAGGACACAAAGAGAGGGCAGATTGCAGCCAGTGACCCACTCTGCAGAGCAGATGATGCACTGCAGTCTGTCTTTGTCCCTGACAGTGGCTGCAGCAGGAGGTCCGGATGGACTCGATGTTGGCAGTTTAAAAGTTCACCATCATAGTCTGTGGCAGGTTTAATTTTTTAAGCTGCCGCAAAAAGTTAATCCTCAATGGGCTTTCTTTGTGAGAGAGGTGATGTTCAGCTCTCACTCCCACACGATGGTGTTGCCCAGGAAACTAAAGTACCAAAATTGTATAAACACATAATTTTTCTCAAAGATCTTGAATAAACTGATACATTCACTGCATGATACTTCAGTTTAGGTTGGGATTGCTCTTACCACAGAGTTTGCCGTGTTTATCAGTTGTCTTAGCGTCCGATTGCTAAACCAACTGTGTACCTTGTTCATTGCTTCATTGCATACATATTGAAGTGATTGTGTGATTGACTTTCCAAATGCACTCAGGGGTATGGACGATTTAAGCAGATCACCAAATGAGGCAACGCATCCCCTGGCATTTTGATTCTTATGGATTAATAGGGATGTTGGTGTTGCTTTGCTCGCCACCTTTACTTCCTTGCAGTGCGTCTATAATGGACATATAGTAGTTAACATCCAAGTGTAAGAATCAACTGAATAAGCAGAAGATACTTGCTTTAATTTTGACTATTGGTATTGAACCTGGGTTTCTGAAGGAGGTTGACCATTGGAACTGGCTTAACTGTTTTGGCTCTTTAAACATGATCACATGCCTTGATACCTTTTACAGATTTAATTAATCTTCTTGACTATGAAATAACGCTTATAAAAATTATCACGAGGCACATTCCCATTGCTTTATGTATTTTCACATTCAATTTGAGAGAATGCCTTGGACGGGCCGGCGCATGAAATGGAAACCTCAATATTTAAGTGCAAGACTTACATTCTGTAAATAGTGATCGAATCGTTAAAATATGGGGAGTTTGAAGGAACATTACTTTGCAAAGGGCTGGGACATAAGCATTTCCATGGTCATTAACCAATCATGATTCATTATACCTGACTGACAAACAATTCTCAGACTGATGTCCGACGGTGCATCAGTTTAATTGTTGCTTTGCCTCAAACGAAGTATTGCACCTCAGCCATGGCAGTTTAATGAATTGCCTCTGTGATGTCATAAAAAGACGTTGTCATTCTCGCCTATGATCGCCGTCCGTCAGTGGGACAAGCGCACGATCGTTTTATAATGTTTTTGTGCCACTGAAAATCCTAGCTTTGTTAATATCTTCTCGCGACGGCACATTCTTTATGTTGCCCGAGCCAGACACGTCATACTATACCAGCTAATAACTAACAACTACGGTTCTGACTTGGCAACACAAGGACATTCATTTTATTTCCTCTGTTGCTTTGGCGTTGTGCTTCGGGTTGTTGTCATGCTGAAACTCGCAAAACCATCTTCCCATTTTCAACATCCTGGTAGAGGGATACAGGTTCCAGTCGCTGCTAAAAAGAAACAACCGAAACAACAACTGCCATCGCCACGCTTTACTGAAGACATCCTGTTCTTAGGGTCGGAATGAAGCGTTGGAGGGGACGGCCTGGTCTGTGCAAGGAATGCCGTACAATTTCCACTTCTTAATAATCGTCTAAACTGTGGTTCAAAGATTAGACAAAGCCTTTGAAATCTTTTTGTATCCATCTTCTCACATCCATCTGTGACTTTAACTAGTCAGCCTGATTGGTGATTTGGAAGGTGGTGGTTGGCTATACATCAGCAGTTGCAATTTGCTGATTGGTGGAGGGGTGTTCACTTATCCAAATACGAGCCTTTGACAGTTTTTTTCATTTGATATTGTCTGAATTTAAGTGTTTTCATGGTGAACATGTGGTTGTGATGTTCTATATACACACTGTAGTAACACAAAAGAAAAACCTGGGAGCACTTACCATACATACAGCAATAAAGCTAATGATTTCAAAGTCATTCTGTAGACTCGGCTCCTTTTCCCATTTTGATAAGAAATGACAAATGGTTGAATCAGATAAGTTTAATCACACATCTGTTATAGGTTGAAGCTTAAATATGTATCCTGGCTACGCAATTATTGCCACATTGTGTATAATCATGATATCCAAAACTAAATGCATTTTTTATTGTGTACAGACTAGAATTTGGTGTTATCTGGTGATAATAGCCAGTTGGGGGAAAATGCCACAGTTGGCCGATTTTAAAAGCATTCTGTTGTGTTAGTTAATATTAATATTCCACTTAATAATTTTGCATTGAAACTGTCTTGTTAGACTTGCCAGCCCGAGTACAAAAATAAAGCATGTATTTACATTTTAGTATAAACAAATATAGCGCACTAAACTGTTTGCAGCTGCAATTGATCTGACAGGAAAAAACAGTCTATTCTATTTTTAGGTGTACGTTTATGTATGTACTATTGTTTGCTTGTGTATATTTAGTGATGTTATCAAACTTGCTATATAAAGATGCTACCAGAGTATGTGAAACGCTTTCTGGAGTTTTTGTGTGTTTGTCTAGCTTGCAAAACCTGCAATGTCCCTTCATCTGATTTGTATAGTGCTGTTGGCAAAGACTCTGCAATGGGAAGGATAGAGAAATATGTGGAAATTGACAAATAAACA
Organism: Dallia pectoralis; assembly: GCA_029465975.1. Lineage (NCBI taxonomy): Eukaryota > Metazoa > Chordata > Actinopteri > Esociformes > Umbridae > Dallia > Dallia pectoralis. The sequence continues at coordinate 11,889,836 of CM055740.1, read as the reverse complement.
GCACTCAATGCTGCCGTTCCCCCTACCTGTCTTTCACCTACACACAAGAAATTGGTTTCTACAATCCTAGACATATTTTACCAGCTCAGCTAAAAAACACATCCATCTTAAGGAACTGTGTGACTACCGAGGGAAAGTTCCAGCTTCCGGTTAGAACCGAAATACTAGTTATGGGCATTTGAGGGGGAACGGGAAAATCAATGCTCTCATCATCCCCTCTTTTCCCCGAGACACACAAGAGAGGCAGCATTAAATGTCACTGGAGAGAAGAGCTCTTTGAAATGTACGTGTCACACTGTTTATGAATCTGTTTATTAGCCTGACTCTGTCTCCCTGCTGGCTTTGTGTTCAGCAATGTGTCTATAGAAGAGTACAGGATTTTCTGTTCAATTTGGTCTATGCTTTTCTTTGTAAATCTTAAAGCTGGGATGTTTCATTTTGACAATAGGAAAGCATTCATTCTATGTGTTTCGGTACAAAGCTAAAAAAATTTAACCGATTTCGACTTTAAAAAACTTTAATTGTTTAAAAAATGTTTGAGAAAATGTTGCTAAAATGGCCACAAATTTGATAGGTCTAGCATTTATGGGAATCTGCATCCAAGATTTAAACCAGGAAAAAGAGAGGCACTGCATTGAATGGGACCATCCTTCTGTTGGGCTGGAATTGGCAAGTGGTCAGAGGTGACAAATATTTAAGATGTAAGCAGAACCTGACATGTGTCTTTTTGAGGCTTTGCACCAAGATGCCGTCACACAAATGGTCTTGAAGGTGACGTTTGTAGGTTCCTTGCTCAATCGTCTAACAGCAGAAACTATGCATTTACCACTTTAGATATCTTTGCCAGCTAAATATATATAAACTGTCCAGCTACCATGTCTACCTTACAACAAGTACTAGGAATTAAGATACATTTCTTTAAGATGTAAAATAAGCAAGAGGGAATAATTGGGAAGACGCCAAGTGCACGAGTACGCTGACAATAAAATACTATTTTCTAACCTCTCTAAATACTTTTTATTTTATGATTTCCCTTTTCTAGCGATTGTGTGACGGAAATCTTCCAAATGGCTGCTTTAAAATGTTTGAACATAAGGAGATAACCATTTGTACCATGCATGTAATCAACATAGAAATAAAAATAAAAATGCTTTTACACACTTTCAATCTTGTTTTAACCATTTAAAGTTAAAAAAATTGCAAAGTTGCGCAAAAACATGACACAAATTGAGCAAAGAAACAAGCATGAACCCGACAAAGCGGCTGAAAATGTGTTTTCTTCAGGGTTTTAATGTTACAACAAGAAATGTTTATATCCAAAAGCCTACCTGTAGTTCTTTGCCAAGAATATAATCATATTGGTCTGTTGGTTATTGTGACAGTACATGGAAAACACTATAAGACCTATAGTTATTTAATTACTTAACACATTATCCCTGACACACACGCTCTCACTCATCTTCTCTCCACCGTGCACAGCACTCTATTCACACACATATCAACGCTCATTCACTGAGAAACATATTTACCAGAGTCTGACTGTGAGGAATACGTTCAAACAGACAACGGATGTTTCCAATCGTGGAGGGCGCGACGTGTATCTAATTATAATACAGGACAGCATTGGTCAGGCAGTAGTCGGGAACGGTAGGTCAGGCACAGGACGAAGGTACAGAAGACAGTAGGCGAATCGCAATGTCCACTAGGCAGGCAGGAAGTCAGAAGTGGAGAATCACTGTTAGAGGTACAAACAGGGATTAGGCAGAGACTAAACGGTCAGGCAGAAACGAAAGGTACACGATAGTCCGGTTTGAATCACAAAACAGAAGAATGCTCAGCAAGTCAAAACGAACAATACCTGGCATAGAATTAATGACAGGAGTTTACAGCATTCATATTAGGAATTATTATGAATGCTGTAAATTATCACATTATCTTTTCTCCCCTGGAACTCTGTCCTCACTTCTTCCTAGACATCACGATTGACTAGTGAAGGATCGAATATTGACTAGTGGATGGCAGCCGATTGACTAGAGAAGGACCGACCATTGACTAGAGGAGGACCTTGAATTTTAAACAGGTGATGTTTGAATTGGAGAGAGCTGATACTTGACCAAGTGAGGGGTGACATTTGAGTAGAGGAGGGGTGATGTCTGAAGAGGAGGGAGGACAGAGTTCCTGGGGAGAAAGGATAATGTTCCTAATATGAATTCTGTAGCACAGGTTTTAATAATGACAGGTAATGAGAAACAGTGGTTTCAGGTGATTTAGATCTGGGATAGTTTGTCATGGTTCCCTCCCTCTGTCCCTCTCTATGCAGGAGTTGGCACTCCCCCGACCAGCAGAGAGAGGGAGTAATCACAGACATTCTAGACACCTGAGTTTTTCCCACACCTGGGTTCAGGTTTTCATTAGTGTCCCTATATAGTTCTGTGCTTGTCAGTTGTTTAGTGTCGGGACATTAATTCAAGGTATGTGGTGTTTAGGATTTTAGTTGTGCTGTTATGGTTTTATGCAGGAGTGTTTGCATGTTGCTTTGTTGTTTAGACCAAGTTAGAGTTGGTAATGTGAACATTCAGTTTTGTTGTTGTTGGGTTGGGTTTTATGTATACCGGGTTATTTGCACGTTCTGGTTTATGTTCCTTGTGTATGAGTTTCCTCTGTCTGATTTTGTGTTTTGTTAATTCAAGTTCCCAGTTCTTGTGCCTGTCTTGCCTGTCCTGGATGAATAAAACCCATTGTAAGAAACAAGTTCTCTGCGCTTGTGTCCTCTGTCGGCTTGAGAGCCGAACCCTGACATAGTTGTTCTTCCTGTCTGCTGGTAGAGGGCGTGCTGATACAGATAATGCCGGTGATTGACGAGCGGACCTTTCACCAACCTCTACCCCAGGCTATTGCACCATGCTTATGAGCTTACAACACCTTATATTCAAAGTTGACTTTTTTGGTGAGACTTCGCTAAGTAACATTTTTGTGAATAACAAAACAGGCCAGCGGGGCAAAAAATTAAGGCAAGACTCTAGCTAGAGCCGGCGGTGATGATGTGATCAAGTCTACTATTATGTTGTTTACTACCAAATATTTAACCAATTCAGAAATGTCTGCATATTTCCAAGCCTTAATGTAATTTTGATGGAGCAGTCATTTGCCGCAGTTTAAAGTAATTACTCCAGTACACAAGTTCCGGAGGTGCAATCCAAGAATTAGGATAAGAAACAGCATTTCTCAAACAAGTTTCGCTTTGTAGCATTAATTGCTGTTAATGTGTGCAGTTTATTTTTGGTGAACCGGATCTTCTCGCAGCTAATAGGGTGAACGGTACTTCATTTAGAATACTATAAAATAATCCCATAACAATAAAGGACTGCACATATGCAATCTACTGGCAAAAAAGTAGGCCACGATCTTCAGTGAATGATTTTATCTGCAATTAATAGATCCTTTCACCGTTGCATTTTCGTCACCAACGATCATCAAAAAGAGACGTGTTTTTTTAAAGCAAATTCAATAGCCATACAGGGGTTATATAAACAGCAGCATCTTAACACACATGGGAAAGAGAAATGGGTTGTTACAATGAGTCAATGGCCATCAAGACGTACATTTCTAGCCATGTTCTTAAAAGCTATGAAGGCCAAGTCTGAGCCAAGGGACCACCAGACATCCTGCAGATTTGGGCGGAAGTGTCTGCGAGTGAGATTAATAATAGCCCAGTTTGACAGAACACTGTTTCTCTCACATGCAGACGAACACACACAAGTAGCTCTCAACTTGCTCCCAAGAATGAGGTCATATGGCTGAGTGTGACACTGTACACATACTATGTCTTACCTTCATTACACATCTTTTGATGTCTCCTGTCCATCAAGTATCTTATCAGTCTGTTCAATCAGTCTGTTGTTCCTGTGCAATACAAATGTGTCTGTAGAGTCTGTCGGTTGTCTCATCACTTTTTAAAGGATTAATCACGATGTCTTGTTTGTTAGAGCTACTAAACAATCTTGTTTGCCATCAAATCAGGACATATTTAATCTAATTGCATATAACGGTGGAAAATACATTTCATATAGCAGCTGCTGTTCAGAGGGGATAGTGCTATTTGGCTATAGACATGCTGTTTTTCATAAACTTGTGCTCGGTTTTTCATCCACGGTGCTTTTGGTTTTATTAGGTAAGTATAAATGTATTCAAACTCTTGTATAGCAGGATAAGCTGTTACAATGAAGGAAAAATGTATGTCTTCTGATTTTGTACATTTGCCTACTGACAGACATGATCAGTCTAAAATTTTAACGGTAGGTTTATTTGAACAGTGAAAGACAGAATAACAACCATCCATAATAACGTGTTTCAAAGAAGTTATAAATTGATTTGCATTTTACTCAGTGAAATAAGTATTTGACCCATTTGCTAAACATGGCTTAGTACTTGGTGGCAAAACCTTTGTGGGCAATCACAGAGGTCATACGTTTCTTGTAGTTGGCCACCAGGTGTAGTTATACAGGTAAAAACATCACTTAGGTAGGCTATGCAGTTGGTACATTTAGTTCAGCTCAAACGGTTGTAACATTGTCTGGGAGGGTAGTCACGTATTAGGACGAAAAGGAACACAAGTTCCAATTGAAGTCCAAAAATTTATATTAAAAAGCAAGATACCAAAATCAAATACACGTCGAGTGGGTGTTCAACAACTCAGTTTATTTTACGTTTCACCGATACAACAGAAAAGTATCAGTATAAATGAAGAAAGAAAAGTTTTCCAATTGTGTTTTTTAGAAATGGATACAAAAAAGAAGCGTTTCAAATTGGATATTTCTTGTCTGTGAAACAGGATGTTCTTGGAATGCAGAAGAACATGCCAGCATTCTATTCAGATGGTTTTGGAAGCCTTCAATGCTGAATTGGTTTTGTATACAATTGCCCTGGGAAAATAATCATAATCTAAAGGCCTAAAATAACCTTTTTATCACTGAAATGTGAATTATGATTATAAGAAGTTGGCTATTCATTGGTGGGCCTAGATGAATACACGTTTTTTATTTTCTTCCACAATCAAGTAATCATTTTTTCAATTGCTAATTGCTCTCTCACTCGCAACGTTATTTGCTGGATAACTTGAGGGCTCAACCTGGGTGTACCAACAGTGGGACTTTATCTTGTTACAATTAAACTGACATGTTCTTGTATCTATTAGTGTGTTTATAACATAATACCCTGTAATATTCCTGCTCTGTGCTCAATTATGAAACCCAGAGCTAACATTATATTCTTCTGTCAATCCCTGACAGGTTAAAAGGTGTTTTCTTATGCTAGCTTTTTCAAAAGGTTCATGGAAGCAGTATGTTTGACTTGTTCCTGTTCTGTGAAACAGGTTGATGTACAAGTATCGTACTGTTGTATGGAGTTACATTTGTCTCAAAAAGAACAAACAAAATTATTACTATTGCAACCAAAAAATATGTATTGCAAACAAAAAAATAAATATTGAATGCAAAACATTCACGAAAATGTATCGAGATCCGCAAGAAATCAAAACGTTTTAAATGCAAAGACAAATGTATTGCAGTTTGTTTTTATCTCTGCTTACGTTGCCATGGTTTTTGCTCTCTGTCTTTTTTTGCAGTTGCGAGTTTAGGTTTTTGCTCTCGGTTTCTTTTTTTGCAGTTTCAAATTTTTTGACACAATTTTGTAACGTGTGGGCGGGGTTTAGATGACTTCCAAGAAGACGGGTCTCCATTGGTCAGTCGGATTTCAAGCAGTAGATTGCATTCTTTGAATTTCATTCGTCTATGTCACGATGGCAGACATACTGTATAAATGTAAAATGTCTAGGAACAAAACCCAATACTATAAAGTGAGTTTGTGAGCATACCACCTGAGGCTGCAAAAAGCCACGTTCCAGCTGCCCAGCCATCGTGAAAATGGAATCTACTGCTCGAAATCCAGCTGACCAATGGAGACCCGTCTTCTTGGAAGTCATCTAAACTCCGCCCACACGTTACAATTGTGTCAAAAAAATCGAAACTGCAAAAAAAGAATCCGAGAGCAAAAACCTGAACTCGCAACTGCAAAAAAAGACCTAGAGCAAAAACCATGGCAACGTAAGCAGAGATAGAAAAGAAACTGCAATACATTTGTCTTTGCATTTAAACCGTTTTGATTTCTTGCGGATCTCGAAAAATTTTCATGGATGTTTTGCATTCAATATTTATTTGTTTGTTTGCAATACATATTTTTTGGTTGCAATAGTAATCATTTTGTTTGTTCTTTTTGAGACAAATGTAACTCCATACTGTTGCCAGCAAATCTTTTTTCTCGCTCATCTAGTACAAAATATAGTCCTAAATTGGCATGGATTTTTTAATTCCAGTTTTATTTATTGTTGTTTCGTTTGGTTAAGTACGTTTTCAAAGTTGACAGTAATGTTGAAATACAAATACTAATGTCTGTGTTTCTTTATGTCCATATGGGATGTAGTGGAGAGTTAACCCTGTTTACGCATCATTTTTTATTTGTGAAATAGTTTACTGACATTTACAATTTTGGAACATAGTGTTTCTAGCAAAAACAATGCTGATCTAAAGTCTTATCACGCGAGTCTCTTTGCGAACATCTGGAATCGTAAGTCAAGTGTCCTTGCAAGCAGTGCAATTCTTCACCATTCCCTCCAACAGCAAACACTACCTTCCGGCACCTGCCGTCATGCACACAGGCAGGTTAGTTACAATTTTACCTAGTCCAGCACTGGCAACTAATACAAAACGCTTTAGAAAGTAATGCCAGGCATAAGGAACTTTATGAGTGGTCAAAAGGTATGTAAATAAAATATTGTATTTTTTGTCAACTGGCAAGCTAGCTACAGTAGCTAGCCAGGCAGTTAATTAGCTGAATGCAATAGCCCTAGTTATGTACCTAGATAATATTGCCACTATAAATTTTTCTAACTTTAAGCCAAATAGCTAACATACACTGAATGGTCTAATATATCTGTTTCTGAAATGTAATTAAGAGAAAAAATATTTCAATGAGTTGAGTCAAATAGGGAAAGAGGAAGAGTTGTGCACTGGGGCCTCCCACTCTTCTTTCTATTATGGGTAGAGCAAGTTTACTCTGTTCTATAAAGGGTGTAGTACACATCGTTGTACAACATTTTTAGATTCTTGCCAATTTCTTGTATGAAATAGCCGTTATTTCAACAAGAATAGACTGATACATTTCGAAAGAGACTTATTTGTTTAAGTCATTTTGACCCTCGAACAAAGTGTGATTTTCCAATAACTCGAATAGTCAAAAAAGGACAGTTGTATTGCTGAAAAGTGTTCAGAGATGCTAACATAATCGCAAAAAAGGTTTTCTTATGATAAAACAACCTTTTAAAGCAATGAACTTGGATCAGCAAAAAAGGAACACAGGACAGGTGGTTGCTGATGGGCCTCTGTACACCAATGTAGATATTCCATTTAAAATCAGCCGTTTCCAGCTACAACATAGACCTTGTACAATTTGATCTTTTTAATGGACTGGACATGTGTTAGACTCCACGCACAGAGCAGCGTAATGGCAGACTTTTTAAAACAGAAATGTTAAGTGCAACGGAAACATCTTACGTTGGAGAGGTCTGCGTTTTTTTCCCATGGCCATTAAAACCATTAAGGTGACTCATATTCTGTTTTAGTCAGACTAAGATGACCAGTGTAAAAATAATTGTCAGTTGTTCCCTTGTTTAAAGTAGCTTTCTTGTCTACCCATTCTCCTACTCCTCCTTCTAGCCTTTCGATTTCCTAAAATGTCTTGATTTTATGAAAGGTATCTTTATTTCGCCTGCGGAAAGCAGAACAGCTTTAACTGGAAAGTTGTGAAGGCATCAGAGGTCTCAAAAAAAAAAACAGGATCTCACCACACCCAAGGCAAATTTCCTTGTTGTACACTATTGTCACGAGTGGTGATCAAGGTCACAAGGGGGTGAAGGCAAGGTTCCCACTCGGTTTAGAGAAATGCACATGGCTAGTTCCGGTTGGGTGCCTAGTTTGTTTTGATTATACACACCGGGGCATAGTTGAGCTAATTCTGGGGGCTATTTAGGTTGTTAGGTTGGTTTGCACTTTGGTTTTGCCTATTATCTCCAAGTTACATATCGTTGGAGGTGAGTGTCGTAAAAGTCCTATCTGTGGGAATGTTTGTACTCGCTTGTCTATGTGCATTTTCATTGCATTCCAGTATAGGTTTTTTCCGTTTGTTGTATTAGTTTTTTATAAAACCCAGCGAACATGGCACACTCTACGCCTGGCTCATTCTCTCACCACACCTCAGAGGATCCTGACGTCTATATAAAGTATTGAAAGTCATCGACCCCTTTCAAAATGTTTACCATTTGTTGCCTTAGAGCCTGAAATAAAAAGTAATTAAATATAACTTTTTTCAGTTCTATTTACACACAGAAACCCAGAATATCAAATTGAAGAAAAACAAACAGAAAAACTCTGAAAATGTATTAAAATTAAACTTTGTGGGTTTCCGTGTGCAGGCTAATTAAAGAGTGCAGTCAATAGGCGGCCTCCATGCAATGTGACAGTACTTGAGCAATTATGCATGAAAAAAATGGTGTGCAAAGTCAGTAGAGATGCATTCAAAGAGGCCCGTGGCTGAAACTCCAGAGAGTAGAGGACCCACCAAGTATTAACGAATTCGTCATCATTACAATGCAATCACAAGCATAGATGTGTCTGGGTTTATTATTCAGAGGTGTGATTAATGCCTGGGGACTGATTAGCGCCTATGTGAGCGTATTAAGCAAGAAAATAGGGTAAAAAACCAGGAACATATTTTCCAGTGAAAGTTAAGAACGGAACAATGTACAATAGACCTATTTAGGGAAAGGAACGGAAGGATGAGTGTTTAGCATTCAAAATGGCCGATTTTTTTTCACTTGGGACTCAAATGCGATTTGGCGTAGGAATTTGTCAATCCTAGTGTTGATTCAGCCAGGGTACCTGGTCTGCTCTGCTGGTCGTTCCATGCGGATGCTAAACCAGTCTACCACCCCAGCCTCCACCCGTTTGACACTGTTTCTTTTGCCAGAGAAGAGGTTCCGCGGTCATTGACACAGCTATTGCTATTAATAGATTGTATCATGCAATGGTAGTGAGTTTATACCTTGCACTGTTTAATATGCTATAGCTGTTGACAAATTAAACACTGTAAGGAATAAAACAATAAAGTCACGAGATAACAACAAACTCAAATTTGAAGAAAATCCCTTTGCCTAATTTCCTGATGATGTTATCTCTGATTGAAATATCAGCATCAAATTGTCCTGTGTAGAATGCCCAATTAGTCTTCTTGAAGACTGCTTTCTAAATATATTGTGAGGCTTAACGACCCTTGATCTCTCTCTCATCTCCTGTTTGCCCGGTTCATCAGACCACTCAACAATTTTCCCAGTCTATATATTTGAGTTTTGTCTAAACCAACTTTTGAACATGTAAGGAACTCATGTTTCCCAGGAAGATGTACGATCGAATGAATTAAGCTGAACAAAGGTGTATGCATAGATAAACAAAAGTAAACACCTGTTTGCAATTTAAATTTGCACTAATTGAATGGACAAAATGCAATTGAGCTAAACATGAAATATCTACAGTACCTGGAGATAACCAGGGTATCTGGTAACTACAATACATTTTAGTGGTTGGTGTTAGCTAGCACCACATAGCTGTTGACTCTTAGTAGCTAGTTAAAGTCAACCTGCTACAAAACTAAGCTGCCAGCATCAAGTCTCCACTGCAGAAAGGTAGGATTTTTTCATTACCTATCTGGTTTGCTCATCTAGCAAGACCTTGGTGATTACACGAATAACAAAATAATATAGCTGTATTGGTAAGCTTTCTGGCATACGCTTAAAGTGGGCAAAAAACTAGTTTCAGCCCATTTCTTAATAAACCACAACATCAATAAGCTGGACAATCCCATCCCCGTCCACGTATAACAGAACAGTTAAACATAATACACTAATCTATCACATTTAATATGCATGTATCATTTCCCCCCGTAATTGGCCTGCGCCCTAACCATCTATAATGAATGTGATTATGAGCCCATCAAATATGTATATAAGCAAAACATAGGATTCACACTTCCTGTTTATTATTACTAACTCATTGCTGATTTCTTGAATGGTCACAGAAAAAGTGTAATTATGGCGAACACAACTTTTGTAAAATGATGCAAAAGGATAGTAAACTATGAGTAATATACAAAGTCTAAACATATGTTTTGCGGGAATAATTTGCCATCCACCTTTACTACCAGAATGATGAGAAAACGCCATTAGATGTCTCACTGAATTGTAGCAAGTTATTAAAAATAACCAGGAAGGGCATCTAAATTCATAATGATGGATGCAGTAACTAATGATGAAGGCGGGATTGACAATCGTCATGATTAAAATGGCCGAAAGCCTGTCAAATTATGTCACCAACGATTGCAACCTCTAGTGTGAAATCTGTGCATGATGTTAGAATGCTTATAGACAGGCGCTCTAATACAATTTTCATGTATTCCAAATCAGTAGATTGGATCCAAGAGAGGAAATATGAGACCAGTGTGATGCACATCTACTTCATTTATAGTAATTCACTTACACTACCTGTCAAAAATGTTAGGTCATTTATACATTTTCTTGTTTTTTTAAAGAAAATAAACATTTTTGTTCCATCAAAATAACGTCAAATGGATCAGAAATACCGTGTAAGTTGGTAGTCTACTCTTGTTCTGAGAAGTCAAGTCTATTGCATGCGAGAAATTGCCACAAAACTGAAGTTCTCATACAACATTGTGTACTACCACATTAACAAAACAGCGCAAACGGTCTCTAATCGGAATAGAAAGAGGAGTGGGAGGCCCCGATGCACAACTGAGCAAGAGGACACAATGAAATGTGACTAAGTACAAGTAAAATATTGTGGTGGATCATGAATGCTTATGGGGTGTTTTACTACTAGTGGTCAAAAGGCTCTTGTTAAGACAGGATTTCAAATCAATTAAAAACCTCTGGTGTGAAATTAAAGAGGCCAGGACAAAAGCGGACAAGTAAGACTTTCTAGGATCTTTAAATGTGCAGAATGGAGGAGTGGTGCTGGATTCCTTAATTAGAGGCTACACCTTTTCAGACTTTACAGTCTTTCTTACAGAAAGAAGTGAAGTGATATTATGCACTCCTGGGGACACTTCGCAAAACATTGGTTGTAGGGCGGCTTCATTATTTAGATGTGTTTTTAAAGCCATCTTGTTTGTTATTATATTGTTTATCAGAATACTTGTTTTTTAGCCCAAAGCTGTGTTTATAATTTTTCCCATCAGCCTCTGGTCAATATCCTGAAGGGTGCCAATACTTCTTGAGGTGACCGTATTACATATGTATAGCAAAACGTTTGCACAGTGTCACTCTCTCTAGTTTCTTCATCTGACATGGTCTCGATGCACTCTGGCATCAAAGGTCTTTGTAGGAGAGAGCTGACACCTGGTCCCTTAGCCTGCCAGAGACCCAGTAAGCAGGCCACGCACGGCCCCAGACAGAGGACTCAGCTGTCTGGATGAAGCGGTAGCCTCAAAACGATCCCCTTCCTGCTGAGCACACAGGCCACAGGGAGTCTAGGACAGCACCGCCTCTGATGCCCCTAAGCCTCCCTGGAAGCCTGTCCTCCATTTCAGTGTGCATCTCTGGCATGTTGTACTCCTGGAATTACCATTACTGTGGTACTGTGATTATAATGTACTAGTTGTGAATAACATGGGTACAAGATGGGAATAACATGTGTACAAGATGTGAATAACATGGGTACAAGATGGGAATAACATGGGTACAAGATGGGAATAACATAGGTACAAGATGTGAATAACATATGTACAAGATGGGAATAACATGGGTACAAGATGGGAATAACATGGGTACAAGATGGTAATAACATGGGTACAATATGGGAATAACATGGGTACAAGATGTGAATAACATGGGTACAAGATGGTAATAACATGGGTACAATATGGGAATAACATGGGTACAAGATGTGAATAACATGGGTACAAGATGGGAATAACATAGGTACAAGATGTGAATAACATATGTACAAGATGGGAATAACATGGGTACAAGATGGGAATAACATGGGTACAAGATGGGAATAACATAGGTACAAGATGTGAATAACATGGGTACAAGATGGGAATAACATGGGTACAAGATGGGAATAACATGGGTACAAGGTGGGAATAACATGGGTACAAGATGTGAATAACATGGGTACAAGATGGGAATAACATGGGTACAAGATGTGAGTAACATGGGTACAAGATGGGAATAACATGGGTACAAGATGGGAATAACATGGGTACAAGATGGGAATAACATGTGTACAAGATGGGAATAACATGGGTACAAGATGGGAATAACATGGGTACAAGATGGGAATAACATAGGTACAAGATGTGAATAACATATGTACAAGATGGGAATAACATGGGTACAAGATGGGAATAACATGGGTACAAGATGGTAATAACATGGGTACAATATGGGAATAACATGGGTACAAGATGTGAATAACATGGGTACAAGATGGTAATAACATGGGTACAATATGGGAATAACATGGGTACAAGATGTGAATAACATGGGTACAAGATGGGAATAACATAGGTACAAGATGTGAATAACATATGTACAAGATGGGAATAACATGGGTACAAGATGGGAATAACATGGGTACAAGATGGTAATAACATGGGTACAATATGGGAATAACATGGGTACAAGATGGGAATAACATGGGTACAAGATGGGAATAACATGGGTACAAGATGGGAATAACATGGGTACAAGATGGGAATAACATGGGTACAAGATGGGAATAACATGGGTACAAGATGGGAATAACATGGGTACAAGATGGGAATAACATGGGTACAAGATGGGAATAACATGGGTACAAGATGGGAATAACATGGGTACAAGATGGGAATAACATGGGTACAAGATGGGAATAACATGGGTACAAGATGGGAATAACATGGGTACAAGATGGGAATAACATGGGTACAAGATGGGAATAACATGGGTACAAGATGGGAATAACATGGGTACAAGATGGGAATAACATGGGTACAAGATGGGAATAACATGGGTACAAGATGGGAATAACATGGGTACAAGATGGGAATAACATGGGTACAAGATGGGAATAACATGGGTACAAGATGGGAATAACATGGGTACAAGATGGGAATAACATGGGTACAAGATGGGAATAACATGGGTACAAGATGGGAATAACATGGGTACAAGATGGGAATAACATGGGTACAAGATGGGAATAACATGGGTACAAGATGGGAATAACATGGGTACAAGATGGGAATAACATGGGTACAAGATGGGAATAACATGGGTACAAGATGGAATAACATGGGTACAAGATGGGAATAACATGGGTACAAGATGGGAATAACATGGGTACAAGATGGGAGTAACATGGGTACAAGATGGGAATAACATGGGTACAAGATGAATAACATGGGTACAAGATGAATAACATAGGTACAAGATGGGAATAACATGGGTACAAGATGGGAATAACATGGGTACAAGATGGAATAACATGGGTACAAAATGGGAATAACATGGGTACAAGATGGGAATAACATGGGTACAAGATGGGAAGGTGGGAATAACATGGGTACAAGATGGGAATAAATAAGATGGGTAACAAGATGGGAATAACATGGGTACAAGGTGGGAATAACATGGGTACAAGATGGGAATAACATGGGTACAAGATGGGAATAACATGGGTACAAGATGGGAATAACATGGGTACAAGATGGGAATAACATGGGTACAAGATGGGAATAACATGGGTACAAGATGTGAATAACATGGGTACAAGATGGGAATAACATGGGTACAAGATGGGAATAACATGGGTACAAGATGGGAATAACATGGGTACAAGATGGGAGTAACATGGGTACAAGATGGGAATAACATGGGTACAAGATGGGAGTAACATGGGTACAAGATGGGAATAACATGGGTACAAGATGGGAATAACATGGGTACAAGATGGGAATAACATGGGTACAAGATGGGAGTAACATGGGTACAAGATGGGAGTAACATGGGTACAAGATGGGAATAACATAGGTACAAGATGGGAGTAACATGGGTACAAGATGGGAATAACATGAGTACAAGATGTGAATAATATGGGTACAAGATGGGAATAACATGGGTACAAGATGGGAATAACATGGGTACAAGATGGGAATAACATGGGTACAAGATGGTAATAAAATGGGTACAAGATGGGAATAATATGGGTACAAGATGGGAATAACATGGGGATCCTATTTCTCACGTGTAAAAAAACGTAGCGTGACCCGAGAAAACAACATGTGATTATTCTCAGTCCTCAAGGTGGTGATTCGCTACTGCATGTTCACGTTCTACAACAGTGGTTGTTTCTGGACCATCAACAGATGTTTGCTCATTCTGAAGTACACCTGGGGTACAAGTATCCTCTCAGTCATCTCACGGACCCCTCATGGATAGACCGAGTACCCCTCGTGGATAGACCGAGTACCCCCAGGGGTTTCAGTACCCTTGGTTAGGGACCATCAATCTACAACATCTGTAGAGTGCTACTTTCCCTCACACTGGAACTGATGGAAGTATTCATCTAGGTGTTTGTCATCTGACTACAGAAACTCACTGTTGGTGGGACTCCCTGTGGAGTGTAACGAATTGGCTCAGACGCAGGTAGTGGACACAGGCGCAGAGTTTCATGAATGGCATAATCGTGTATTCTAAGTCAGGCAAACCGGAACGATAACAGAATACTTAGAATAACGAACAAACAAAAAATCTAACTGATAGCACTATACCTTTCCACAAGATACCCTTAGTATCAAACACGACGTACCTAACATGCACAAAACATACAATGAACCAACAACGGGCAGACAGGACAGGACCAAACTAAAAACAAGAACTAATGAGCTTGAACTGAAAACAGGTTCGGAGAAACTCAGGTGTACAACATATAAATAATGACAGAGATTCACACACAAGGAAACAACGGAACCAAAAGTGGGCAGAACAGAACCAAAATGACATCCTCACATGGAGCTACCTGCATGTGCCAGAAAACCCCAGGCAACTTATCCAGAATGCCCTCCTGGTGTTTAACATTTCCAAGTTCTTCAATGTCACCCCACGCCCGAAGACACATTCATCTGTTCTCAGACATGCATGGCGCTGAGGGCACAAGTATTACATCCACTAGCCAGGAGCAAATGTAGGATGTACAGGTTTCTAGTAGTTGTTCCACCTATATCTTAAACTGTATCCATGAACTATGTTCCTCTGGATAATAGTGTCTGCTAAATGCCAAAACTGTAATTGACAGTGAAGTACAAAGAATATAGAAATGTATTTACATAAAATGAAACGATGAACACCAGGTAAATATCCCATACCCCGAACCTCAATGCAGATTGTAGCTATCGAGTTTTGACAGTTGCGTAGCTAGCTAGCTTCTTGCCTCTGGTTGTCCCTCTGCGGGTGCACAGAGACGGACAGTTACCATTCTTCAACATCTCCACCCGACGTTTGGAGTATCAAGTCAGTGAGTGAAGTTTTTGCTCCTATCAGACGTTTGTGTAGTGGCGAACTGGGCTCGACTGTGCTCACGTTCTGCTGCTTGTTTTTCATTTTGTTTGATCATTCATTGTGTCTTATCCCGCTTTAATGATCCTTTTTAATGATCCTAGTTTTGTTTGTTTTGGCCATCGAGAGGGGGAATGCACACAGGGGTCCCTAGAGTCAAGATGACCATGGGCTTACATTTGACTCACGTCGTTGTTAGTGATGGGAGGTTGACTGTCACGAACTAGGGGTGTAGTGCAGTATAAAGCCATTTGCAGAGCCTTTATATACGTTTGTGGTGTTTATTTCCATTTAAACAAAACACGTAACAACGAACGGAAAACTTAAAGAACTGTAATTAAATGAAATTGCGCAATCGCGACTTATAACAAAACATTTAACACAGTGACTTCCAATAACAACACTCACCATAAAGTAACGCGACGTAGTAACAAAGTGCAATCCCCAAACTAGAACCTAAATAGCCTCCGTCATTAGCTTAACAAGAGACACCCGTGATAACAACAAAACAGGGAACAGAAACAGGAAGTGTGCCCCTAAACCAACCCGTGTGGAAGCCTAGTGCTAACCAGCTATGCCCTAGCTCACCACTGGTGACATTGACTCTTTACTGGCTCTGATCTTTCAATAATCTCCAGAAACCCGTACCCCCTGTGGCGAACAAATGCTCATCGTTTAATTCATCTATAAAAATTAAGAACTTGTTTGAGTCATTACGCGTCTTTAACTTAAACAAATGCTTGGTGTATGTTTTTATATCAATCTAATGTCCACTTTTTAACGCTACTGTCTTAATAGATATTTATTTGTCAATGTCAAATAACAGTTGTTGGACAGTGCACTAAGCTGGAGGACAGTGTATTCATTCAGTGGTTGGCTAGAACTTCGCCGCCAGCTGTTCAAATGACCGAAACAATTGTTTAATTGAAAGCTCAGGCTGGGCGAGGTTTTTCTACTAGGCCTATGCAAACGCTTAGTGTATAATTTGATGTGTTTATCATGGCAATCAATTATACAGTTGTACACATTTATTCTATTGAAAAAGTCAGTCGTTCAATTGTCTCGTGAGTGTTGGCCTTTCTTGAAGAGCCTTTTTACCCTCTACGAATCTTCCACTTTACAACCACCAAAGTACCACCAGACCATCAAGAAGTGGAGAGAGTTCAGCACTGACAGACGCATTTGAGTGCAGGGGCTTGTATGTGTGTGTGTTTGTGTGTTGGGGGGGGCTGATAGATGAACTTCTCAAGATTCCAATCATTGAGGCAGGCATAATAAACGGTGGTGTTCTTACTGTCTTACTGACAGCAGAATCATCCAATTTAGCGCTTGGCATTCCGCGCACGTGAGCCATGTGACAACGTCTGGTTTTCATTAACTTTATCCGATCATGGAAAATTACATTAAATAATTGGTTCATTCCCATATCTTGCAAATTGCTCATATTCGTAATAATAGCCGCTTTGTCCGAGTACTTGGCACACCCCTGCGTGTTGTATTTGCCAGGTCGACCTGTGTGAAAAGTTTGTCATTCCAAACCAATGGATAAAGCAAATGTACACAACCGTGGCACCGACTGTGAATCGGATCTTACTGCCTAAGCTCAGCCTGTTGTAGTACTTGAACCCATGACTCGGGACTCAAGTCCCAATTCTCAGGACTCCTGACTCAACGTGACCATTTGTGGCTTGCATTTGGACTTGCCTGTCATTGAACTGTCATTATTTGCAGTAATAGATGCTGATAGCAGTTCTGTTATGCCGTAGATGAATTGTGCCACACACAGCCCAGCTTATGGACAGCAGGGACAGGCACTGATCCAGGCACACAAGCCAAGAAACCTACTAGTCAGCTACCATTTGCATGGTTCTGAATAACAAGGTGTCTCACCAAACCATTGCATTTTTTACCAGTTTTCACAATAATTTACTCAAGTTGGTGACTCAACTACTTAAGTTATTGACGCAACTACTCAAGTTATTGACGCAACTACTCAAGTTATTGACGCAACTACTCAAGTTATTGACCCAACTACTCAAGTTATTGACGCAACTACTCAAGTTATTGACGCAACTACTCAAGTTATTGACGCAACTACTCAAGTTATTGACCCAACTACTCAAGTTATTGACGCAACTACTCAAGTTATTGACGCAACTACTCAAGTTATTGACCCAACTACTCAAGTTATTGACGCAACTACTTAAGTTATTGACTCAACTACTCAAGTTATTGACTCAACTACTCAAGTTATGGACTCAACTACTCAAGTTATTGACTCAACTACTCAAGTTATGGACTCAACTACTCAAGTTATTGACGCAACTACTCAAGTTATTGACTCAACTACTCAAGTTATTGACCCAACTACTCAAGTTATTGACCCAACTACTCAAGTTATTGATCCAACTACTCAAGTTATTGACTCAACTACTCAAGTTATTGATCCAACTACTCAAGTTGGTGACTCGACCAGATCTTGGCTCAGGGACTCACTGAAAACTTTCGACAGACTGTCAATAAACTGTTCTTGATTTCATTTTATCAAGGCATGAAATAAATGTATGGTGCTAAAAACACAGGACTGTGTGGGCCTTAATTTAAAAACATGTATTCAGAAAATGCACAATAATGTTTACCTCCTGTATCATTGTAGAAAACATATGCAAAGCTTGTTATAGCCATCTGCCAAGAAATGTGTTATATATTGCATTAAAATTGGTATTTTTTATCATTAGATGCGGATGTCTGATGCCAGAGAGAGTTGATAAGATCTGGCATACTTATCAACATAAACATGAACAAAATTGTGTTGATTCAAGGCCAACAAACACTCTTAAGGGAAACAAATAAAGCTGAAAGCTTGTTTTGTGTGTGAAAGCTTGTCTTGACTCTTGTTCTGATTGTTGTTTATGGAGCTAGCTAGCGTCAGGCATGACAAGACGTGGCCTCCAATTGGGTACCTGGCACATAGCGCCACCATAGATTGAATTCATGGTTAACCCTGCTGCTATCGTCATGTTCCTTGCCATGTCACTGTGCTTAATTGTTGTCATGTTGCTACTGACTTCCTCTGCTCAGGCTACAAATCACAAGCCACGCTATAAATCACTAGCCATGCTACAAATCACAAGCCATGCTTCAAATCACAAGCCATGCTTCAAATCACAAGCCATGCTACAAATTACAAGCCATGCTATAAATCACAAGCAATGCTATAAATCACAAGCCATGCTATAAATCACAAGCCATGCTATAAATCACAAGCCATGCTATAAATCACTAGCCATGCTATACATCCACAAGCCATGCTATAAATTTACAAGCCATGCTACAAATTACAAGCCATGCTATAAATCACTAGCCATGCTATAAATCCATAAGCCATGCTATTAATCCACAAGCCATGCTATAAATCACTAGCCATGCTATAAATCCATAAGCCATGCTATTAATCCACAAGCCATGCTATAAATTCACAAGCCATGCTACAAATTACAAGCTAAGCTAACGAGCCAATGCACCATCATCAGGTGCACTCATAACATTAACATTTGGAGCTAAACAATTTTTAAAACATTCTAAATTCAGAAGACTCCGAAACAAACTGGTATTTTTACTTATCTTGTTTTTCTAGGAAACCCACAGATTGATCTATAGTTGTATGGGTAAGCCCAGTATGGTGTGGGGAAATTGATAATGAGGAAAAAAAGAAAATATTCCCAAACATTTAACAAAAGATTTATAGGCTACATATGTGCCAATCTTTTGGATACACAATAGGCAAAGCAGTTAAGATTTAAATAGTCATAGAAATTGTTTGGAGAATCTGCTTTTGAGCATAATACCTGAAAAGGCTGTTTCATTTTCATCATCCTTGACATGGTTCTAGAGTCCTTTTGTGATAAATTCAATTGATTTGCATGACTTGAAAAGGCACACAATTTCCTGAATAAGGTCCCAAAGTTGACTGTGTACGTCAGAGCAAAAACCAAACCATCAGGTCAAATGAATTGTCTGTAGAGCTCTGAGACAAGATTGCGTTGATGCACAGATATGGGTAAAGGTACAAAAATGTCCCCAAGAACACAGTGGCCTCCATCATTCTTGAATGAAATAATTGTTGAGTCACCAATCCATGCTGTGGAAAGATGATCTGAGCAAAGTACATTCAGATCCTGGTTGAAAATATCAGACCGAGGTAAATGTTCCAACAGGAGAACAAGACACTGTGGGAGCAGCTTTGGGACCGTGAATGTTCCAGCCAGATCCAGGATTCAGTTTACCATTCAACACGACAGCTTTAGAAGATCTGCAGAGAAGAAGAATGAAATATCCCCACATACAGGTGTGCCAAGCTTGTAACATACCAAAGAGCTGCCTGAGGAACCGAGTAAAGGGGTCTGAAAGCTAATGTAAATGTGATATTTCTAAAAACTAATTATTTGCATCATCATTATACAGTGTTTTGTGTAGATTTCTAAGTATTTTTTGACTGTAACATAACAAATTGTGGGTTTGAAAAGTTTACAAAATTACCCAACATTTGGTAGATGCAATAAGGTCATATAGTTAGTTTGGTTACTCGTTGGATGAATTTTGCCCCAACAGTTTTAAGCGTGCAT
Organism: Dallia pectoralis; assembly: GCA_029465975.1. Taxonomy (NCBI): domain Eukaryota; kingdom Metazoa; phylum Chordata; class Actinopteri; order Esociformes; family Umbridae; genus Dallia; species Dallia pectoralis. Next base: position 11,869,490 of record CM055740.1, on the reverse strand, counting down.
AACACATAATTTTACAATATTTACAATGACCATAGTATCTATCGTGCTTTTCCTACCCATATAGTATCCATAACATGGTCATTTTGGAAAAAGCTATAAAGCTACACTTAAAGAAGGACAAATATCAACAAGTCTTCCGCTGGCTCTTCCATTTCCTCATTAAGCTGATAGATGGCAGATAGCAGGAACGGGGGCAAAGGAAGATTAGTCTCTTAACAAACAACCGCATATCCTTGACTTTTAATTAAAAATGCCATCGCAATTATACACAGTTGTTGAAAATAGTGTTGAAATAAAAAGTGAATTGAGGCTGGCGCTATAAAGCTGCTGATACACCAGAGCTCCAGGAGAATTAAGCCTTTCACTTTGCTATTGTGGGGTTTTTTTTAAAGGAAACTTAAATCGGCTTGGAGGTTTCACAGAAATCTTTCAGCGAAGAGGCAAGAGAGAAGTAGCGGATGATAGAATACGAATCAAAGTGATTTCCTAGGCTCCAAAGACAACAGAGATTGAGGTCAGAGGAGAGGGGGGAAAAAGTTTTTGTACACACCACAAAATTCAAATGAGAAGTTAATGTGAATTAAACATTTATCCATCAGATGATATGGATTTCAATGTTGAAAAAATGTAGCTGGCAGTCCACTCTGAGCAGAGCTCTAATGCTCCATTGTGCCTTGTTTTAGGCCACACACATTTTTGTTTACTGTCTAATAAATGCATACTTAGCATTTTAAAAAAAACACTAAACATTGAATTCTTTGAAACTGTGAGGTCAAATTAAAACGTAATAAAACCTAGACGCGTGTAGTCGATTAAGAACCGGTTGTAATACTTTAGTAGAGTGCTATGGATTTCAGCACATTGGTTATGAAAAATTGCAGTCTATGTCCTGAGAATAAAACTCAAGCTGGATAGGCCTTCAATTGTGCTGTCCAAACCCTGACACAAATATAGTGGATTGGAACGTACCCTGCCTGGTCCCTCTGACTGTCATCCCAAAGCCATTATACACCAGATGGACACACAGCCAAATAGGCCATCAGTAGTATAAATCTGAAGCATCTGTTTGTCATTTCCACACCCCACATGAAGAGGAAGCCCAGTGTGGCCAGGCAGTGGAAGCTTATTTAGTGAGATGGAACTGTGCCGACATTCTAAAAAATATATATTAATAGATCGGTTGAATGCTGAAGTCAAAATAAGTTGTATAGAAAGAGTTGAAGAACAATTGAGTTATTATAGAACACACCAGAATGCACTAGTGTTTACTGGTTCATGCTTCACCCTGCACACCTACTTTTCTAGATTCAGACCTCCTGGCTTCACAAGTTGAAATCAAGGCATAAGTTGCCTTTCACTTTTTCTGTTTAACCCGCGTAGTACTACTCTAACCATTTATTGGATCTAAATATATATTAGGTGTGTATTTAGATCTTCATTAGTAACTAATACCTAATCCCAACAGCAAGACACATTATTGACCCACTTTTTGTCACAGTGTGCCGCATTACAGAACCGAATTAAATAATTAAACAGCACAGTGTAACGAAAACCATCTGCACAGTAGCATTGTATAACACACATCTCCATAGTACAGAGTTCATACAAGGTGATAACAGCTTTCCACATTTGTTTTCACACATTTGCTGAATCTGTGGCAGATTTCCCCAAAACTCTAAACACAAAACACCATCAACACAAAATGCAAAGCTCCACAAATCTCTAAGGTAGAGCAAACACTGCATACAAAACAGTTTTCATCTCTTTCTGTAATGTGAAAAAAAAATATGAATGAATATCCTAACAGGTAGTTACAATTGTATTTTTGTATGTAACTCTTCCCATCCCTAACAGGAGAAAACCTGGAAGAACATTCAGTAAGATAACGTTTTTTTTGTAAAAAAAATCAAATGAAAGTGTCTCATTCCTTCAAAACACCACACATGCACAATTAAAGAGAAAATACATTTTGTACTGCCCACACCATCTTATTTCGATCACAAGCGCTGTTCTCCATGGCTTAACAGGGGGGGGGGCGAATCTTCTGGACTGACGGATCTAGCTGCTCACATAAACTTCACCACATTCATCCTCCATTGCCAGGAGACGAAGCACTTGCTCCAAGAATCTCTGAAAGACACAACAAGGCTATATGTGAAATAGACCAAGACCAGTCAATATGGTGAGGTCCACGATTCTGGATTATAGTAGTGTAATTATGTCTATACAGAGCTGTAAATTCACAGTGCAGTGCTTTTTCCACATATTCAAAGCGCTGTTCTTTAGCCTTCTATGAGGATCACTCAAATGGCATCCCGTGGACCGGTTTAATCCGGATCAGGTTGCTCTGTAATACATTGTCTAATGTAGCCGAGCTCATCTGGGGAACGTTGTTAAATATTGTGTTGTCTGCAGTTATGTGGTTCTAGGCACCTCAAAGTGGTATGGCAATGTTTGCCACCACAGTGTTCACAATAGCAGTCTCTTGTCCTGGTGCCAACAGCCAGTGTATTCCCCCATTGCCTGGCCTTCAGTTCAGCAGGAGATCATACTATTGGTTAAAGTAAGCTAAAACAATGTATTTAATTTTTTGATACGAAATGAAATAACTGTAACATTGAACCATTCAGAAATGTTACCCTGAGTAATATTTGCCTACTGCTATGTCAGACTGCAGTATACATTTTTTGGGTAACATTTCTGAATGTACGCATGATAGATGCAGTCGTGGCTCAGGTTGGGCTGAACTCTCAGGCTCATACTCAAACCATGGTTCAGCACATGGTCAGCCAACGTGGACCTGATCTGAGACAACTGTCCATCCTCCTCCTCCTCTAACTTTCAGTCCTTGACCCGTAGCTCTTGCTTCACAGCGGATTTCTGTTTTCCTCCAAAACAGGAGAGCTAATCAGTGGCCTATTCTATTGCTAAAGCTCTGATTGCTAAGAAAACAATTCAGCTACTCTTGTTTGCACCTCTGAGGAGTTGTGGCCAAATGGTATATAGGGTTTGGCATTGTGATTAGCGTTGCTTTCTAAATAGACTTATAATTACCAGCTTGACTAAGCTAAGTTAGCTGGACTGAAAATTTGGCCTGCCCTAACTAGTTACACACTTACTCAAAGGTTCTGAATGAATATATACCTATCTCGTTATATATGACAATGTAAATGAACTACATTTGTTTGTGCACAGCAATAAGAAAGCAATTGTTGTCCCAGTATTATCAAATAAATAAATTAAACACAGCTAGAATGGGAGATAATCTGTTTCACAGATTAATATGTTCTATATCTTATAAATGAAATTAAGTATGTATCATGTTACTGTGTCAATACTAAGACAGGGGCATAACAACTAAATTGAACTTCTGAGCTATGCTATGGAGAGCAGGACAAAGCACATGTCTGTCAGTCCAGACAACTTCAAAAATATCCTCCGGTCTCTAGTGCTCCTTGAGATACATTTTGTTCACCAGGAAACAGGCCTCCTAAAGCACAGTTTGACTGTTCTCACCTGTTCTGTGTACTTACCAGCCAGACTGTGTTTGTCCGCAGGGTCCCAGATTTGCCAAGCAGTCATTCACACCAGGCACATACAGTAGCTTTCTACTTGTCTGAATTTATTGCACCTGCTTCACTGATGTTAAGCAAATGTGTTACATTTTCGCAGGCAAATGCTTGTCACCCATCAACGTTACAAAAGTGAATTGCATAGTGTGTGAAGTTTTAGTACAACCTTCACTGCATTAACCACTTCTAATATCAGCAGCAACTGACAGCTACGACAGTGGTAGTCAATTAGATTCACAACTACAAGTATAAAAGTATAGTTGTATTTAGAGGAATCCCCAAACGATTGCTACCGTTGCCGTCTCATTTGTATTCAAGGAACAAAACTACAGAACTAAATTCATTACATTCGTACGGTTAGCATGAATTTTGTACAAATCTGAGTAAATAAACAGGAGTCTGGTGGTTTTGTGTTCCTTGAGGTAATTGGTTTGTAGGAATGTCAATTTTCTGGAGATGAAAAACAATCAGCAAACCTCTTAGCAGATGCTGTAATTACCTGAGCACGGCAGAAAGTGTATCAGCACACTCGGTTGTTAGTCAGACACAGCCTGGTCTGAGTCTCCTCTCAGAAACACAGACCACATCTGCACTGGGAGATTCATCCAGACTGGAGATTGAATTGCGATGCAAATAAAATAGTGCCAATCAACAAACGCATCCTTGTTTTGAACAGTTTTTAATGTATCTAGCATTTTACCATTACTTTATGAAATATGTATTGCATGTACTGTAAATATAAACATAATGTGGCACCAGGCTTTTCCAGTAAACTTAGCCATGCCCATCTCGGATGAGGTTCAAAACTTAACAATGGCACATAAAATCTGAATGTAGAATATTTGTATGTCTTTTGTTTTAAAATGTTTATGCATATTTCATTTCTTAGTTTCCGATTAATTACAATTTGTAAATATGGTATTACATCATTGCAGAAACACATCAGCATGTTTGGTGGAGTAAAAGCGCATCATTACGCCAAACAGTGTTGCCTTAAATTATGCTACATGCTCAGCTGGCCGGGCTGGTAATTCACATCTCAGAATTACTATACTGTGTACCCTATGCACAATTCTAGACTTTTTGTGTTCACCATGAAATCTAAATTAAAACAGACTACATCGATTGGGTCATGCGTGTTCTAAAGAAACAAAATAATAAGGGAAGTGCCAATCTAATTGAGACCATGCTAATTGAGTCCATATTATGGCAAAAACAGCTCAAATAAGCAAAGAGAAACAACATCCTTACTTTAAGACAATGGAGCTACACCAGGGGTGGCCAACCCGCGGCTCACGTGCCGCATGCGGCTCTTTGTCCGGTTTCATGCGGCTCTTACGTTCATATAGAAGTTTGTGTTTTTTTAACGTCCGTGTTCGCTTCGCTTGAATTCAATAAAGGAATTTTCACCAAGCACGCATGTGTCACAAACTAGTGGTGTTGTGCATTCAAAAACCTTTGTGGTGTTTATTTTGAAACACCATTTAACCCCAACACGTAACAACAAACGGAAATAAAATGACGGCACTGTAACAAAATCTAATTGCGCAGTGGTGACTTATAACTAATAGCAAGAGCGCTCGGCGGCGGACCCAGAGGACCCTGGTTCGATTCCCCCCACCAGATTTTTGTTTTGTTTTTGCCCATGTGTATGATGTGGCTCTTTGAGGTAACACAGTAAACAATGTGCCTCCACAATGACCCAACCGCAACCCAATTGAGAAGGTTTGCGATGAGTTTCACGCTGAGTGAACGAAGAGCAGACAACAACTGCCTACACCGACGGTGGGTGCTCCTGTCAAGACTGCTGGTGAAGTCAAACTCCAGGTAACAACCTCAAATAAGTGGTTAAGAGAATGCCAAGAGTGTGCAGCCGTCATCAAGTCAAACGACGGCACCTTGAAGAATAAAATAAATACGTTGTTTTGATGTCACAAGCAACAGTCTCCATGCCCATCATGGGTTTAACGGGTGCTCAGGCATGATGTCACGCACCTGTGGAGACACTTATCTCTCTCCTACTCCCCTTAAAACGAGAGCAGCTTCTCAGTTCAAGGAGGACCCTCGTGCTAATATATATTTTTTTTTTTGCTTGATCGCTATGCACGGCAAAGATTACCTTTGTTACCTGTATGTGTTTTTTCCTGTATCTTTACTGTAGTCAATTATGAAGATACTTCCTTGCATTTCTCTACATATCGGTGTCCTGCGTCGTTTTTAATGACTTGGTCCTGGTGAGGGTGTTACTGATTCTGTGCCATCTGTTTGCTATATATACGCTAGCGTTCAACAGCTTTGGTCACTTAGAAATGTTCTGGTTTCACTGAAAACAGATAAAATTAGTATGAATATGATATATAGCAGTATGAACAGGAAATAAATAATACTTGTGGCCTCAAAACTTAGTTTCTGTCAAAGAATCCATCATTTGCAGCAAGATCACCCTTGCAGACCTTTGGCATTCTAGTCATGAATTTGTTGAGGTTATCTGAAAATATTTCACTCCATTCTTCCTAAAGTTTTGGTTAGATGGGCATTTCTTGCATACCACATGATTAAGCTGCTCCCACAACAGCTCAATAAAGTTGATATCCAGAGACAATGCTGGCCACTCTATCATGGACAGAATTCGATCTGACGGCTCCTTCCCTAAATTGTTTTTGCATAGTTTAGAGCTGTGCTCCATATCGTTTTGAAAATGTAGTATAATGTAAACTGGCCCTAAATCTATGAGTTGTAATTACAGTATTCAAATTTTCCTTAGCAGACAGAGGGGGAGCAGAAAGGAGTATCTATAATTTGCCTCCCAATTGACAATAATGTTGTAGCGGTGAGCTGAAGACCCAATGTCTTCACCTTGTGAAACCCGGCTTGACTATACTATCAGGAACCCAGACCCGGATTCATTTCCTTGTCTTGTCTAACCATTCACACCGGGTCACAATCAGTAATCAGTGTTTAAATGTTTGCCCTCTGTTTTCTTATCTTGTGAATCATTGTCACATTGTCACGATCCCGGTAAGGTGTAGTGCAGCAAGCCATTTGCCGAGCCGTATAATTCGTTCAACACAGGTTTATTGTAATACACAAACGTAAAACAAACCGAGAACGGCGAAAAATGCTAACTGGTTAACTGAAATGAAAGTGCGCTTATATAGCATCTTATAAATATACTGTAATGTTCGGACCGGAACAATAAGTGTAATCCGACACAATGTACTCAACCACAATGTATTAATTAACTAGGCTGTTGTTCTGGCCCCAGCCTACGCCACTAAACCATACTGCTTAATACGACAGAGCAAACGATAAATGGCAGTGAGACAGACGACATGTCACTCAGGAAAAAAAGGACAAACTACTCCTGTCACCTCCACCTATACCCCCACCCAAACCCCGCCAGATTACATGCACAGAACTATCAACTCAAACATCTGAACTTGAACATTTGGAACGTAAACACAAACAGATCCCAGGTCACTACAATACATTCCCAAACCACAATAGCAACATAGGTCCCAACACTCGCCTCTATATAACGCGTGACTTCAAACAATGCTAAACAAAGCTGGATACTTGCTAGCAACCTTTTATAGCCCACTATTGAATTAAATGCTAACAGCTGTGAATACAAACGTAAACAACCCTCTGACAGAACTGTGCACCACCAATATGGTCCGTGTGGAAACAAAACCTCACCACTCGTGACATGCATGTCATGTCCTATGTCTGGGTGAGTGTATATGTATACAGTTTTTTTTAATTTATTAAAATGTATTATTAAATTTAGTAGTCGCTCCAGTAAGCACACTTTTAGTGTATATATTTTCTGTTCGTTGTCTGTTTTTCTCATTACAAATTCAACAAACTTAATATCTGTTTGCCACTGGTTCCTTAAAAGGGATTTGTGACAAATGTAAGTGATGATTCGGCCTTTTTGTAAATTTGTAATGGATAACAATGAGCGGTGGATGGGGATATACGAATAAATTGCTTTAGAGAATATGTTAATCAAGTGCATCAGATCACCTACTTTCCTAAAGGTTATAATTGAGAATTTGAGGTACAGTACAGTGTGGTACCTATTGTAGTCTTTGTACAAATAAAGCTATCTTCTCAAAAGAGGTAATATATAAGTGAAATACCTAAACCAAAGCACTCATGAGGAACAAAGCTCCAGCTGTCTATGTTTTCTATCTTAGTCGGTATGTTTTTCTTCTATTCTCCTGTGGTTTTGTCCTTCATGATGTCACTTAGAGCCTCGGGGCTTGAATCTGAACAAAGAGAAAAGTTGGAGAAGAGATGTTGTAGAAGAGTGGAAAAGTGCTACTATATTATAGGTTTCTCTTCATGTTTTACCAATTTGGAACAGAAAGCTAGCAACACCACCACAAACCCAATACAGGCCTGGCTAGTTATTAATCCAAAAGAAATGAACCGCAGAGCTCATTGGTTCCCTAGGAGATGATCACAGAGCAGGTGTTTGGCTGATTATAGCACTGTTTTAATAATTTTGGGATGTTATAAAGGTTTAATTTACCCCTAACACTGCATTGACTACATAAAAAAAAGGCATTACATTTATATTTGTGGGTCTCTCGCAAGGTTATGGTGGTCTTGGATTGGTTCAACGATAAGTGACATAGTTAGGCAGCCTCCAACTGGTTGCGATGGCGTGATTGACAGAATGGTGAGTGTCAAGTAAGAAGCAGCAGAAACCGAGTGAAATGAGGTCAGACAGAACACACTCAGGCTACACGGCACCACATTAACCTCCTATCTTTCAAACATTAACACTCACATTTACCTCCACCTCTGTACAATTTGCTTTTTCTCATGGCGCTCTTTTCTCACTTTCAGAACTCTTCAGAGGCGTAAACAACCGTTCAATACTAGTATTTCCTTTCAAGATTGCAAAACATGAAAGGTTCATGGGGGGATTTTTTTTTACCTACCGGTAGTTACTTGGTCTTCTTCACTACGTAAATAATTGATCACAGAGGCGCTCCGGGTAAGTCGTGTTCTAGAATATGTTGATTTCAAACTCATCTCACCACCTATGTATCTCAACCTCTGTGTGTATCCTTGCAGAAAACAAACTCACACTGTTTCTCATCAGCCCACATCAGAGGGGCCGAGGATTGGAGGAGCAGAATTTGTGTTCCAACTTATAAAGTTTAAAGGTGTATTTAACACAATTGTTTTTTATAAAGATCTGTACAACTAAGACGAATTGTTCTCTCACATTTCACTTTGACACATTTTATGTTTTAAATGTCTGTCCGTTCCGTTGTTTATTTTTTTATGATGGAAGTTTTCAATAATACAGAATAAATTAATTGGGGCAATAAATAGTGCTCAAAGCATAAAAAATGTGTTTTCGATATGTTTCCATTGCAATATAAAGTTTGAATTCCAATCTGAACAAACACTTAAGAATTAAGCATAGTTAGCTAGTCCAATAAACGCTGATAATTCCAAATATATACAGAGAAAAGTTTAGAGAGTTTCAGCAAAGGTTTGCATAGTCTAATCTCTGATTTTACTGGTAAAAGGTCATGAATAAAAATGTCAGAATGTTTCAGACATTTGTCTTCCTAAAAGAGGAGTTTGGTAAAGATGCGATGTTTTTCTCTTCCAAATTGGTAAACACAGTGGAGTAAATTGTCATGATGCTGACATTTTAGATCCATCTAGATATAGTCTAGACAGCCAGGGGGGTGTGTTATCTTTGCCAGTGCACTGATAGAAATCGTGTTTGGTGATGCGTCAAACAAAACTGTGTTCATTAATGCAACAATGTTTAAAAGTAAATTACCAAACGTAAAGTTACAGTAATACACAGTAGGCTGGAAAATGATTTCGGGCAACAATTGATGAGGGCTATTGCAATGTCACCTACTGTAAATTAGTATCCTTCTTTCAAATAATATGAAATACTTCAACAAAAAAATTCATATGATTTAGCTATTATTTGACTTTTTGTGGCGGGTAATGATACTTCGACACTGTGGCTTGTTTTCCCCCTATTGCTCTCTTTCTTTCTGGGTTGTGAGTTGTGTGTAAATGATGCCTCTGTGCAATTTGTTTCTGTCAGACTGATTAATGAGTCTCAATAACGTTACATATTAGATGGATATGGGAAGGTGCATCTCTACCACAACCAATCAATAAATCAGTGATCCCCACAACAGATTTAGAGGCCATGCCCGGAGCCACGATTCCCCAGAAGTCCCATGCAGATTAGCACGAGTGTTGTGTGTATACTGTACTTGTGAGTCTTAACTAAGACTAATAATGTATTAAGCGTTATCCATACAAAGTGACTACAATGTTTTTCAAGAAAAACATTAATCATGAAAAAAAAAACAGCTAGGCTGATAGCCACTCATTGCTCAAGTCCATATATCTACTCGTATTAGACTCAGAGAGGACAGATTTTTCTGCAGAAGAGAAATTGTACTGCTAATTCTGCTTCCTGGTGTAGCAGTCCAAATAGCTGTGCTGATGTAATGCGAAGAGCACGTACACAATTTTTCTGTATATGCCACCTTCCACGCTGATATCAGATTGTTTTAATTTTACAGCTGTAATAAATAATTTAACATTTCTCTGTAGCCAAACCAAATTACATTATGGCCATAGCCATGACTCCACAATATCAGGAAAGAATTTTTTGTAGATGAACTGTTGACTCTTTTTTTGGTGATGCTACATGTGGGACGCATTTAATCGACGGTTCTTCTGTGTGATAGTTTGCGACATTACAGGCAATGTCAAAAAGTCAAGAGAAAAAACAAAAAAAGTCAGTATTTAGTCAGTATTGATAAGGATGAGGAAGTGGGTTAGAAGCAAAAGGTCCCCGTTGATTCTATATGTAGTACAGCCAGTAATTTAGGGAACCATCTATGACTTCGGTGGCTGGAGTACGGCTATCTTCTGATACACTCTAGTGTTGAGGTTCTGGAAGACAGGAAGCTCAGTCCCAGTGCTACTGCAGCCAGTCGAGATGCTCTCATCTGTGCAGCTGTAGAACATTTTGAAGTTCTGAGGGCCCATGCCAAATCTGTTCTCCTGAGAGGCAAGAGGCACGGACTTCTCTTCACAAGTATGTGTGTGTGTGTGTGTCTGGACCATGTTAATTAAACAGGGGTGTGTACACAGACGACTCAGAAGCTCTCAACTGGCTCCACTTCAGCCTCATCAATGTGAAGGCCTGCTCATCCCTTTGTTTCTTCTCATCCATGGTTAACTTCTGTGTCAATCAATCACATTTGTTTTCTAAAGCCCTTTTTTCATCAGCACTTGACACAAAGTGCTTTTACAGATGCCAAGACGAAATCAGCAAAGAACAAGCAACAACAACAACAACAACAACTGATGGACAGTGCTGAGTGAACTGAAAAATGTCCATTTGTGTTTATTTATTACCCAGTCAATGAGCCCTCCCACCACGCTGCTTACTTGTCAAACTATCAATAAAATGTATTTTATAAAGCCCTTTCTACAACAAAGTTGCTTTGACAAACACACAGCAAGTTTATACACAGCGGCTAGGAAAAACGTCCTGATGGAGATTCTATTGGAAAATCTTTAGAAAGAAACCTAGAGAGGAACCAGGCTCTAATGGGTGGCAAGTACTACTCTGGCTGTGCTAGTGAACTTATAATAGTGTAATAATTATGTATATTATATATATATTATTTTTTTTAAATGCAGAGTCTTATAAAATAGTCCAGGTTAAATGCATGAGCAGTCTGAATGGGACAATAACCTGTCAGATATCATCAACTGCTTGGCCTGCAACATAACCAAGGGGCCTTGAGATGGGTCTACTACACGTCCTTAGGGCCGGTTGGTCACACAATGTGTCCTCCGCAATGGAAATAAAAAATAGACAGGGAAAAGTTAGACACTAGTTCCTTACGTCCCCGGCACAATAGTATAGCAGCATAAATCCTGAAACTGTGACAGTATAGGTTCCAGTGAAACTGTAGCCCTGAACAGGGTAAACACCGGACGGGGCAAAACAGGCCAGAAAATAATCCACCCACTTTACCAAGCATCAACCAAGTGACACCAGTAAACCACAACCACTCTGGGAAGGTTAAGTTTTACTCACAAACGTCCTCGTATTGACGTGAACAGCAATGTAGAACAATAGCTATCCAGTGACTCCACCCCCCAATTATAGCATATTAGAGAGAGGACATCCCAGGGGAGATGAGAGCCCGCCTGGCAAAAACAGCAGGGCCAAATGTGAATTCCTAGTCTTCCGTTCACCTTTGTACCCTGGGCCAAACTACACTTAACTATAGACGAAAGAAATTACATGATGAAACCAATCGACTGAGGAAAACAGAAATAAAAGACCCGTCCCGGTCGGCTGGGATGATTTGAGTCACCTCCAGTGCTCTTGAATGCATGAAATACTGATGATTTTGCCTTCTGTACTAAATTACTCATAAGCTAACTCCAATGCTTTAAATCTAGTTACATATTTCTTTCCCCACAGCTCTGACATTTAAGAGTGCTTGAACTGTAGCCCTCCCATTTATAACCAATATACATCAACATTTGGACCTTGAACCTCAATTGCGGAATACTTCTTCAGAATGTACCCTTTGTCTGGAGTATTTTGCAGGAATAAATCCACATCTTGACAACATTTCTGGTGTTTTTTTAGACTCCCTACATTATTGTGAGTGATTGGAAGTGTTTTAGGATAAACCAACAACGAGTTTAATAAAATTATTTGGCTTTATTGTGGACAGTGATATGATTCTAGATAGTTCTAGATAGTTCTAGTAGGTTTGCTTACCACCAGGATAAGTAGATGGCCCGCCTCCTATTGAAATGCAGAAATCTCTGTGTAGCGCAGTGAAATTTGACTAGAAATATGATACATTACAACCATATTAAAGGGCATGTGTAGGTAAATGGATCAATAGATACATCTCCCTTTATGTTCAGATCCTCAGTCCGGAAGGGCAAAGATCATGGGGAACTCAACTTTTACCTTACGTACCCGAATCTTTTTTTCTGTTTTATCTCATCATTAACCTAACCTGCCTGCTGTGCCAGGTCTAAATGAGTACCACATTTGTGAAACTGGGTTCAATGTCCAGAGTTCAGTTTGAGGGTCATAGAGGAATCGTTGGTTTGTTTGACAAGTGAGGTGGAAATTCACCGCATAATTCTCTTTATTATTATTCTCACATTTTTTTAACACACAATCACAGTTGTATTATGTTTTGCTCATGAGCAGAGAGTCACATAGTACTAGACTAGAATAACTCTGAGGACATAATGGAGACCGTAGGTATTTATGTCAACCAGAGGTACGCAGATGCTACCATGTTGTCGCTTGTCACTATCACATACAAGCGTCTGTATTTGCCACTAGGTCACCTCATCTCTGTTTTCCCCCATTCAGCCTGACTCCTCAAAAGGTTCAACATGAACAGTTCACCCCGTTCCCTGTATTCCGTAGAAGCAATGTCCTGCATCTAATGTTTAGTAATGTCCCAACTTCACAGAGACAATGGTTTTACACCCTCTCACAGCATCACCATTCTCCGAGAGGTAAGAGAAAATAACATACTGCTTTTAAACACTTTAATCATGAGAAATCATCACTATAGCTTACATTCCATTACAATAACATCCAATAATAATTCATTCTGTACTGCTTTTAGCAATAAACAATTTATTTATTTACGACTGCAACTTTGTCAGCATATTTCTAGTTGTGCCAGTTGTACTAATAAAGCCGTAGTCAAGGGGACTTGATGCCACTTCATGTTATATAGTTGGTGTTACTAAAAACATACGCCCTCCACACAAGTGCCCAATTACAAACGTGTGTGCTAGATATGTACTATATAAAACATATTAACCCGAAGTAAATGAGAGACAAGTTTTTCCACACCGGATAAAATGGTGTAACAGGTTACCTTATTAATTGATATACAGCTAGAAAAAAGCATAGCGTATGCTGTTAAACATTTAAGATTGAATGTATTATGTTACATGTTTGAGGTATTGGTCACCAGCCCTTTGAAAACATATACACTACAAACGTACATGTACAAACATGTGTTTATCATATGTTTTAATTTTCCCCATTAGAATATACCTGTATTATGCTTGAGAACTGAACTTGAAATTGGGGAACTATGTACAGAAGGTGCTGTCATTTCCGAACAGTTCATCGTAGATGCATGAAAATACCCTGAGATTAAAGCTGACAGTCTGCACTTCAATCTCGTTCCCATTGTACCCTTCCAGACAAAAAGTGCACGAGTACAGAACCAGAATGACAAAAATAGTCACCGTTCAATGAATCATGGTGCACACTGGGTATCTCCTAATCACATTAGTAAAAGCCATCAGGAAGCAGATGCGAGGAAACAAAGCAGTAGAACTTGAGAACAAAATCCAAAGACGAGTTGTACAGACCAAGATATACTTTACATGTATGAATAATAACAGACACGGTGTAAACCAAACTATGGTGTTAAATTCCCCCAGTGATTGCTAACCAGCCCCAGCCTTGCTAACAACAAAACAAGAACTAGCAAGAAGTGCTCACCCTAAAAGCCCGTGTAGAACACAAATCTCACCGCACTTGTGACAACTGGCAACGCAAAGCACCAGTGTGGGAGGGTAGTCGTGGCAGGAGTCACACATTTATTCATATATATATACACGTGGCACCTTTAGCGTTATATGTTTTGTAAAAAGGTTAATGCAATCTCTCAACTAGGCTTAAGTTGTTGCAGGGAATTATTAATCATTTTGTAATTGTATCCAGCGTATATACAGTATCTTGGTTCTGTAGCCTATGAGAGAAGATACAAGATTGCTGATTGCACATTGTGCTTCTATGTTTTTTGCTTCATTGACAATAAGAAATTCTGTTTTTGCAATGGTCTGTGTGGAAACCATGAAAATTGGTTCTAAAGCAGGAAACAACTGCTCACTCTGCTCAATTAAGTTTCAAAGTTGAGCCATGAATGTCATAGCTAAGATTTAGAGAAAATATCTGACAAAAAACGATTGTATCTGCTAAACTGACAAGTTAATTACTTAGCAATGGGGATTTGAGATTAAAAATGGAAAGGGGAAACATTTTAGTAACGCTTTATAGCTCAGTTCAAGTACCGACACACAGATCAAGTTGAAGTCACTGAGCAGGCAGACTTGTTTATTCAGAGCGACATTCAGTGGTTGGCTGATACCTCTCCATATACAATGGGGATAGACACAGGGATCGGACACATTGCAATGAAGTGTCTTTTAAAAATATATATTGAGGGGGAAGTGGAGGAACTATTCATTAACAGACACTTAACCGCTGGCTGGAGAGGTGAGACTGTTGAGGTGAGTTGTTGTCTCCAGGGGGCAGCCTCCCAGCAGCGGTTGAGGAGAAATCGCGGTTCTAGGTTCTGCGGCCCCTTGGCCCTTTTTCTTTGTGCAGCCTTTCTCCATCTTTGACTCCGGCTTGATTTGGGGCCATTCAGCGATTGAGGCAACATGACTTGCCTTGTCTTCTTTATTTTCTCCAGCCGCGTGTTTACCGATTTCTCTTCGGCTCTTCTGTCTGCTATCCTAGCGCCACTTTATACTTAGCTTGACAAGGCGCTAATGGGAGGTTGCCGAGCCAGGCCGGTCTGGCTCTGCTGAATGCCTGGCTCTGCTGACTGCCTTCAGGAGGTTCTCCTTTGGGATCGTTGCCGTGACGCTGATGCAGCAGACAGGGCGGGTTCATGCTTGAACAACATTCTTTTCGCACATCCGCACAAAATGCATTGCCAATAGAAGAGGTGTTTATACGGCGTAGTGCACTACGTCACAGCGAATCGTATGGATCAGTAACACAAGACAAACGAAATGTCATTTAAGGTACTCTCCCGTCTTGTTTTAGAGCTCACGTATCAATGAAATACACATCAAATCATGATGAGCACATCACAGGTAGGGGTGTCAACGTGGCTGCATGACGAGCAGTGAACAGGGCAGTTTCAGCGGTGAACTCGGTTTTCCGGGTTTGACTCTCGTTTAAGAACAACATCCTGGGAACATACCGACCGGCCGCTTGGTGCTGAAGTTCTTGCAATCCCTTCAGGGTCAGCTGACAGGCTCACCTTTGACCCAATTTTTTTATTTGTAAAATGTGTTTTGGCCGACAGTGATACCATGTCTGTTGCTCATTTCTCCACTAACTTTTACATGTTGTCTGAGAGAGAGAAAGAGAGAGAGATAGAGAGAGAGAGATAGATGAATAAGGGTAAGAGAGATCCGACAGAGGTTGGGAGTCGAGGGAGTCAGGCCAAAATCAAGTCTTTCCCTGCAGCTGCACCTGTCTGAAAGAGATGGATATATCATTCTTGTCATCAGAGTGTGTGAGTGCCTGGCTTGTGTCTTTTCTCTTTCTATCTTCACACACACACAGTTTTTTTTATTCTCAGGCTTTGCTTTACTCTTCTCACAAGGTATTAATTTCCACGACCAGTCTAGCAGAAATATCTGCTAATAATTTTATAAAAGAAAAATCTGTGTGTGATATGTGTGATATAGATAACAAAACAAACAAAAATTTCAATTGAAACTGCATTCATGCTCCATGCTCTTGTAAAGGCATTAACTGTTTTCATTTAAACAATCATGTACAATATAGGGAAAGCTCTAGACAACCATTCACTGTAAATTATTGTGATATTTCAACACATTATGCACATACAGAGAATTATTTTTTTTCTACTTTCAAGTAATATTTGGTTACTCCTTTTATATTGCCCTTTGCAGAGCTTTGCTTTGGTATCAGTTGAGACCTACTGTATGTAGAAAATATATCAGCCAAATTATATTTTTTATATAGTGAGTGAATGTTTATCTTGCTGAGGAAAAGTCTTTCAACCTATAAGCAGTCTTTATATACAATACATAAAATCCGATTTTTATGATATGGCTGAAGGAATTATACAAAATGTGCTTATTTTCCATTTGTATGTAAACAGAATTGCTTGGTAAAATGTATAAAAAGAACGCATACATTTTCCTGTTAGACTGCGTAATTATTTTGAGAGTTTTGGGGTTTATTTTGATAGAAAAATCTGCTGTCCTGGCTCCATGTGGGATCAGGTTTCACCATTTGGGCACAAATACAGAAGAGCTTGATTGGGCTGAGTGGGAGCTGCCCTCAGGGTAGAGTAGGATGGGCAGAAGGGCAGGTGTGTAACTAGGTGCTTGGGTGGGGATACAGGGTTTGAGCATAGCCTTTAGGTCCACTTGCTTTGTAGGAAAGTACCATGGTAGTGAATGCATGCTTCCACTGGACGTCAGTGGAGTGTAGGAAAGCGTGACGGGGAAAATGCAATATTTTGGAAAAGACCAGTGTTTGAACGGCACAAGTTGAGAGCCCAAGTATTATTCAAGAAAGAAGACAACAAGTGCCACTTCCTGTGTGAGATCAGGTCTTACTCTATGAATTTCATATCGCTTGAACCTGAAGGAACAAGTCACCACTTTGACGTTTGGCGCAGAATGACAGAGTGCTTTCCATGGTCATGCCACGGTTCTTTGTACTCTGGGAGAGAACTACTATGGAGTTATCAATGATGCGTGTCGACCATTTCGATGTCAGAAAGAGGGAAGAAGAAAAGTGATTTAGTGTCGCCCGCGTAGCAATAAAAAGAATCCATGTGAGGATTTGAC
The DNA here is from genome assembly GCA_029465975.1 of Dallia pectoralis. Taxonomy (NCBI): domain Eukaryota; kingdom Metazoa; phylum Chordata; class Actinopteri; order Esociformes; family Umbridae; genus Dallia; species Dallia pectoralis. The sequence continues at coordinate 11,852,199 of CM055740.1, read as the reverse complement.
TGAAGCAAGTAACTTGCTGTATAGAGAAAATAATAGCTTGCCTTGAACAGAGGTTTGGCAGGTTAGCTCCAGCTTTTGACGGATTGTCTTACATTCTGATTCAACTATTATCTCATTCAGTGTCAAATTCATAGTTAAATCAATGATGGCAACTTGGCCAAGCCCTGACCCAAAGACCATGAAATAAAGTAGAACATTTCAGCCAAACACATTTGTCTATTATAGTTTTGTTTATTGACCCAGATATTGTTAAGCAAACCAAACGTGTGCATTTGAGGTATATTACAGTGTCACATAAATGCAGGATGCGTGTGCAGTAAGAAACAAGGGCATTAAATACAAAAACGTATACTAATACTATATGCAAATACAAAGACATTACAAACTGCAACTAAATCACAGGAAAAACACAGTGATCAGGGAAACAGGTGAGGGCAATGACAACGACGTAATGACGCAATGACGTACTCCTCCTTGTTCCTGGGAGAATGACTACGGATCAGTTGTTAAAATCGCAATGCACTTAATCAATTGTGTCCGACTTTGAGCTGGATAAGGAGACAATTTCTATTCAGATACATATTTATTCAAGCTTGAATTTACTATAAAGGTAAAACAAGGGTGGGCGGTTGCGGAGGGACGGGTGGTGCAGCTGCGGGGAATGCAAATCCATGGTGATTGGTGATGAGTGTTTGTGCTGCGGGGAGTGGGAATTGTTGCTGAGATTGATGGGTAGGCTTGAAATATCAGGCAATGAAAGAAGCGCACCTGCAGACTGTAACAAAAATACTTTTTTGGCTGTCATCAACTTGGAGTTGATACAATCTTCCATGTTGTGATAATACATTTAAATAAGTGGCCCAGACCTGTTGGACCGAATGAATAGCCATCCATCATGTGGCAATATTCTTTTTCTGCAAGCACACAGTAACAAATCATTATATCACTGTAATAAGTGTAACTTGAAATGTCTTTGTTGTTGCTTGTACTACACTACTACAATTGTTTTTGTATGTACAACAATATGGTATTTTATAATTTTGTACGTTTGTCCTCATCGTGTATCCCCATAACACACATACATAAAAGGTCAAATATTCATGACATCAAATACACATGCTGTCTGTGCAGAATAAATAGCCAAAAACAAGTTAGCCTACGTAGGACAATATATGCATGAGGTTGTAATGCGAGAAGGAAAATATCCAAGGATGACACGTGATATGGGATTGTCAGAATAGTTTTACTGTGGGTAAATTCAAGTATGTTGGTTGTTTTTTATTATATAATCAAAAAGGATGATTAAAATTTGATCAAATTTGAGACATATGGATCTAAAGCCATGATATGTGTTTCACCCACTTACAGTCCTTTCCACAGAAGATATTTCATTTAAAAAACATTGTTATTCACAGATGAAACAGCTCAGATTTTCTGTTACTGTATGATAGTACCTGATGTGTTTCTGGAATTACCCTCCAGCTCTGTGTTTACCATATGTGTTAACATGTTTGCAATTCCATAACACTTGACATTTTTTGAGGCAGTGTTAAGTGGTGTACTTGATGTAACTGTTTGATAATGCTATTGTTTCAGTAAAGCTTCAGCTGGTGGACAGCCACTCTGACATTATCCTGTAGGATATTTTGTTTAAAATTGGGAATTCATTTTCCCCTCGGTGGCACGTTGTCCAGGCCCTGAGGCCGCGAAGCACGGCCAAGTGTTCCCTCCACCAAACATAACAGTTGAGATGATATTTTGATGTTGGTAAACTGTGCCATTTTTGCACCATACATAGCTGAGTTTTTTTCCGAACCATTTTTACTTTTGTTTCATCAGTCCACAAGACATTTTCCCAATAGCGTTGGGGTTTGCCAATGTGGTCTTTGGCAAACTTCATTCGGGCAGCAATGCTTTTTTGGGACAGCAGCAGCTTGCTCTGTGGAGTTCTTCCAAGGACACCCTGTATGTACAAAGATTTACTTATGGTAGAATCATTAACAGGGATGTTTGCCAGTTCCAGTAATATCTTCAAGCCTTTAGCTGTTACATTAGCTGTATGTTCTTCTTTGGCTCCTTGAGAATTATGCATTGTGCCTTCGGAGTCATCTTGACATGGCGCACACTTTTGGAAATAGTGGCCATGGTACAAAACTGTCTCTATGTTTTCTAACTGTAAATTGATGGATGGCTAAACACTCTGAGATTGCTTTGTCTCCCTGTCCAGTCTTCTGCAGATCAACTACTCTTGATCATATGTATTGAGAGGGCTCCTTTTTGCAAAGCATAGTTCACATTAGTTGATGCTTCTTACGAACAGCAATCGTAAATTGTTTGTATTTTATTAATCAATGTAGCTCTAAACCACACCTCCAAACTAATGTAATTAATTGAACTCCAGGTGTGCAAGCTACTTACTTCAATTAGCTTTCGTTGGAAGTAATTAGTCTGTGGGTTAACTTAGTTTTTCCTCCAGCACAGATAATGTGTAATGGGTGTGTTCAATAAAGACACAATAAATTATAATTGTTTGTATGTTATCAGCTTAAGCACATTGTGTTTGTCTATAGTTGTGACAACGATGACGATCCGATCACATTTTATTGCAAATTACTGCAGAAAATGCTGCAGATATCGTTCTGAACAAGAATCTGATTGTTTAAGTCTGTTTACACACGCATATTTTTTTCTGGCCACTAGCTGCAGCTTTTAAAACAATGACTTTTTCTTGTCACTGTATATATTTAGTTTCAACCCTAACATAAAACTGTGTATGGTCATAATTCATCAGAAACAGTTTAAGCTTGTTCACTTCACTGATTCCAATTCTAATTCTGCTTCGTAACTATCCACTGGGTTCTATGTAGGGTTGCGTGGTGTGACAGTAAAACTGTAAACTTTGGTTTCTGAAAATGATGATGGTCTGAATTTCAATAATGTAATTTTTTTGTGATGAACCATTAAATGGATAACTATTCGTCAGGTTACCGTTTATTACGGGGGGGGGTGCCACTGCCCGTTCCATCAGAGAATTGCATTACACGTTTTGCATATATTTCGGGATGTCCGCTTTGATCCCAAAAATAAAACAAACAGGCAAAAGGCTAAATGTTCTAGCATTTCTTTTTTGTAGGCCTAGTTGTCTAACCTTTTTGTTACACCCAGTACCTGCACTACATTATAACTTGCTGACAGAATTGCATCTGACTGTAAGAGAAAATCTTAGCTGGGAAAAACAATATGCTACAGCTGCGTCGTCCACACATTTTGGATTGTAATAGAAGTTGATACAAATACAGAGACTATAAAATGGAACAGAACAACTTGTATTACATGGGTCTGTTGGACCAAGGCTTCGTATTAGAGAGGACTGAAATAGCATTTTTCCAAGCAGCTGGTCTATTTGTGTATTTTGCTCTGAATATTATTTGTTATTATATAAAAAGGTACATATTTATATCTATATATCTAATAAAATATTTATCTGGCTACAATTACAGTCAAGATTATCCAAGGTGAGGTGCAGAATAAGCCAAATGCAGAATGTATCCTCGTTTTGGTGTTTAGTCCAACAATCAAAACCAACATTTAGCAACGAAGGGTAAAAATATATAAACTGTAGGTAACTGTAACTTTAAACAAAAGTGTGCACAGTGGCGGCTACTAATCATCAAAAAGAATATACATATAGAGAACGCTCACATCTATCGAACCGTAACTTAAATCAATGAGAAGCAAAGTGCAAACCAAACTACAGTGTTAAATAGCACCCAGTGATTGCTAACATGCCCCAGTCGTGCTAACAACAAAACAATCACTAGAAACAGGAAGTGCACCTCACTAAACAACCTGTGTGGAACAAAACTCACCACACTTGTGACAATAGCGTTAACCCTAGTTACTATTAGCTTTTTAAAGGGACTTTTAATTTAGTAATTGCGATTTTCATTGTCAATAGAAGAGAGATATTTCTAATTAAACATGTGGGAAGTGAATTAAGACTCCAGTCCATGTGAAACATGAATGAGTTTGTAAACATCTTTATTTCCGTTAGCGGGGGGTGACGTAATTTGCATATTAATATGCATAAGCATATGCATTTGCACTGTGCATTGCCGTGTAGCAAAGGCATCTCTCTCCAGCCCCCGCAACGCTTTTGTAGCAGTAGAAATTTTCTGGTAGTGTCCACAGCAAGCACATTATCCATCTCAAACTAAGAAAGAAATAAAAGCAAGACATTTGATTGATTGAAATGAACAATTCTACACTATTGTATCTACTTTCTTTTATGAACTTTGAATAATGAACACTGGTCCTCAACAAGGTTAGGAAAGCGGAAAGGAATCTTTCAAGGTTTTCTTTTGTCGTTAACAAATATGACTCAATTAGTTTGAACAGAATCCTGATGTGATTATCAACAAAGTATTGTCTATGAAATTATCCAGGATAAACTTTCTTAATCTTAATAAATTCCATACTGTTCTATTGTATGAAATATATTTATTTAAAAGCCCACACAACATGAACAACCCCCCCCCCACACACACGCACGCGCACACACGCACGCACGCACGCACGCACGCACGCACGCACGCACGCACGCACGCACATGTTCCTTCCACTGCTGTCGTTATGGCCATTTACAGCACCTGGTATTTGTAATAAATTTCCTTTCTCTCCCCGGCTGACTAAATACTCAAGGCCATACCATAGAAAACAGAGTTACTTATGCTGTGGGTGTGTTTGTGTGTGTGTGTGTGTGTGTGTGTGTGTGTGCAATTTGCATATCCCCTCTGTTCTTAAATCCTTGTCCCTCCCCCACTTTGAAATGGCAGCTATGAATCTTCATTGCATTTAGCGGTGTGGAAAGCAAATCTTCGTTGCCTAGGAGTGCAGAAAGCGGCCTTTCCCTAAATGACTATTGATGACAACGTCACACTGTAAGGAGAGTGGATACAGCATGGAAATTATGTAGCGATCGATCGATCAGGAGAGATATGAACAATGACACCCCATATGTGAAATGTGATTTGAAAGACACGTGACATTTGAAATACACGCGAAATAAAAACATGAAATTCTATTTCCTGACAAATGTATTTTCAAATGTGTTTTTTTCCTCAGATACGGGGACAGCGTAAGACTCACTGGAAACATGTGGTCTGATTGATTTGCGTGTGCCCTCGTAGAAAAGGTATCTGGGTTTGATGTATAATTATGAGCAGGGAATAGGGCTCAGGAAAGAAGACATTTGAGATAATATCCTCTGGGGTCCTGCTTGCTTTAGTCTTCCTGAGTCTTCAGCATTCTATGCCTTGAATTGCACAACCCAAAAGTTGGAGGGGATGGCAAACCGAAAAATCCCGACAGTGGCCGTAACAGAGATCCGTTTACTGCATTTTAAGCAAATGTTGAAGCTTGCTAATGTAACATGCTTAAAAATGCTCATTCATCTGACCTTAGTGGTTGCGTCAGCCGGAAAGCCTAGATGTTTAGCGGAGTGAAGGCAGGATGGGAACATCAAAGACAACTGGATGAATACTGCCCAAGGTCTTTCTAGCTCCAAACCCTCTGCAGCTACCAGAATTATTCTTTCTCATCGAGGGAAAACAAACTGATAGTTCACAAAGCGGGATGGCTTACAGGGCTTGTGTGCATTGGTGATATTTCCTGATAAACACGCTTTACATAACATTCACCCAAGGTCTACAAAACTTGTCCTTGGAAAGGGGAGTTATAAAGTGAAATGTTATTATGAGAGGAATTTGAAGACATCCGGAGGAGAGTGTTGATGCCAAAATTCCTGTTGGTATGGAGGAAACCGTGTACGGAAACGGATTCATTTCGGGTAATCCAATTAATGAGGAAACCCTTTTCTCATTTCAGGACGTATGTGTCCGCACCTGGAGTGTGCTAATTATCATTGGAACTTTGGTTTCTGCCAGTTTCTATGGTCAGATAAGACTTGCTTTTATAGCCTAAACACCGGAGGTGTTAGCTGTCGTCCAATACTGAATAGGGTTAGGATTATGTATATAGTAACCAATACTGAATAGGGTTAGGGTTATGTATATAGTAACCAATACTGAATAGGGTTAGGATTATGTATATAGTAACCAATACTGAATAGGGTTAGGGTTATGTATATAGTAACCAATACTGAATAGGGTTAGGATTATGTATATAGTAACCAATACTGAATAGGGTTAGGGTTATGTATATAGTAACCAATACTGAATAGGGTTAGGATTATGTATATAGTAACCAATACTGAATAGGGTTAGGGTTATGTATATAGTAACCAATACTGAATAGGGTTAGGGTTATGCATATAGTAACCAATACTGAATAGGGTTAGGATTATGTATATAGTAACCAATACTGAATAGGGTTAGGATTATGTATATAGTAACCAATACTGAATAGGGTTAGGATTATGTATATAGTAACCATTACTGAATAGGGTTAGGTTTATGCATATAGTAACCATTACTGAATAGGGTTAGGGTTATGTATATAGTAACCAATACTGAATAGGGTTAGGTTTATGCATATAGTAACCAATACTGAATAGGGTTAGGGTTATGCATATAGTAACCAATACTGAATAGGGTTAGGATTATGTATATAGTAACCACACGTGTGAAGTATTGTTGTGGGTTTGGGATGTGTGGGATGAAGTGCTGTTTTGGTTCAAAAAGGTCCTTGGATCCTTGTTAACATGCATGGCATCAAGGTCTCTGTCAGAATGTCCCACCAGCACAAGAATCTAAGGCATCTACACAAAAATGGCTCATTGACCACATAATCAAGCATTTATAATGGCCAACCCAGTCTCCTGAGATAAACCCCGTTAGAAAACCTGTGTGTTCTACCACCTCATCAAACATGTAGACTAGATTTTTGCAAGTGGATACGGCAGAAAGCACAATGCACAAAATGCAAGAGTGCCAATCATTTATTTTAGAAAGCTTGGTAAGATCTTTTTGTAGCGGTATGGTAGTTAGAAAGTAAAGAACTTTAAGGGCCAAAATGACACAAATGTTTGGCAGTTGTTTTATTGGTTTGATTAGCTACATTATCAAAGACAACAACCTCTCTCAATGTCTGCAAGACTCAGGAAATGAACGTGGACTTTGAGAAGCAGCAGAGTGGGGGTCATGCCTCCACAGATGTTGATAGAACTGAAGAGAGAATCTCCGACTTCAAATTCTTCTGTGTGTTTATCAAAGATGAGCTTACCTGGTCCAGGCAAACAGACTCTGTGGTAAACACGGCCTAAAAGCACCTACACGTTCTGAAAAGACCCAAGAAGTTTTGGTCTGCAAAAACTCATCAACTTGAACAGGTGCACCATTTAAACCGTCTTTTCAAGCTGCATTCCTTCCTGGTACGGCAGCTGCCCCCCTGCTGATCGCACGGCCCTCCAGAGGGTGGTTAAGGCAGCGGAACGTGTCATTGGCTGCCATCTCCCTGTGTGCAAAGCATGTATTATACCTGATCCCTTAAGGAACATCATAAAAGACTATAGCCACTCAGGCTACGGTCTGTTCACACTGCTGTCGTCGGGTAGAAATTACGAGAGCATCAGGGCACACGGTCTATCGGGCCTTAGGACTTAATCAGAAGCATGTATCATACTGATCATACTGATCAATGAACATGTTTGTTCTGGTCAGATCCTATGCACATCCAATGCACATTAGTATATTTTTATGTACCCATTTATATGTGGGCACCTACACTTATATTTAACGATTTTCTAATCATATTGACCGTATTACCTATTTCTACACTTGCAACAGTTGCTACTATTTTTAATGTTACGTATATTTTCACCATTATTTTTTATATTTTTCTTCCTCAGGCTTTATGGCTACAAACACAAAACACAAACACAGCGATAAGTTTGGGACAGCCGTGATCTTTTCCCAGGAGTGAGACGTAAAACCATCCAGGAACTCAAAGAACACTAGAACAACCTGCAGGTATCTGCATGCCTTTTTCCTCAGGTAAATTCGGAGTTCATTACTCCATTATCAGAAGACATTATACAAAAATTCAGGCAGGTGAGAATTCTTCTGTCTGTTGCCCAAGCAGTGGTTTTCAATGTGGGGCTGCCAATTGAAAGGAAAATGTGATTGATTTTATAAATACAATTAAAAACATTCAATTTTTTATTGTTATTTGTAATATTACACAATATGGAATCAAATAATATATTAATTTCAAAATCTTATTCGCCATACCCATCTTTGTCACCTGCCTGTTAAAAAATGCATTACTAAAAGTAAAGAAATATGTTTAGAGAGTGTTGCAAGCCCTAGTATTGTCGATGGGTTTTTAAAGACTTCTTGCAAAAGGGGGGCCCCGACCAGAAGCAAACGCTATTTTGGTTTGTTTTTCACCACACAAAGCACAGAGTTTTGACCAAAAGCTCTATCTTGGTCACAATGGACCACAACACATTTTCCCACATCACAGCTGTCACTGTTTTCAGGTGGTCACTATTACACCACTCAAATAATTGATATTACCTAACTATCTCCAACTACTGCAGAATGCTCTTTGGTTTCCACTTTTCCCTTTTTTTACAGCCTAACTAATGACCGTTCAACAGTGTGGTTTTTATCCAGAAAATATGACAGCAATTATAATGGTTCACAAGTTGTGGCCAATGTAAAGTTAAGTGAGTCTTGTTAGGGCAATTTCTTTCATCTAAGAGAACAGTGAGCTGTTACAAGAACACAGGAGGCAGGAGGACACAGGCACGGGGAGAACAAAGGTCTTTTAATAATGAACTAAATGGTAACAAATACTATATGAATTTAAAAACATAGGTCTTGCAGAGTCCATGGGTTGGCAGGTTGACATTTTGTCAGGACCAACAGCATGTTAGTCAGATAGTCAGAATGTTTTGACTCATCAGTTTTTTTATATTATGGTGGCAAATAACTAAAATGACATGTCAAAACAAGCCTGTGATGGTTTTCTCAAATGGTCAAATTGTGTTAATCAGTATGGTGACATTCCACAGTAATTCACAGTAGGCCTATTTGTTGCTTGCCATGTCATAAGAATTTCATTTTTATATTGGATGCAAGTCGATCGGTACATATGAAAAAAAATACTTTGACTTTGACCTAAATATTTAAAGAAATTAAGAAACAAACTTTTTGACTCATCTATCGGTAACATAGCGTTGACGTGTCACTTTAGCCTTCTTCAGAGTAATCATATTTCTCTTCAGATGTCTTAAGAGTTTGTTATTTCTCTTCCGGGCTCCTCTTTTCATGAAAACCAGTTGCTGTATGGCTGAGTTGGGATCATTGTCTTCAATCAATCAATCTTTATTTAATAAACCCCTTTTTAAAAATGCGTTTGTCACAAATTGCTAGGACAAACTGCCACCCTGAAACAGGGTTGATGCACAGTGGCTAGCAAAAACTCCCTGATAGGGTCAAATTTAGGAAGAAACCTTGAGAGAAACCAGGCTCTGATGCGTGGCCAGTCTTCTTTTGTCTGTGCCAGGTGAACATTTATTGGTAAAAATAGATAATAAATGCATGTGTGTACACAGACTTTAAAACATAATCAAAGCATGACCATTTGGACAAGCACAATCAGGGGCATTGAGATGCTTGTCGAATGGCAGCCAGAACCCTCAGGTATCGTCAGCTACTTGGCCTTACAACACAACCAGTAAGGCTTTTGGAAGGGTCAGCTACAGGTTCTCAAGGCGTGGAATTCTAAAGCTCTGGTCCATGGCCTCTTTGAAGACACCTAAAAGTTTGAATCTTTCTAATTGGCAGATAATTCGATAGTAGTGGAGTTCTTTGGAAGAAAGCTCTGCCTCTGGCTGTTTCTTTAGAAATTCTAGGCCTGCATCTTGTGATCTTAGGTTACGTGTACTGTAGGTATGTACGACTAGACATGTTCAGGAAAGTAGGATCAAGGCCAGGTAACGCTTCATAGTTTTACAAAAAAACTTTAACATCTCTTCAAGCCTTAACAGGCAGTCAGTGAAAAGAGGCTTGTCACATTCTTTTGTTCCACTTAAAATCATGATCAGCACTAATTTAATGGATACATTTTTCTGCATCAATTTACGATTTTTGCCAAATTCTGAAGATGAAAACAGCCAACCTTGATGAATATTTTATATGTTCATCAAAGTAAAAATCCAAAGTTTTTTGGATACAACCATGCAATCGTGTAGACCTGCCACCAAAATGTTATAAAACAAGCATTTAAGTATCTTTTTATAGCAACTAATTTTGGGAGTTATTAATGTTTCATTGAAATATACAACTGTCTGTCATCAGCATAAGAGTGAAAATGTACACAGTGGTTTCAGATGGCATTGCCCATAGGCAGCATATATAGTGAAAACTATAGTGGTCCTGAAACCGAGCCTTGAGGAACACGAAACATACCTTTGATATATCAGTGGAGAGGCCCACATATACCAACTGAAATCTTTGTGATAAATAAGCTCTAAACCAGGCAAGAAAGTTGCTTTTTCGTTACACTTTCTCTGTAACTGTATAAAAAAATAATTTGCCTCAAACTAGTTGGACAAATAAGTGCCGATATAAGTGCTTTACAAAATTACACAGTAATTTCAATCCAGGTCAATCTAGGTGAGTCACCTAGTTAGGTGGGTCTTCACTTAAGCAGTGATGATTACTTACAACTATGCATTAATTAATACTTCCACCTTGGTGGAGCACCACTTTCGTGCCAATATATTGGAAGTTTGCTTGAGTGCTCAAGTATTCTCTGCGAGCCAGGGAGCAAGTCAAGTTTCGTGTCATGCGTTGATTTTGTTTTTTATTCGGTGCAACTGTATCTATGGTCTTATGCAATGTTACGTTGAGATTCTTTATTAGATCGTTTCATCCCCACAGATAATGTAAATGTGCTTGATAATAACCTTCAGATTTATCTGCATCAGGCATGCTCATGAGATCCAACAGTTTTGAAGTACAGTTGAAACCAGATATTTACATAAACTTCAGAAAAAAACACAAACACTTTTATTTCTTTACTGTCATACATTAAATCAAAGTAAACTTTTTCTGTTTTAGATCTTAACATATTTTTTGCATTTGTTAAATATCAGCCTGGATGCTGACAGAGTGCGACGGTGAGTCAAGCAGTCGTGCATAAAGCAGCCAAACACCACTACGACTGGATCCTTTGCTGTTTGGTTGAAACGACGTGCCTTGGACTCTTGTGTTAGAACACAGAGGGAAAACAATAGGTCATCCAAAGTTGTGCACCACTCTTTACTGCATCCTTAAACTTCAGTTGTAGCCTATTGGGCTGTGCAATGGAAACCCGGGATATAGGACGTGGCTCCATATAGCCGGCTGATCACTGCTGCGCCATCGGTTTCACACGCAAACAGTTTCTCCGACCATCTGTCTTTATCAAAGAACATGTCCCTTCCCTGAGCAGGATGACGGCTGCGTGGTCACAGGGTGTTTATACTTTCAAATTGCTCTACAGGATGAACCAGAACCAGACATCAAAGTAGATGTCCTAACTGACATGGTAACAAAACTGGGGTTTTTTACCTTGATATCTGTATAGTGGTTGAAGTTTTAATTAATTCAACCTAAGTGTATGTAAACTTTGGACTACTTTGAATGATTTATCTATTTTTTAAGCTGCCTCCTTGACAACTCATCAATGTAGGGCATTTAAACCCTGGGCTGCATCTTGGTCTGATGCTTTTCCCTGTCGCAAGTCCTTTCTGCTTAACAACTCTGTACATAGTTAGAATGAGAATTGAACAATTGATAACATTGACCTGCAATATAAATAAGTAACTTTTGTTATCTGTGGATGCGACAACTAGCTTGTCATCACAAAACACAACTTCTACTGAACAAGTTAAAGTTTCACTTACTAGCAAATCACAAGGTAGTACTCACATGGTTTGCCCTTCTTGCCGATGGCATGGACTTCACGTAAGAACATCAGTAAGAACATCAGTATGAACAGCAGCAGGAACAACAATAACAACTGCAGTAAGAACAGCAATAAAAACTGCAGTAAGAACAGCAGTACACTCTTAGAAGTAGAAGAGCCTTGAGGTACCTTTTGGGGTTCCTCACCATTGCCACTGTGGAGGAACCTTTACTGCTCAGAAAGGTTCCTCAAGGAACCCCTAATGTGGGGATTTAGGTTCAATTATGAACTCATTATTATTATAAAAAAATATATATATAATAATAGCAGCAAATATGTAATAATATTACTATTAGTAGTTTTTGTATTAGTAAAACAAATAACATTTGCATAAATATATAAATCACAAAAAACACAATGTATTTATTATTGCATTGTTTTATTTTACTTTTTTTCCACCACAATGCTTCAACTTAAATTAATAATAGATTGTAGGCTATAGAACAACACAAATATATAATATTATATATATAAAAGTATACCCATTTTGCCATTCGCCATTTTGATGACAGTGGGGGAGATCTTTCCTTGAGGTGCACTTGACATGAGGTACTTTTCGATGAAAGTAGGAGTAGGAGTGTCTTCTTGTGATACTGGATGTTAAAAACAAGATAAATATACTTCAAAGTCGCCATAACCAAGGTGATGTCATCAACAGGCTGGGTGAGGACATCTGTGTAGTCCAGATACACGCCAAAACTATTGTCCAAGAAGGGGTTGGGACCCTTATATCCTAGGGCAGACAAAATATATATATCAAATGTCATTAATGTCATATGACATGCTGAGAATTACCCAGACAGTGTTTTGAACAACTGACAATAACACATACCTTCTTCTTGATCATGTCACCAGGATCCTCTTCGAATAAATGTGGTATAGGAGTAATGTAGCCAGGATCAATTGCAAACCTTAATTTGGATAAATAAATAAAAAGGTACACAAAAATGACATACCACTCGCACAGAGGGCGACTGTAGACAACTGGCATTTTTTTAATCACCTGTCAAGTTCAAATAATTGTTAGCTTTAACTAACATTAGCGAATTTAAACTGTGACAGCTAGCATCTTAACCACTAAATTACCTACCTTTTGATTGATTCATTGATCGTATAAAAAAACGGAATAAAAGTATTGATTAAAGTAAACTGTTTAACTACCTAACATACCTATTAACATACAAATGAACAAAAAACTACTAATAACTATCTAATACTCAAAATATATCTAAGAAGTTTAAACGCTCAACGTCTAAATATCCTCCTAAATTCTCTCTCGAGCGGTCGGATGCCTCAAGCACGAGACGATTCCAAGTGGATTCTCCCGCATCTATGGGCTGTAGCGATAGAGGCGAGCTGACCAATCAGAGCACACTGGGCTAGAATGTGAACCAGCTGGTACACTCTTTATTCAGCATTATATCAGTGTATTTAAAAAAATGGAAAAAACAAATAAGCTATTGAAAAGGTTATTCTTTTAGTCAGGAACATGGTTTACATTAACCGTTTTTTTGTCTGGGCAGATATTAGTGGCCAAAATGTTTGAGAGTTTCTTTTGTCAATTCTCCAAATTGAACTGTTAAAGGTTCCTCCAGGAACCCCCAAGCAAGCAAGGTTCCTTGAGTATCCCCAAGGTTCCTTGAGGCACTCCTAATTCTAAGAGTGTATGAAAAGCAATAAGAACAGCAGTAGGAACAGCAGCAGGAACAACAATAACAACTGCAGTAAGAACAGCAATAAAAACTGCAGTAAGAACAGCAATAAGAACAGCAGTATGAACAGGAGTAGGAACAGCAGCAGGAACAACAATAAAAACTGCAGTAAGAACAGCAATAAAAACTGCAGTAAGAACAGCAGTAGGAACAGCAATAAGAAAAGCAGCAGGAACAGCAGTAAGAACAGCAGTAAGAACAGCAGCAGGAACAGCAGTAAGAACAGGAGTAAGAACAGCAGCAGGAACAGCAGTAAGAACAGCAGTAGGAACAGCAGTAAGAACAGGAATAAGAACAGCAGTAGGAACAGCAGTAAGAACAGGAGTAGGAACAGCAATAGGAACAGCAGTACGAACAGCGCATGGATTGAACAGCACAATCCATGACAAAAGTGCATCTCTGTTACTTAGCAACAGCCTTTGACGAAGCTGCCAAATCTGTTACAAGTAATGTTTTAAGTTAAAAAAAAAGTCACACAATCCACCCGGAAGCAGGTGCAAACCTCCCACTCTGATGTCAAGTAGTCGTTACGTTGAGTCAAACTATTTTTAAATCAAGTAATTATGTCATACTCAAATTTGTTTTCCATTTTCTTTTTTTGCTAACATTAGCGACCTATTGCTAGCTCTATTTCCTGCAAACCTCACTCATGTTTCGATAATATCTTTACAATAACTATCAATAAATAGCTAAGCTAATAGCTTATTTCACAAAAACAGTGGCAGCTAAAAAAAAATATTGTTGCAATAAGAAAGTTCTAGCAGAAAGATGTTGAACTTTATATTGTAAGTTAGCTATTCTAGAGTAAATAATTATTTTCATGTAAAAAATATATTAAAAACCCTGTCTCTAAACAGCATCCATCAATGTATATTATATCAGCCGAATAAAGTGCCAATTAAACAAAGCAGCAGTGTAGGTGCAGGAATAGGTGTAGAACAAGGACACAGGTGAGGTCGTATATAAGTGTACAGGGCAACAAATACAAAAAATATGTTTGAAAAACAAGGGTTAAATACTCATATTGTTAATGCAATTATATAGCCTGGGGGGTGTTTTGATTGGTTCAGCTGAAGCAACACCATAACAGACGTTAATAATGAGAGGTTACATATTACCAAACACTGCCCACACTCCCAGTGATCCGTCTTTGCACAGGGAACCTGCCTAGTAGAGTTCTGCCGTTAAGCGTTTCCTTCTCAGCAAGGCCACATTCTCCATGGCCAGGAATCGTCATCTACCCTGACGGCCTCCATGAGGCCTAATCAAGACCTTATTACGACACCAAACCCACTCAACTTTCCTGATTATTTGCAAACCTATTCATCCTGCCCCCTTTTCATTTTTGTTATTTTCCCTTTCTAAAGAGACGCCGGGTATTTCGAGTCGCAGGAAATGTCCGGAATGCCTTGATAGTATGTACGAGTCTCCATTAATGTAATGAGGCTGCAGTAATGGTCGACGCGCTTCTCTTATTTACGCCATCTCTCCTTCCATCTCCTCTAGGGGATACGCTTTCTCCTCCCTAATAGCCTACTCGGTCTTCCTTTTCTTTCTCTTTCTCTCCTTTTCTCCGTATCCCCCTTATTACCTCCTTACCTTCATTACTCTACGGGTATGCAGGAAGCGTGCCCGTGTGTCTGTGTTTCCTAACCGCAAAAGTAACTCTCAACAATATTCACCCACGTCGACTTTACACATTTGGTTGTGTTGAAATCATTGAGTTGATCAACAGCTTGTCCACTGATCAAAAGGAATTGCAAATAAAACAGAACAAATGATGGATAACAGGATGGACATGGTCGGCAACAATGGTTGGGTAAGCATGTAAACAATGCTCAATTGGTACTACGGGGCCCAAAGTGTGAAAAGAAAAATAACCCCCACAAAATAACACCGCCACCACCAGCCTGAAACGTTGAGACAAGACAGGGTGGATCCATGCCTTCATGTTGTTTACATTAAATCCTAACCCCACCATCTGAATGTCACAGCAGAAAATCACCAGATTATTCATAATACTTTTTTTGAGGGCCAGTGCGAATTGTAGCCTCAGTATCCTGTTCTCGGCTGACAGGAGTGTCACCCGGTGTGGCGGTCGGCTGCTGTAGACCATCTGCTTCAAGGTTTGATGTGTTGTTACTTCAGAGATGCTCTTCTGCATACCTTGGTTGTAGTGAGTGGTAATATGAGTTACTGCTGCCTTTCTATCAGCTCAAACCATTCTGGCCATTTTCCTCTGACCCCTATGGCATTTTTGCCCAAGGAACTGCCACTCTCTGGATATTTTCTCTTTCAGACTCTGTAAGCCCTATAGATGGTTGTGCAGAAATCCCAGTAGATCAGCACTTTCCAAAATACTCAAACCAGCCTGTCTGGTAGCAACAACCGTGCCACGCTTGCCTTAGCATTTGTAATTGATTGAGCACAGTGGTTCTTATATTCCCTAAAGAGTTGCCAATCATTGGAAGTAACAGTGGCTACTGCTTTACGCCTGAGCCGGCACTTCTGCTGGAAAATCACAGACAGTTCAGTGGTAACCCATTGGATGGAGTGATTACTGTATATGATTTTCCTGAAAAGAGCCTGTTTATATATAAATAGTCTTATATATATATAAGATATTAATGAAGGCAAATTTATAAATGAGTCCAGTCAAGGCATCCACCCAGGTACTGTCTCTACTACGGACGATAAACTGCTTAGCGTGAATTATTGTTGTTTTTGGTCCTTTATTTCAGGCTGGGCATCTATAAATGCACTTTGTGGAAACTGTTGATATAACAAGGACTTTATACAAGAGATTTAATTGATTGAACTATGAATTGAAACAAAACAAGTAGAATTTATTTTGTTGTGATTATTGTTCTTTCAACTACTCTGAACTGATTTTCATTTCAACAACATTGTAAACATTACTTATTATTGATGCAAAAGGAACATCTCAACGTACAATAGACATAACGATGACAAATTATCTGTGATAATAAAAATTAATATATATTTGGGTTGCAAAAAATCATCCTGTGTGACACCTGTGCAGAAAAGCATTGAAGTTAAACACTCTCCTCACCAATTCCTAATTTATGTCACTGTATCTGTAAAAGCAATTAAGTTGATGTTATCAGGACTAGAGAAGGCATTAAAGCTAAACAGAGGGAACCAAACCTCCTTACCTATCTAAATTCATGATCCAAAGCAATACTGTTGTAATCTCACTATGAAATGTTAATATAATTATATTAAATACTGTAATACATTGAAAGAATAGAAACGGTTTTATTATAATCCAAATTTTATGCTAATACAAAATATATGAAACAGAACAGAAGTCTGAGCTGTTAACGTTTTCCTGCAGTTTGCCTGCTTAAGATACAGTGACCTGATTCAAATCAACTCGACTAGGCCGTGATTATACAGCGAGCACCATAATTAATTGGACAGTGACCATTCTTTTATTATTTTGATTTTGTTTTTAACACTTTTAGTTTGAAAGGAAATAACGACAACAAGGTTTAAGTGCAGATTGTCAGCTTGTAATTACAAGCTATGTCCATGCATACAGACGAACCGTTTAGCAATGACAGCACCTTTTGTACAGAATCCACCAAAAAACATTGGAAAGTTTAACTAAAGGTAGAATAGTTGCCAGTGTTAATGTTCGGTTCCGTATCCTTTGCATGCAGTGACCGCTTGAAGTGTGAGACACATCGTCATCACCAGATGCATCAATGAATTACGGCGCTCACAGTGTATATTTATGCAAAATGATGTGTAGGTCGCCTATGACGATACTGACTGCCAATACCTGTTAAGCATCCCAGAGCAATGTATCCACGTTCACAAAGAGCAGCCATAGCAATCCCATGATATAGTCTCACAAGTTCCTGTTGCTGTCTTTCTTTGTATTTTACCCTAACCGCGAGAGCACTTGTATTCCCTAGCTGGTTTGCATTTGTATCGATTCCAACATGTAGGAAATCTGACTGATCCTTTATCCATTCATTCCCTAATGTAGAGCAGCCAATCAGCCGCAAACCCAAACACCACCGTTTAAGGTTTTTCAGTTCAATGGCAATCACATTGTTGTCTTGCATCCAAATAAATACACATTTGAAACATCTATTTAGAGCACATTGTTTCTGGAGCTCCGGTTGTTACCCAGGTGTTGTCAAGAAAACAGAAGTCTTGTGTTGATCTTTTTTTGAGAACAGAACTTCCTGACCTGATGTAAGCGTAAGTAGCTGTGGAGTCTCTTTCTGGCAGTAAACGTAGGCACTCCTTTGATGTCCGTCCATGACCATCTTTCAGTCTGCTCTTAATATGTGGGCAACCTATTGATTGCCAGCGGTCCGGACTTTTCTGAAAATTTTAGATGATCTGTCGAGACAGTGGAATAATGAATTTAGAATTGCTTGGAAATGGCATCTTAACCCCTTCCTGGACATCAACGATCTTTCTTCTGAGAGGCTGTATAGTGAACTTGGAATAGCGTGTTCCCACACATTCATATTGGTTATGACCAAAATAGGCCTAGTTTCTAATCGTTATTGAAGGCAGAACCCTCCCATTTTAAATAACAAGAGGTCATTTTTAAATAAGTTAATTAGTTAGTTTACATGTATTTGGAATAGGAACCATCAAATAACTTTGAGCATTAAAGATTCTCACCTTTTTCTGTATTACGAGCTGCAGCTTTTTCTGTATTACCTTAATTAAGTTCAAGAGTTTCAGACACAGATGTCGGTGTGGCACTTTCCAAGATTGGTCTACAAGAGCTGCTGCCTGATTGTGGCCTCATCTTATCATCATATAAGATTGTAGCCAGACAACAACAAACACAGCAACAAACAATAAACATGGCCTTTTTAATATTTTCATACATGATGCAGTGGGCCACTGGGAAATTTTGAAGTCCATTAACAGATCAAGACTGGTCTTATATCTATGGCAAAACTCAAAAAACAAAAAACCGACTGACCCGTTGGACATACTTCTCTGTCATTACAGCAAGTAGGCTACAGCTTGGGTTAATATTTTATTTCACTTTTAGATTTCCATTCAATTGAAATAGTTTGGGAGAAACTGTACATTGATGTGTCCATGCGCTTTTTATATTTGTATGTTGGTATCTTTATAATAGGGATATTTTACACTTGAACTGTAATTTAGTGTTTTGTTAATGATTATTGTAAATGCAACCTCAAAAACATTTACAGATAAGCTATCAGTTTTCAAGCCATACAACTTTATTTACAGCGAAAAACTAAAATAAAGATATCTTACAACACATACTACACAGTTGAAGTGGGAAGTTTACATTCACCTTAGCCAAATACATTTAAACATTTTACAATTCCTGATTTAATTCTAGTAAATATTCCTTGTCCTAGGTCAGTAAGGATCAGTACTTTACTTTTAAGAATGTGATAAGTCAATGTAATAGTAAAGAGAATTATTTATTTGAGCATTTATTTACTTCATCACATTCCTAGTGCGTAATGGTGGTTGTACTTGCATGCTATTGTTTGTGCAGATGAACGTGGTACCTTCAGGCTTTCGGAAATTGCTCCCAAGGATGAGGTCTACAATATTTTTCCAATAATTTTGACTTTTCCAAATAGGGTGTTTTTCAGTGAATACGAGGAGAATTCTTACGTATATTTAGAGCAGTGTTGTGTTACGTTCAACATGGCTGCCTGTCGTGCCAGTAAATCCAACTCCCTATCTCCTTCATTTCATCACGAACACCTGTTATTGTTGACTATTGCCTGCACCTGTTTCCCTCATCACAGACCCTATATAAGTTCCTTTTGTTTGGTTCTGCTCATATGGAACGTTGTTTGGTCCAAATTTGTGATATATATAGTGTCTAAAATCGTGTCTATTTCACAAAAACCTGTGATACTGTGCTGACATTTGCCCATGTTCAAAGATTTAAGAGTATTAACACATAAAATTACCTATAATATATTAAATATAACATTTTATATATGGTCCATTAGAGCAAGCTGGCTTTGGGCTCCAATGAATTCCTATTTGACACAGAAAGGAGGCATTGTTCGCATGTATTTCACCATTGTCTTGTCAAATTAATAAAGACTGTAAGCCCTTATCTTCTGCACTGGTTTGCATTACCCTACACTAGATGAGGCTATAGGTAAATGTGTTTACTCCTTAGTGGAGGTAGGTACTGTGATAGATAAACTATTGCCCTCAATCAGCATTGTACTAATAGAGATTACCAAGGTACGACATCTTCGCAGTATCTCTTATTACATTTTTGTCTGACACTACAAACACCTGGGCTGGCGAATCTTCTTTCCGCCGTCTCTTTCTTCTCTGCTGATCCGCCCAAAGACTAATGGAGACACTTGTGACCCACTCGTTCATATTTCCATTTGGTCAAGCAGGAACTACCACCATAGTTTTAGCTCCTGAGAAAACATGTAGATAAATTGAAGGCTCCATAATAGTTTTTAGACAAATCATTGAATACCATAAACTCTGGTGTTGACATCAGTCAACTAGAAACATGGTTGTTTACTGAAGACCCTGAGTGTGGAATATATGAATAATGTTTTGAATTGTGCTTAATAACTTAAGCGTTCAAAACCACAGGCAACAGGGCTGGTGGCCTCTACAAGCTGTTGGACAAACAATAACGATAGTAAAACTAAAATTCATCAGATTTAATTATGTGTCTACAGTTGACAAAAAAGAAAAAGTTTCTAAACTGGTCAACTAAAACAGCGGCTGCTGGCATCATGCCTGGATTCACAATAGCAGGAGCCGTCAGAACGACTGTTCCCACACATCCACACCTCATGTTTCATGTTAATAATCAACCCTGCCATCATTACAGTCTGCTGATCAAGGTACTGTATGGCTGGCTTATCACAGGAGTCAACTAGGAATACTGTATAGAGTTGTACACTTCACTCCCTGGTAACAGTAAGTTAAGAAGAACAGCACAATCAAACAAACAGAATTGATGAACAAGCCAATATGAACAACATGATTGACATTTTCTACTTTGTTCATTCATGGACAAGTCAAATCAACCATTACCTTGGTACCACGTTAGGACAATTGTGTTTCTTCAGTAACCATTCCATTATGGTGGCTGTTTGACTGCTTCCATACATTTTGTCACAAGTGGTGAGTTATGTTTCCACACAGGTTGGTTAAAGGGATGCACACAGCTAGTTATGTTTCCACACAGGTTGGTTAAAGGGGTGGACACAGCTAGTTATGTTTTCTTACAGGTTGGTTATAGGGGTGGACACAGCTAGTTATGTTTCCACACAGGTTGGTTAAAGGGGTGCACAGAGCTAGTTATGTTTCCACACAGGTTGGTAATAGGGGTGGACACAGCTAGTTATGTTTCCACTCTGGTTGGTTATAGGGGTGGACACAGCTAGTTATGTTTCCTTACAGGTTGGTTAAAGGGGAGGACACAGCTAGTTATGTTTCCACTCTGGTTGGTTATAGGGGTGGACACAGCTAGTTATGTTTCCACTCTGGTTGGTTATAGGGGTGGACACAGCTAGTTATGTTTCCTTACAGGTTGGTTAAAGGGGAGGACACAGCTAGTTATGTTTCCACACTGGTTGGTTTTAGGGGTGGACACAGCTAGTTATGTTTCCACTCTGGTTGGTTTTAGGGGTGGACATGGCTAGTTCCTGTGTGGTTAGTTCATTGTTTACACCAGATTTGAGTTAGGCTAATCCCTGGGGCTATTTAGGTTGCTAGTTGGGTTGTGCACATTGCTTGGTATTTTTTATATTTCACGTTATATGGAGATGGATGTTTGAGTTTTAACTGTTTGAATATTGCTATTAAGTCGCTCTATAGTGCAGTTTTATTTCATTATAGTTTATGGTTTTTGGTCGTTGTTTCATGTTTGTTTTAGTAATAAATACCAAAAACGGAATACCTACTCTGCGTGTGGCTTTTCCCTGCACTTCAGTTCGTGACACATTTTGATTAATTCACCTACTTCCATACACACAACTGTATATTAATGCACAGGTTCAGATGATCCATGAGTGGAGGCAGAATTGCTGCCATCTGTTGTGAAACAAGAATCTACAGCACGCAGATGGCTCTCCAGCACGATCCAAGTCAAAGTCCCGTTCTGGTGGTGTGTGTGTGGTTCTGCCAAAGAACCCAGTGAACTGTAACAAATACTTTTGCAATTTAAATTTAAAGTGTCACATCTCTGGCGCCATCAGAATGTATTGAATGTGGTGGCAAGACTACAATTGGCGCACATGACTTGTTCATTTAGCAAAACCATAATGATGACATTTGTACCTAGACCTGAGGTGGCATTTGAAACGCTAATAGCCCAGGTCGTACACAAGCTTGGATGCCCAGAACAAGTGTTATTTATTGAAGCCTGTCTCCTACTGCGCATGATGGCTATAGGATTAATAAATCAAACTCTATTATTAATACAAACATCCTAAGTTTTGGTCATTAGTACCGGGGCAGTTTCACGTTCTCACTCACAATTGTTTGTCTCCCTGCCCCATATTAACAGGTGCCCCTTCTGGTTCATTGATTCAGGTGAACCTCATTGTTACAAGGGGGCGAACATACCACTATACAATGCCAAAGGTCCACCTTGTGCTATACAAACCTTATGACCTATTGCTTGTGTAGGTAGGTGGTTACACATACCCATCTGTCTCACCAAGTCACATGAAGGCAGGACACACTTACACTTTAGCTTCTGAATCTTCAGAGAGTTTAGCTTCTTATTTATGTGATATTAAGTCGTATTGTTTGCGTTACTATGTAGGTCACAGGATAAGACCTAATCAAGGGATCTTTGTTCAATATATTTTGTCTTAGTTTGTGATACAAACTGGGGTTGAAGTTTGAATTATTTTGAACTCCGAAAAAGAAGGTACCCGAACCCCAGCTTCTTTTTCTGACTTTTATTCCACAGATCTCGCTTAAATTTTTTATGGTTGAAATCCCCCAACCAGTCACTGTGTGAATTTTTTAAATGTATCTATCTGTGCAGTTTATTTTCTCAGAAAAACATGATACAACATTGTATTAAATCAATGAAGTAACTGTCTAAAAATAAATGGATATCTAGCAGAATAAATATTCCATACAGATTTTTTTAAGATACTTGGTCCTAAGCGACACACAGGCACGCATGCACACACACACACACACACACACACACACACACAGACAAAGATTCTACAAAGCCGTTCAATTTGACACTCAAATGACAAGTACTCAACAATGTCAATGATTAGCAGAGAGACAGATGTGATGTGAAGGGGGTGGGGGCCAGAGGAAGGGAAAATAACCCGTGAACGACGCTCTTTAGAGGGGGCATTTCGACCATTGAGAGGCTTTGATATTGTTCTGCCCCCCAAATTAACCTGGGCAATGTCTCCGGGAGAGACCCATGACAGCCCCTCTCATTGCTGCTGACAGATACACCACAGTGACCGTGCTGATGGGAAACCATGCAGAAAAATATGGAAATTGCCACTTAGGCCACTCCATTGGCCCATGTCAACATTCACACAGGATCGCTACACCTCTCTCTCTCTCTCTGTGTGTCTCCCTGTCTCGCTTGCTCTTCCTTAGGTGGGCAAAGTTTCTTGCACATGTCAACGTATCAGTGATTAGTTGAATAGCAAAGTGTGTTCCTTTTGGTTTGAGCCTGTTGCTTTGTTCGTTTCATTCTGAACGGATATATTATATAGATTGCTTCATGCGCCATCAACCAATGATCCGTATATATGCAGGTAGGTGGTGAGTGACAACCTTGAAAGGACAATTAAGCTTATATTTTGGGGATGAAACTACACAGCTACACAGCCACAAGACTTAATGAAGACATACATAAAGAGAAACATGGACAAATTAGTAATCACATTCTAATATTAAACATGTATTCTAGCAATAAAACATGTGCCGTTGTTTACTAAGGTTGCTCGTCTTATCGCAGCACTCCTGTATGGTTTCGAATAAACGTCAAGATACACAACATCCACCTGTCCTTGCACCATTCCGAACTCATGGTGGCAATAGGATGTTGACAATGCTCCAGGCAATCCTATCCACAGTTCTGTTCTCGTGCTTCTTGTGCTTGTTTGAAAGATTTGGTCTAAGAAATGGTAGGCGAAAATAAATCTTTCTGACTTCCCGACACAAACCAGATTCGACTGACTTTTCTTCAGCCTACATTTGATCCAGGTGTGAAAGTAACAAATTACAAATACTCCTAGTTCTCTGTAAATAACATAACTTCTATCAAATCTTAATAAGAGTAAAAAAGAACTATCCACAAAAGCTGCAGAACTTTAAACTGTTTAACTTAGTGAGGATCAATGTAAAACAAGTTAACTCTTAATGAAAACACATGATTTCTTTCATTTGCCTTTGATTCAGGCTAGTAAAATCATTACTGGGTTATGGTAATTGCTAATTAATTACTGGACTCTTTCATTGCCTTAATTTCTAACAGGATGTTTCGTTCTCGGGTTTTTGGACGGCTACGTTTTATGGAGTCATTCAACATTCTAAGCTTGCTTTTTAGTTGTGGGATAACAATTTTCACCAGCATCATAACAGCATAATTGCAGTGGTAATAGACGTGTTAAAGCAGATTGAGTAAAAAATAACAAAATCATCGAAGCAGAACAAACTATATACATGCATTGGCCAACACACACACAGACACACACACACACACGTCGTACATTGATGTGAAACTACCTCTACCACATTTATAAAATGCCCTCTCAGCACAACAGCACTCCATTGCAGTGGCATGGCACAACTCTAGGACTAGAGGGGCTCTGTAGGGACTTGGGTGCCCTGAGGGCCCTCCTCATTTACACAGCCGGAGCTGAAGGTCACGCCGCTCACATCACATGGTACAAATAAGTACATTACATCTTTATCAAATCTTAATGAAAAAATAAGGGGCGGGGGGGGCTTTAAAAAGCAATTACCCATGATATTTTGAAGTTGAATAACGGGGCGACGCTTTTCCTCATATGATAGGCTGAAGGTTGATATTAGCGTCATGAAGTGTCAGCGGTTTTCATCAGAAGTAATATAGGAGCAAATGAACAAATAGAAAAGAGCAAGAGTCAATCAATAACGAGTTATTTAGACTCGGAATAGATTTATTTTCAAAGAGAAAGGGTAAATCATGGCACGCATAGAAATGAAACACATTTTGACTGTCTCAATTCTACACAAGTACACAATCAGTGTTTAAAAGGGCCGACATGAAGAACTGAGCTCAATTTGAGTGCATCGTTTGAACCTCTCTTTCATCTCGAGATTTGTTTGATATTGCTCACGTTAAATTCAATGCGCATGACTAATTCAGATCAGATTGTTCCAGAAAAACCCGGTACACTGGGTCGGGTCTGCAACCCTCGTAATATATGTGGATATGTCACGCAAACTTTCTTATCCTCTTCACTTTAGTATTTTGTTTACCACCACCAATTATTGCTCTGCATTTTGAATTTAATAAACCAAGCTAATTTCGACTTGAAGTATCTCGCCGCTTGAAGAGTATAAAGGGGGATTAGCTGGCATTAGGCATGTAATTCTTTAGCACACAATTGATCACGACATAAAATTACTGTCTCTGGGTGCAGTAATGGATTAGCGTCAGGTTCGACTGTACCCAGAAATTCTGTGCAATGCACTCTGAAACACAGAAATAATCAGCTTGGTTTGATTCTTACATGGATTTCGATACATTATATGTATGCATTTACTTTTTGTAGTGACTCAGCGATCGTTGTGAGACCCTGCAACGGTAATATAAATATGGTTATTATTTCTGTGGTGAAGATGGATCAGTATTTTACAGACAGTGGTAATGAGCTACCATCTCACTAAATGTTCTAGTTTTACTCAAGCGCTGTTAAGGAAACCAAGTGATATTGGGACGTGGTCTTTAGCAGCTTTACTGGCGTTTTTGAATTCATTACTCTGGAGAGAAATTGCAGCCCTGTCTCATACGTTTTCAAACAATCAAGCAAATGTAGGAACATTGCACGCTAAACATGTCAGTTATGTAAATGTGTTTTCTTATAAAAGGCAAAATGAATCTATCTTTTATGAGAATTGATTTTGGCACGCCATTGGTAGTCATAGTGCTAATGTGGTCTTGCTGTGGGATAGAGATAGTGAGGGCTTA
Organism: Dallia pectoralis; assembly: GCA_029465975.1. Lineage (NCBI taxonomy): Eukaryota > Metazoa > Chordata > Actinopteri > Esociformes > Umbridae > Dallia > Dallia pectoralis. The sequence goes on along the minus strand of CM055740.1, from coordinate 11,826,300 downwards.
GAAGACATCACTAAAGACATCACTGAAGTGACAAACCCAATCAGAATCACACAGAGGAAACCCGTTTGGTCCCGCGATTGCGATTACATATGCAGAACAGGCATAATTGCTGAGGGTTGTTTTTCTGTGTGTCTTCCAAAAGATCTCGAAGACATCACTCAAATGACAAACCCAATCAGAATCACGCGCGCAAAACTGGTTTGGGTCTTGCAATTGCGTATGCAGAACAGGCATAATTGCTGAGGGTTGTGCTGTTTTACTTCCACAGTGGGATACCAGTAAGTGCGTAATGTGTCTGGAAAAAAAAAGACTTTTAGCAGAGGCAAAGAGCAATACAAAATTATCCTTGACACTACAAACAGAATCCTATCCCGTCCATTTATTCCATAATATTCTGTGTATAAAAAAAAGCATGAGTTAGTTTATTTGATAAACACGTCCATACAGACACACAACCCTTTCTAACCGGTTGGAATCAATAAAGGATTGCTGTTTACTGTATTTCATGGCACTATTCAGATCTGTTGTTATCGAACCCCATCCAGATTAGATTGGATTGCCTCTGCTACTGCCTCTAACACAGAAGATGCTGTTGTGTATTTCAAATGGATAAAGTCAACCCAAAAAGTGTGATATTCGGAAACAGCAGGAATGCTTTCTAAAACAAATTGCTTCTTTCTTAGAGCAGTAAAGTTTTTAAACAATGGTTCGTGTTACGTTAAGTGTCTCGTTGATCCAAATAGCACTTTCATTTAGATGAACAGGACACATCAGAGATACATCTCTTATAGTGTGCACAGAAGAAATTGCCAGTTGAAGCACGTCACCGTCCGTGTGGCAACGTGTGACACGATTCCGACGCGTACTCCTCTCGGCTACTGATGTCTCACTTAATGTGTGTTGGAGTTAAATGAGTAGTGACGTAGTCTGCTTTTGTAGATCCTTCCAGCTCCATGAAATATTGTTTTACATCGAGAAGCAACTTAAAAACATTGTACCAAACGCATTGTACCAAAAATTATTCTACTTCACTTGCAACGGCATCTGTTCAACCGAGAGTGCTGCAGTATGTTAGTTACCAGGTAAACGACATTGTCTGCGAGTGCATGCACCTTCCAGGATATTTTTTATGGCCAACAAACCACATGCGCATATGTTGCGTCTCACCAATCAGCAAGAGTTTTGCAATTGCTAATATGAATAGAAAAATGTATTTACATATTATGTCACTGTTATTTGTATTTTTAATAGGATCTTAGCTATTTACCTATGGCATGAAAGCAAACGCTGCCCTAATGGTAAATGCTATGCAGTTCTAAAGCTGTCCTTTTCACACCTTTGTCATAAATGGAAGCAACACCACTTTGCCTGCCTCTCCTGCTTAATTATATAATTGTATTGATTAACCCCTCAATATGATCATCCCCAATGGCTAGTTTAGATTTGAGCATCCCAAGAGTGACAATTGGGTGTGGGTGAACATTTCAGTATAGTGGAAAGAGGTTAGGGTGTGGATATAGAGTATTCCAGCATCATTTGATCATATTCATCACAGATATGGTTTTCATTGCTAGAGGCTTAGTGTATCTATAGATCTTAATAAACTCCTAGGCCTCCATTAGGACACAGAATGCACACTTGTCAATTAATTATCATTCCCTTGTGTTGAGAAGCATTTTTTGCAGATGGGTAGCTGCGTATCTAAGCCGATGCTTCCTAAAACATCACATAACCACAGAACTAATGAGCAGCATTGATATCGCCTGCGGCTAGAACGCCAATAATCAGCCAATGGTAATTGGAGTGTCTGCGTGAAATTGTTGCAGATAAAATGAATACAAAGCGACAGGAAATCTGGTCAGTTTGGCATTACCTGTAGAGGTGAAAGCAACACATGCTTTGGCAGAGAGAGAAGGAGATCTCAGAGGACATCAGGAAGACGGTATGGAGGGCACTCATCTCACGTTACTGTGTATGCTTCAACAACAAGAACTCTGAGTGGAAACGGCATTCACGGGAGAGTTGCTAGGAAAAAGCCTCGGCTGTCAAAAAACAACCCCTACTGCCTTTCTTAACTTTGCCGGAGAATACCTGGACAAACTGAAAGTCAATACTTAGAAAAGATACGTCCAAAATTGCCTGTTATTCTATGTTTGGCCCCAAAAAAAGACAGGGCAGTTTGTTTGTCCTCCCGGTTTGGTTCGTTTCATGGTTCAGAACTCACTGTATGGTTCAGCCATGGTTCGGTTTTAAAAAAGTTAAGTGAACAAAGTTAACAACAATTTGATTTCCATGTTGCAAGCCTTCATTTGTTGCACAAAGATTATGCACATTTGACGTCAACAAATCTTGTGAAAAATATATTTTTGATTTCACGGTTCGTGTTGGTGAATTTGTTGGACTGTGCTACAGTCTTTCATCCCATACCTAGCAAAAACCCAACACTGCCTACCTCAACGTTACTGGTGCAAAATGACGTGACACAATTATTCCTTTTTGAATTTTTAATGCTAAAATAATGACCATTACATTAAGGAATAACATCGTTCTCATACTTTTAAGCAGTACTGTTTGCCATAACTGTTCCAGCTGATAACAATATAGTATGTACAGCTCTGTGATTAACTGTAACTATTGATTAATGGTAATTAATGGAATTACTAGGAAATATCGAGTCGAGACAGTTCACATACAAATGGTTATCTATCATTTAATCTTCTTCGATGTGGCCTAATTGTCTATGGCAAATGCATGAGCACATACGCATGTACGTATCTTATGCCTCCCTGCTTCAGAGACTGATCTATTAAATAATTTTATAAATGTTGCCAGTATCATTTATACTCATAATCACTCTTAATTGGATAAAGCCCACTCCGGAACACATTAAATTACTGACGAGCAGTGGTAGTGTAAAAACTTACACAACTTACACTAGCTACTTACACTACTTGCACTAGCTACTTACACTACTTGCACTAGCTACTTACAATAACTACTTAAATCAGCAACTTACAGTAGCTATATAAATTAGCTACTAACACTTGCTATTTAAATTAGCTAGTTACACTACTTATACGAGCTCCTTACATTAGCTACTTACACTAGCTACTTAAATTAGCTACTTACACTGGCTACTTAAACAGCTACTCACACTATTTACACTAGCAACTTACATTAGCTACTTACACTACTTTCATGCGTGATATGTTTTGGTTCTTAGGACAGGTATAGAAATTAAAGAGTCACATTTTTTCAGATAGATTTTAGGTCATAATATTGACTGCTCATTTATTGTTTGGTCAGATCTTTCATCTTTTACAGTAAGGAAAAGTTTATTTTGAATTTGTTTTACTTTTTGAATTGACTGCACTTGAAATGGAATTGACTCCAACACTTGTGGTAATGGTAAACCCACAGCATATTACGAAATGAAAATGCCATATTTTGCATTCAGACATCTCAATTCCAGAAACCAACGCCTAAATGCATATAGAAGTCTGGTGGACCATTGCTTCAAATCTGATCTTAATTTGACAATAACATGCCAAGTAACAGAAAATAAATAATGTCTTGCCATGCTGGAAAAACATGTCTAGTGCCAGTGTTCTACTGTTACTTTTACACCCTAAGGATTTTAGTTTGAAAGATATAATATTCAAAGAGGAGAATGCGTGTGTCAACAATTTGTGGAGTAAAATATTCGATTTTGTGAACTTGCGCTTCTGTAGGTTCTGTGGGCGTCTTGACCAATCAAATTAAAGAATATTGGCGGTCGCACAGGCCAAGAGCTGCTATAGGCTTTGTGGATGTCTAGACAAATACGATTCAAGCATATCAGAGGTTTGGCAGTGTAGACCGAAACTTCAAGGTGCTCTTAACTCTAATTGTTTCATACCAAGCGTGAAAAAGTCGTATAGGCAGTAGTCTACAACAAAACACTGTTAGCAATTTGACATAAAAGAAAGGATCAGAGGCGAGAGACTTGAGAAATCCCTCAGGGACTTCCTTATGTTAAAGGAAAACAAGCTGCTTCGTTAGAAGCCTCAACACAAAAACTACAGCACGGTTTTGTGTATCTCCAAAAATGTATGCTTTCATGAGTAACCCTGTATATGGCGTTGTCACAACAGCTGTCATAACCTGTTATAAAAAAATATCCCTAAAAAAGTTATGTTTTATTAATTTATAACAGCTATTACTGCTAGATGACCATGTTATAACCCAGACACAATTCAACCCAAGGAGAACCGTCCAACACCACCCATAAACATAACAAAACTACGGTAGTGTTTGTCAGGCACGTGCAACTATCAGCTACGAAGCAGGGCATCAATACTCACTGCTCCAAATGTACATTCATCTGATTTGCGTGGGAGAAATGTATGTTTTAGTTTTAGTTAATTTAAGGAAGTCATTAAATTTAAAGTAAATAATAATCTATTTGTATTTAACCTTTATATAACCAGATAGGCCGATTTGAGAACAAATTCTCATTTGCAACGGCGACCTGGCCGTTCTAGACACTTCAGAGAACAGGGAAAACATATATTTGTGTACTAAAGTTTCTGCTATCTTTAATTTATAGCTCATGAAACATAGGATCTATCTTTACAGTAGTTCCGTCTCGTATGTTATCCATTAATCCAATTAATGTGTTATCCATTAATCCAATTAATGTGTTATCCATTAATCCAATTGATGTGTTATCCATTAATCCAATTGATGTGTTATCCATTAATCCAATTGATGTGTTATCCATTAATCCAATTGATGTGTTATCCATTAATCCAATTGATGTGTTATCCATTAATCCAATTGATGTGTTATCCATTAATCCAATTGATGTGTTATCCATTAATCCAATTGATGTGTTATCCATTAATCCAATTGATGTGTTATCCATTAATCCAATTGATGTGTTATCCATTAATCCAATTGATGTGTTATCCATTAATCCAATTGATGTGTTATCCATTAATCCAATTGATGTGTTATCCATTAATCCAATTAATATGTTATCCATTAATCCAATTGATGTGTTATCCATTAATCCAATTAATATGTTATCCATTAATCCATACTGTTATCATTGTTGTTTCACAAGTATTGAATTCAGATGTGCACCTAACAGGGTTGGGTTGCTGTGTCAAGTGACTCCTAATGCTTGTTTACACGGTCATAAACTGTATCAAGCTGTGTTGGGTAAACTGACACAGAATGGTGATAATGCTTATTGACACTCATAAGGTGTGTTAAGCAATTCCAAGTAATTTGACACAGGAATTCATTAACACATTAACGCCAAAATACATGAATTACCGTAACTGTCGCAAACAATTAAAATGAAGCAGTTCATCAGTTAAACTTCATAGACTGAACTATTAAATGATTATTTTGTTACTGAGAAATAAACAAAAGCGGAACATAAAACATTATGAAAGTTTTGGCCGGGGTGGTCCAGCTGCCTCTAGACCTCTGTCTACAGGCACATATTGATTCCTATCTGCGCCCCCTATCTTCCACGTTTACCGTCACTTAATAAAGCATATCCGATAAAGTGCCCAAAAAATATCTTAAACATTATGAAGGGAATGGAAGGACATAATGCAACTCTGTCTAACTGGGCTTGTTTCCTCCAATGTATCTGTCCATCAGGCTACACGTGCATGAACATGTGTACATGTAACTACCTAGTTCAGTCCTTTTGATGGCAACAGGACAGCAAGAACATGTTAACAGCTTTTTTCCTCATTTATCCTGTCGGTAATGACACATGACATAGGAGGTGTCTTAGTTCAGTTAATGACCGCTGCCAAGTGCCGTGGAAGCGCTGCACCCATTCATTTCCAATGACAACTGAGAGTCGACAAGCAATCTGTGCAGCTCCGCCACTGGTCTGCGCGATGCAGGTTCCAGAAGCAGTCTACTAATTTAACAACGTCATGATTATGCAAATCACCTGCTGTGAACACTCTGCAATTACCAGTCACAGGGTTGCTGTCTGTGTTTTTCTGAAATCTCTTCAGTGTCGGACAACGATGTTCGATCCCAAGTCGCCCTCCGACCATTTCTAGGAAAAGGAACGCAGAGAGAAATATGTTTACGAGAAAATTGTAATGGCGAGACAGCCGTGACCGAGTCGTGTTAGGCTCTAAAGGTAGACGCACCATTGTTCCACTAGGAAGGATTATTAAAGGTGTTACCAGGGCCAGCCCATGCCTTTATGCAGAATTTATTTGGGGGCCCCTCGGTGCCACCAATACAATATTACATTCCTGTTTCTATATAAGTGGGGCAACATCTTTTCCAATTTTTTTAATGTTTGAGCATTGGACCCACTGAATTGATGTGCTAAGATACCTAAATTGTTTAATAAAATCTTTTGAAGATAATTATTACTTTTAAGTCTTCTTTGAATGTGTCAGTACAGTTTAAGTCAAATTTGCTGCCAGCAAAAAGCTGTATAGAGATGTGGAAATATAATCTCGTAGTTATGAGTCACTAACATACATTTGCAATATATGTCACAACAACTTTACGTGTGACAAATTCTTTAAAATTTTATACGTGAAACATGTAGACTACTTGTGACATTTCTTGGGTGCCAGAATGTATTTTATGTAATGGTAAAGTTAAGTTAAGTCAGCGGTTTTAGATGTTATGGCATGTATGGCATGGCAATTGTTATGTCATATAAAGTGTAACATAAACTGTTTTCATTGTAGCTGTCGAAACCACACTACCACACTGTGGATAAATGCTGGCAGACTAGCCAATAGACAAGGGAGCAATATAGCATTGGGGTTGAAAGAGAAATGTGATTACATTGGGGAGGCCAGTGCTAGACGAGCTTGAATTGATCCACTTTCAGCCCCCCTCTCCTTCTCTTTTGAATGCATTTTCAGAGACAATAAAAAACGTCAGCATTCTGTAGACCAGGGCTTGAATGCCCAAGACTTTACTTTTTTGCTAACTCCTTCAAAACACATTAAAAGAACTGTGATATACTCAAAGGCAAAGACATCCTCACACAGAAGAATCTGCTTTTATCATCGCGCTACCTCAAAAGACACTGGCAACAACCCTCTAGTGTCCAGTTTCTTAAATGCATTGATATGGGTCCATAAAAGTATAACAGTTATTTTAAAAATATAGAAGCATACAGCATAAAGAAAAGTTGGTTTATTCCTGGATCAAAAACCTTGCCAAAAACATTTTGTTGTAACAATCTATCTTTCATTTTACATGTATTTATATAATTATTATTTTTTCGGGGGGAAACCAAACAACCTGTTGCCATCACTACCAATTGATTTATTAAAGCAAGGAAGCATTTGGCTTCATTTCATTTACTGTGGTATGCTCTCAATTATCTGAATATATGTAGACTCGAGACCTTCTACTGGACCTGAGGGACAAAAGGCATGGTTATGTTGGTTAGGTTGGCTTGGTTCATTGCGTGTCGTGCCCTTTTTTACTAAAATAAATATGTGCGGATGCTCTTGCTCATTGGCTCTCATTCATAGGGATGTAACTGCACTGAGATGAGATTTACAGAAGGAATACACTTCGCCTTACTTTCAAACATTAATCAATGCAGGACAGTAACAGCTCATGGGACACACAGATGTACTGTATGCAGCAGAAATACATGTGCTAGAGGCAGTGCTTAACCACTGCTAGTCAGAAAGGGAGCCATAGATTTTCACATGGTTCATAGCCATGTTAACGTTTAAAATTTTATGAACAGGGACCTCAGATATGAGTTGAGCAGTGGCATGCTAATGTGAAAATATTAGTTGTCCTGGTGAATCCTTAGAACATACCCGTGAATTCTCCTCACATAAGAAGGTATTTCACTGAGATTGCTGTTCACTTAGCTACCACTGACAATGAATCAAATCCTACTAACGCCAACAAATGTCCTAGTGAGAATGATTACATTCCCGCTGACTTAATTCCTGCTGACACTGACTCAAGTTCTACTGACAATGACCAACTGAGACTGTGCTAATATCCACAGGTTGTAAAGCGGAGCTCTGGAGCTGTTATCCCACTGCTATATTTGGAAAATATAAAGAGGGACAAATATGTCCTTTAATCCAAGCAGGAGAGCCTTCCTCCTGCAGTCATTAATATGTAATATCGCTGGATTACTGGATCTGTGGGCAGCTTAGTTTGTTTGCCCACAATTGAGTGATCGTCTCCGACAAGCAGGTGTGTCTGCCAGTCCCGAGCTTAGTGAGGTGTTTTCCTAGGAGCCAAACCCGGAACATTCTCCGTGGTGTGAGGTGCCAGGTGGAGTAGGTTCACATCCACCCCGGTGACAGTTCGGACTCCATGTAAAACCGTGGATGCTGCAGTAATGCCTGCGCAAATGGGTTTTCTCTTTGCAGAATCGTCAGAATACAAAGAGCAATCTGCATAAAGGGCACGGTTATTTGAATATGGCGTGTCAACTACAGTGGGGTCCTCGTGCAGAGCCATTTGTTTTCAGCCGAGTGTTCACACAGCTCAATGTGGTCGCTGATGATCAATCAGGATCATATGAGACTAGGATCAATAAATGGCCCGTGTGGCCGTAGTCAGACTGTGAGTGAAATAGCACACAGGCTGTTGCTGGCAGCTGCAGATAGAGGAGCCTGATTTATTTCCTCTAGAGAACAAAGGTACAGACTGACAGATGTCCCTGAGTCATGGTGCTACACAGCACAAGGGTCTAGTGGGGAGGAACGGCAGAACGCACTAACTATGTATTTGGGAACATTTCCTGTGCAAGATATGCCGTGCGCCAGAGCAAATCTTTAATTTTACATGTATTGCAACCGGGTATGTTGATATTTTTTCTGTTTTGTGGTATCTCTGCGGGCTACATGTGCTATACAAATCCAATGCTAGTGATAATGGTTTAAAACCAACAACCACTCCACACTTCTGTGTCTCCACTTCACCTGTTCCTTTGTTTTCTAGTGCCAGTAAAGACCTGACAAGTAAAGTGTCCACTTTCGTTAAAAATTACCTGAACAGTTCAGTTACAATTTTGGCACTCAAAAAAATCTGTTATTTAATTTTGTCATTGGCTTTATGTTGTGATATATTTGAGAGAAAAAATACAGAGCTGAGATATATTGTGGTCATCAGAATATAAATGCACTAACGAGGACACAATTACCATCCCATTGGCCTCCACCTGTGAACCATTAACGATGCCGTCACATATCCAGAATCAAACCCCTCTGTTTTCAGTAAAATGAAAACCAAAGAGCAGTTCACAGAAGTTATAGATACAAATGCATTAGGAAAGAAGTACAAAATAACATTCCAGTATTTGGATATGCCAATGAGCACACGAAAAATAACCAGTAATTGTAAGGTTTATTCTGTCATCCAGGTGTCCGGGCCGGGAAAAAGAAACTCAGCAATCAAGTGGCGTAATTGTGCACTCGTCGATCACGTTAAGGGCTCTGCAGAAAACTTGTTTGTAGCAAAAGTAGCATTTTGGCAGCCTCATGGGAAACGGTTTTGTGTTCGTCTGAGACCGAGTTCTGTTTGGCCAGACCTCAAAACGCTACGAGCGGCACAAACCGAACACTTCCCATGTGCCTCGGCACATACCATCTATACGGTGGAGTGTGGCGGTGGCAGCGTCATGTTCGGGGGAAGCCTCTTATCAGCGTGGATTAAGCATCTTGTTAAAACGGAATGAATAATGGATGGAGCTAAAAGAAGAATGGCTCAAAATCACTCCCAAACTGTGTGTGAAGCGGATACATACTTACCGAAAGCCTTAAAGCTGTTTTTTTCTTCAGCGAAAGGTGGCTCTACCATCTATTGCTGTGTCGGCGTTGACTACACATGCATACCCTAAAAAAGGGATATTTCCATAAAATATCTCACTATAGAATCATTGATTTTGTGTGTCACTGTTGTGTTGTCGTGTCCCCGGGGGAGATGCTCAGGAACCCCTTCAGACCTGATGTTCCAAATGGTGGCAGCTGTATAGGAGGGTATATACACTGATGGAAAACATTATGACCACTCACAGGCGAATCGAGTAACGCTGGTCATCTCCTAATGAGGGCACGTGCTGTTGGCGGCACACATCTACAAAAGTGAGTACACCCCTCGCATATTTGTAAATATTTGATTATATCTTTTCATGTGACAACACTGAAGAAATGACACTTTGCGGCATTGTGAAGTAGTGAGTGTACAGCTTGTATAACAGTCTACATTTGCTGTCCCCTCAAAGCCATTAATGTCTGTGTCTTGGCTACAGTCAGGCATGGTGGTTGGAGTGTCATGGTCGATGGGTGTACTCACTTTTGTTAGATATTGTATATATGTGTATATCTGGATGATAGCTTTGCAAGGTTGTGTCCTGTAGATATTTAGGCTAGAATGTGTTTAGAATGGTGCTCAAGTGGGGGCGTTTATAGAGGATTACTGGTGGATAGTTGGCAGCCTTTGATAGATGCAACATTGTAACCAATGGATTCACAATGGGAATAAAACCATAAATGGTAGGTAACTACCATTATCTACCGTTTAATAATCGATGATCCACTTCTCAGGGTTGGGGGTTAGGTCGGCCTGGTTATATATTTCTGAAACGTAAGTACTCTAGGAAACCAATACCTTAAACAGTTGTGTTTTTAGGTGATACACAGATGAGTACATCCTAGGGTGTATGTCTCATAGCATATGAAAATGAAATGCAGTTTAGACTAGGGATGTCCCGATCAGGTTTTTTTGCCCTCGAGTCCGAGTCATTTGATTTTGAATATCTACCGATACCGAGTCCCGATAAGATATTTCTATAATATTTTTAAAGTAAAAAAACTGATCCAGAATGTTCCTTATTTTTTATTTAATTACCTACAGACCGCAGACATACGTTCCCTTAATACATCCATGAGATATACTCGCACTTTCCGCTTCAAGCTGCTTCCGTGTTTTACTTTGCCGGCATTTAACCAATTGCGTCTCTGCAACAAAGTGATGTCATGCCGCACGCGTTGCTGTTTCTGTGTGGAGTCAAAAGGGTCTTACTTTGCGCCACCGCATAACTATAGATGTGTTAAAAAATAACGAGAATATATATACATATATATCCGAGTCCTGATCGGGAGGTAACGTCCGATTCCAATCGAGTCTGAAACCTCGTGATCGGGCCCGATTTTCCGATCACTTAATCGGATCTGGACATCCCTAGTTTAGACCTCTCTATATATGCTCCTAACATCTAGTTCTCATCACAAAGCTACAGGCCCCAGGACCCCTGTAGAAAACATATGCTGAATAACAGCCATATATGGGCTTTAGGCCAAATGGAGAACTAGGGATGGCTGGCCAGAGAGGAGATAGACAGGAGAACTACATTTGACTGGTAGGAGACTCAGATCCATGTCGCTTTATGCCCTAAACACACATGATGTTCTACATGTTAGACAGAGTACAGTTCCACGTTTGTAAAAAAATCAAAATATTTAATAACGCATATTTTAAACAAATAAAATATATATTGGCGCTTTTCCACTGCACAGAACCAGCTCGCCTCAGCTTGACTCGACTCGGCTTTTTTGGTTTTCCACTGGGTAAAAGTTGTACCTGTACCTGCTTCCAGGTACTTTTTTTCGTATCACCTCAGGCGAGCTTCTGAACGAGCTGAGGCGTTACTAAAATGTGACGTGAAAACAAGGCAGACTGCTGATTGCTCAGAGAATCGTCACTATTCACTGCATCATCATTGTACGCGCCAGATGTAGTATCCTGAGTAATCCCACCATATATAAATATATATATATATAAATAGTTTGGCCAGAGATTGTGTGACAGCTGTACATATTATCCATTACGAATACTATGGCAAACCGAAAGAATACGCCGTGAGAAACAGCCACATATCGCGGATCAAACACAGCATACACTCGATTTCCTCCATTGTCTTATGTGTGTGTGGGTAGCGAGTGTTGGTAGGAGGACGCGGACCTGAATGAAACACGCTTCTCTTGTCCGGTAGATTATACAAGTAGAAAATTCTAACACGGCGCATGTAGTACATCCGGACTCCATTCATACTACCCGGATTCATACTATATAGAACGTACTTTTTTAACGGTCGCAAAGTTTGTTCTTATTTAAATGTAGTACATACTCAACATAGTACGCGATTTCGGACGCAGCCTGTGTGTCGCCGCGTCGCATAGAAGATTACGTCACAGCATTTTCCTGCCGCGTCGCTATGACGACCGGGTACTATTGCGCAGGTACTATCTGCAATGGAGAACGGAGCGAAAGCGAGCGGAGCCGAGTCCGGCCAAGTCGAGTCGAGCTGATTCTTTGTAGAGGAAAAGCGCCATATATGTAGGATAAGTATTTATATATATATATATATATGTATATATATATATAGATATAGGATTCATATACATTGTATCTTCCACACACCAAATGAATCAGGGCATATTTATTTAATCATTAGAATATGTTTTGGTGGAAAGGCCATGGCAGGTATTAGTGGTTGATATTAGTGGTTAGCTTAGGCAACCAAAAAGTTAAAAGAAATTATACAAGTTATGTCTTATAATGTATCTAGTTAGTTAGTTAGTAACATTTTTCCATTGGCTACAGTCCTAATGATGCTGAAATGATGTCTCAGTATTTCTTCTGAAGCAACGGCATACCAGACGCACACACACAGCGGGTGTGTTCTACTAAATCTTTATCTTGGAAGAAGTTGGAGAGTGGGGTCAAAGGGGAGGAGCCTCTTGCCTTCTCGTTCGCTGGGCAATGAGAGATTTCAGGCACAGGGCAACCTGAGTGTATTAACGCTCTTTTAGGCCAGATCCAGAGACATAAAGTGGCAAGTAAAGTGAAATCAATATTCAGGACATAAATGCCTCCTCTCCATTGCTATTTATGGCAGATCCCGCCTACATTTCTCTCTGGGCAACCTTTTTTGCCACAATGTGAATCTGGACCACGCTACTTTTTTTTACGGAAGACAAAAAATCACTTCAAAGCGCTTTGAACATCTCCGGCCCAAGACGTGGCACCGACGATGGCTGGTTGTATGGCGGAGAAAAGATAAAAACGTGTTAACCACAGCAGAAACATTCGCGTGGTAAGCATGTCACATGAATCGCACACAATGTTCACAACTCAAATATCAACCAATCAGATGTATTTCAGAAAGCCCTTTTACATCAGCAGTTGTCCCAATGTGCCTTAACAAGACACCCAACATGAAACCCAAATAAGCAGCAACAGATTGATGCACAGGTACAACGCACTAATTACATTCATGTAGACATTTCCATACAGGTACTGTATTATCGTACCATCTCTGAGTACTAGATACTTTCTGAATACGCTCAGTTCTAATATAAAACACCTAGCACTCTATTAGTAGACGCCTGCTGTACATGTGAAACACACCTACGACACAAACCTGCCGGAACTCAAACAGTAGTTCGCAAATTGTTGCTATAACACAAGGTCATGTTTTATAACCTGTGCCTTCCATCTCCTGGCAACATCAATATTAGTTAGTGCTCTGAGGATCTCATCTTGCCTATCGTCTGATTCTTTCATTTCACATAAAACCAAAGAAATTATAGGTACTATAGGAGGTGCAGGATCTACTGAACTTGAATAAAGCTGGCATGGTTCCTGTCGTTCAGCCTGCATTCCTTCTGTAAGAGAACAAAGCTTGTCGTACCACTGCACAAGAGATTAGAGGGGCAGTGTTGTATAGATGCAGTGGGTAACTCATGCAGTGTATGGGACCTAATGAAGGGTAGAATGCAGAGAAACTTTCCCCTAAGCTTGTCAGCCACAGTGAGGGAAAGTGTTGTGCTGCCCTCTAGCAAGTCTGGGGAGTACTGCAGCCAAAGCTGCTCACAGACCAAATTCCATTTGATAAAATCCCCTCATATCTAGACAGAAATATCCACTGCAATACAAATAAACACTTAATACATGTAGATTGCATGGCCTACTTGTTGCAGTAGGTGTGTAATGGTACATAACACCGGAGGCATTTCCATATTAGTAGCAGCTGCCTTTCAAATTTGAATTGATCTTTCCAATCACCATGATATATGAGCAGTGCCAAATAGTCCAGTAGACATTGCCAGCACTTCACTATGCAATATTATTTCACCTATTGTGCTTCAGAAAGAGGCATGAGACGTCCAATTGACAAAACTATAGCAAAAGAACCAAGAAATACTGTATAGGTTTACGATACATGCTCTGGACAGTAAACATTTTCATGTGGCAACATTTTTAGATTGAACTTTATTGTCATTGGGCAGAAGTGCAGAAGATCTGCGCAAAAATATATGGAGTACAGTGTACGGATGTGCAATTGACATGGATAAGTATATGTGCAGGTATTCAGGTCAATAATGTAGCAGATTGCAAATGTGCAGAGGGCAATACAGCGGAATAACATGTGCAAGTGCTAAATGGAGAGTACAAACAGTAAGCACTGTGCAAATGGCAATATAGTAAATAGGCTAGCATTGTGTATGGCAAGAGGTAGATATGAGGAGTACAAACAGTAAGCACTGTGCAAATGGCAATATAGTAAATAGGCTAGCAGTGTGTATGGCAAGAGGTAGATATGAGGAGTACAAACAGTAAGCACTGTGCAAATGGCAATATAGTAAATAGGCTAGCATTGTGTATGGCAAGAGGTAGATATGAGGAGTACAAACAGTAAGCACTGTGCAAATGGCAATATAGTAAATAGGTGTCACGAGTGGTTAGGGGGCGTTGCTGCACTGTTTGTATTTCATTGAAGCACTTCCTGGGTTTTGGTTTATTAGTCACGGCTGTTTTCATTCAGTCATTAGTCCGGGCTATAAAGGGGATCTAGGATTATTCACAGTTGCTTAGCATTGTTTGTTTGTTTCTATGTCACGGAGTGAGTAGGGTGAGTGTTTGGTGGATAACTGTGTTTCGAACGGTATTGTTTAAGACGCTCTGTGCGCACTTTACTTTCGTTTAGCCAGTTAGCTTTTGTTCGCCGTTATCGGTTTGTTTTGAGTTCCTGTCCTTATTTAATAAACCTGATTGTTAAAACGGATCAACGACTCTGCACATGGCTTTGACAACACTACGCCGGAGCATCCGTGACAGAATGCTAAGCCACCCAAGAGGCCCGCAGAGCCGGACGGTGAGTGGATTCCTCGGAGGGGCAAGCTATAGCGCTCCGAGGTATGAAGCTCACCGTCAACCCACGGAGCAGCAGGAGCAGCGCTACACCTGGCAGGGTGATTGGGGGTCCGACTCCCTCTCCTCGGATGATGAGGAGGCGTTCTACGAGCGAGTGGAGGAGGACTCCCTGGAAGACGCCCTGCTATGGGATCCCGTCCTCAGTCGACTAGTCCCCGCAACATCGGACGTCGGCTGGGGCGGGCAGAAGACACCGCCCACTGTTCCGGGGCTGCAGCCAGGGCCCGCAAGAGCCCTGGAGCTACAGCCACTACCCCCGCCGTGGGAAGACCCTTTCAGACCACCTACCTCCGGGACAGAGAAATCCCCGGAGGGGTTACATAAGCAGCCCCCGGCTGTCATTAGGGCGTGGTGGAAGGCATGGCTGGACTTTCAAGATCTGACGCCAGAGATCGCCTCCGCCACGCCTGCGCCTGAGATGGCCTCAGCTACGCCTGCGCCTGAGATGGCCTCAGCTACGCCTGTGCCCGAGATGGCCTCAGCTACGCCTGTGCCCGAGATGGCTTCAGCTACGCTTGTGCCCGAGATGGCCTCAGCTACGCCTGCGCCCGAGATGGCGTCAGCTACGCCTGTGCCCGAGATGGCCTCAGCTACGCCTGCGCCCGAGATGGCCTCAGCTACGCCTGCGCCCGAGATGGCCTCAGCTACGCCTGCGCCCGAGATGGCCTCAGCTACGCCTGCGCCCGAGATGGCCTCAGCTACGCCTGCGCCCGAGATGGCCTCAGCTACGCCTGCGCCCGAGATGGCCTCAGCTACGCCTGCGCCCGAGATGGCCTCAGCTACGCCTGCGGCCGAGATGGCCTCCGCTACGCCTGCGCCCGAGATGGCTGTTGCCGTCGTCACGCCAGCGCTCAAGATGGCTGCCGTCGTCCCGCCAGCGCCCAAGATGGCTGCCGCCGTCTCGCCAGCGTCCACGATGGCTCCCGCCGTCTCGCCAGCGTCCACGATGGCTCCCGCCGTCACGCCAGCGCCCACGATGGCTCCCGCCGTCACGCCAGCGCCCAAGATGGCTGTCACCGTCACGCCAGCGCCCAAGATGGCTGTTGCCGTCACGCCAGCGCCCAAGATGGCTGTTGCCGTCGTCACGCCAGGCCCCAAGGTGGCTGCCGCCGTCACGCCAGCGTCACGATGGCCTCAGCTACGCCTGTGCCCGAGATGGCCTCAGCTACGCCTGTGCCCGAGATGGCCTCAGCTACGCCTGCGCCCGAGATGGCCTCAGCTACGCCTGCGCCCGAGATGGCCTCAGCTACGCCTGCGCCGAGATGGCCTCAGCTACGCCTGCGCCGAGATGGCCTCAGCTACGCCTGCGCCGAGATGGCCTCAGCTACGCCTGCGCCCGAGATGGCCTCAGCTACGCCTGCGCCCGAGATGGCCTCAGCTACGCCTGCGCCGAGATGGCCTCAGCTACGCCTGCGCCGCTACGCCTGCGGCCGAGATGGCCTCCGCTACGCCTGCGCCCGAGATGGCTGTTGCCGTCGTCACGCCAGCGCTCAAGATGGCTGCCGTCGTCCCGCCAGCGCCCAAGATGGCTGCCGCCGTCTCGCCAGCGTCCACGATGGCTCCCGCCGTCTCGCCAGCGTCCACGATGGCTCCCGCCGTCACGCCAGCGCCCACGATGGCTCCCGCCGTCACGCCAGCGCCCAAGATGGCTGTCACCGTCACGCCAGCGCCCAAGATGGCTGTTGCCGTCACGCCAGCGCCCAAGATGGCTGTTGCCGTCGTCACGCCAGGCCCCAAGGTGGCTGCCGCCGTCACGCCAGCGTCCACGATGGCCTCAGCTACGCCTGTGCCCGAGATGGCCTCAGCTACGCCTGTGCCCGAGATGGCCTCAGCTACGCCTGCGCCCGAGATGGCCTCAGCTACGCCTGCGCCCGAGATGGCCTCAGCTACGCCTGCGCCCGAGATGGCCTCAGCTACGCCTGCGCCCGAGATGGCCTCAGCTACGCCTGCGCCCGAGATGGCCTCAGCTACGCCTGCGCCCGAGATGGCCTCAGCTACGCCTGCGGCCGAGATGGCCTCCGCTACGCCTGCGCCCGAGATGGCTGTTGCCGTCGTCACGCCAGCGCTCAAGATGGCTGCCGTCGTCCCGCCAGCGCCCAAGATGGCTGCCGCCGTCTCGCCAGCGTCCACGATGGCTCCCGCCGTCTCGCCAGCGTCCACGATGGCTCCCGCCGTCACGCCAGCGCCCAAGATGGCTGTCACCGTCACGCCAGCGCCCAAGATGGCTGTTGCCGTCACGCCAGCGCCCAAAATGGCTGTTGCCGTCGTCACGCCAGGCCCCAAGGTGACTGCCGCCGTCACGCCAGCGTCCACGATGGTCCCCGCCGTCACGCCAGCGCCCAAGATGGCTGTTGCCGTCACGCCAGCGCCCAAGATGGCTGTTGCCGTCACGCCAGCGCTCAAGATGGTTGCCGTCGTCACGCCAGCGCCCAAGATGGCTGCCGCCGTCACGCCAGCGTCCACGATGGTCCCCGCTGTCACGCCAGCGCCCAAGATGGCCGCCACCGTGCCGCCAGCGTCCACGATGGCTCCCGCCGTCCCGCCAGCGCCCAAGATGGCTGCCGTCGTCCCGCCAGCGCCCAAGATGGCTGCCGCCGTCTCGCCAGCGTCCACGATGGCTCCCGCCGTCCCGCCAGCGCTCAAGATGGCTGTTGCCGCATCGCCGCCCACAATGGCTGCCGCATCGCCGCCCACAATGGCTGCCGCATCGCCGCCCACAATGGCTGCCGCATCGCCGCCCACAATGGCTGCCGCATCGCCGCCCACAATGGCTGCCGCATCGCCGCCCACAATGGCTGCCGCATCGCCGCCCAAAATGGCTGCCGCATCGCCGCCCACCATGGCTGCCGCATCGCCGCCCACGAAGGCCGCGCCACGACGACGCTCACGATGGCCGCCGCCACGACTACGCTCACGATGGCCGCCGCCACGACTACGCTCACGATGGCCGCCGCCACGACGACGCTCACGATGGCCGCCGCCACGACTACGCTCACGATGGCCGCCGCCACGACGACGCTCACGATGGCCGCCGCCACGACGACGCTCTCGATGGCCGCCGCCACGACCACGCTCACGATGGCCGCCGCCACGACCACGCTCACGAGGGCCGCCGCCACGACTACGCTCACGATGGCCGCCGCCACGACTACGCTCACGATGGCCGCCGCCACGACTACGCTCACGATGTCCGCCGCCACGACTACGCTCACGATGGCCTCCGCCACGTCGCCCACGATGGCCTCCGCCACGTCGCCAACGATGGCCTCCGCCACGTCGCTCAAGATGGGGGTCGCCCCGCCGCTCAAGATGGCGGTCGCCACGCCGCTCAAGATGGCGGTTTCTATGCCGCTCAAGCTGGCAGTCGGCCACCAAGGCCCATTAAGGGCCAGACGCGCGGACATTCCCCCTGTTGGGACTGACCCTTTGGGGTGGACTGTTGGTTCTCTCCTGTTGCTCCCGTGTTGTTTTTTTTGTTATCTTTTGGCTATCTGGGGAGCTAGCCTTTTGGTGGGGGATACTGTCACGAGTGGTTAGGGGGCGTTGCTGCACTGTTTGTATTTCATTGAAGCACTTCCTGGGTTTTGGTTTATTAGTCACGGCTGTTTTCATTCAGTCATTAGTCCGGGCTATAAAGGGGATCTAGGATTATTCACAGTTGCTTAGCATTGTTTGTTTGTTTCTATGTCACGGAGTGAGTAGGGTGAGTGTTTGGTGGATAACTGTGTTTCGAACGGTATTGTTTAAGACGCTCTGTGCGCACTTTACTTTCGTTTAGCCAGTTAGCTTTTGTTTTGCCGTTATCGGTTTGTTTTGAGTTCCTGTCCTTATTTAATAAACCTGATTGTTAAAACGGATCAACGACTCTGCACATGGCTTTGACAACACTACGCCGGAGCATCCGTGACAATAGGCTAGCATTGTGTATGGCAAGAGGTAGATATGAGGAGTACAAACAGTAAGCACTGTGCAAATGGCAATATAGTAAATAGGCTAGCATTGTGTATGGCAAGAGGTAGATATGAGGAGTACAAACAGTAAGCACTGTGCAAATGGCAATATAGTAAATAGGCTAGCATTGTGTAGGCAGAGTACTGAAACAGTGAAGAATGCCAAAATGTAGATATAATATACGTTTGGTCCTGCGTTGGTTCTGAAGATTTAGGTACCAGATTTTTTACATACGATACATTACATTTATGAGCCAAAACAATACGAGTGAATAACATTGATCGTCTTCTAACAAGGACCAAAATGTAGACGATCAGCTGGTGAAGGGAGTGTGATGCTCTGGGTAATGTCATGCTGGGAAACTCTGGTTGGGGCATTGATGTGGACTGCAATCTGACACACACGCCACCTACCTAACCAATGGCGCAGGCCAAATATACACCCTAATGACAACTCCCTGATGACAGTGGCCTCTTTCAGCAGGATATTGCCCCCTGGCACATTGCCAAGATTGTCTGAGAATAGTTGTGGATGAACATAATGAAAACTTCAAGGCGTTGCCCTGGACTCCAAATTCCCCAGATCTCAATCCGATTTGACAAACCAACAAGTCCGATCCACAGCGACTCCACCTTACAATTTACTGGACTTGAAGGATCTGCTGCTAACGTCTTGGGGCCAGATTCCACGATTGTAGAATCAATGACTCTGTGGATTGGCGCTGTTTTGGCGGAGCACAGCTCCAAAAACCATGCAGGAACTATAGAGGAAAGCAGTGTATTCTGTCTATAATACAGTAGCACCGTCACCAGATCTCAACCCTACTGAGCTGTTGTGGGAGAAGCCCATCACGCCAATCCACCTTCTGGGTGGCAGGAAGCACGGGAATCTCATTGTAATCGCTTCAGATCAGAGGACTATTTGGCCATAGCAAAGTTTGAAGGACACGGTCATTGTTTTAATACGAAATCATCATGTCCAACACCTTGTCAATTACTTTATTGCCTATTTAGTTTTGCTATATTTCCTATGCAAACCAATTTCATTCATGTTTTAATGTCAAACAAGGACATTTCAAAATGACCCGGGAACGTGTGAACGGTGGAGTTCATATGGTGCACACATTAGCATGCGTTATTTTTATCAGTATAACAGCTGGACTAAGAAAGTAATACAGTATTTTGTTGTGAATCTTAACTGTTACATTACAAATTTCCAGTTTTTCACAATTTCCTTTAGAACAACGCCAACTATAGATTTTTTCATTTCATTCTGTGGCTCACTAAACAATGTTGAGGCTCCCAATGGCTCTGTTTCGTCCCTCTTTGACTTTTCCACATTTGATTGAATTACCACATGAAATAATGTCATCCTTTTTTCAAAGTGTGATCTGCTAATTGTTCAATATAGCACAGAGGGACACCCTCCTCTAATCTTGTTTAGGACTATAAAAGTTCCTAAGCAGGCTCTGCATAGATCCACCTTAAAGAAAACAGGAGTTTAAAGTAGTAAGAGCATGAGAGCTGTGCTGTCACAGTCAGAAAGGGACAGAGAAAACAGAAGTTTAAAGTAGCAACAGCTCTCTGCTTGTTGCTACTTTAAACAGAAGTTTAAAGTAGCAACAAGCAGAGAGCTGTGCTGTCACAGTCAGAAAGGGACAGAGAAAACAGAAGTTTAAAGTAGCAACAAGCAGAGAGCTGTGCTGTCACAGTCAGAAAGGGACAGAGAAAACAGAAGTTTAAAGTAGCAACAAGCTGAGAGCTGTGCTGTCACAGTCAGAAAGGGACAGAGAACACTGAAACATATTTCTGCGGGTATAAGCGTTTGGGCCACAAACCTTGGTGTTGAGCCACTTGCAGAACTCCGGGAGGAAAAACAGTGACAGCCCTTCTCAGAAATAGATCTACCAGTCCGTACTGTATCCACAAGTCTATGAACATGGCAGTGGCTGGTTGTCCTTGTACCCAATCCCCCTGGCTGTGTATCTTGCTGTTACATGTTTAATGCACTGTCCTCATCTGGTCCTCGGTGACATCCAACTGGTTAGAAGAGACAGACAGGGTGCAAAAACCAGTCTCTGCTTCAGATTTCACACAGAAAATTCAAGAATTCTGCCTTTCTCATCTCTACGGCAAATCTCCCTGGCAAACAACTAGAGAATCTTCCCTCCCCTACTTGCTAATACATGGTTTACTGCATAGTAAATATACAGCACACAATGGTTCCCAATTCTTTTTGTTAGGCAGCAATATCTCTGTGCCTGTGTTTCAGGGAAACAGAAGCAACGACGACACTTCAATTTCTTCTGGCTACAGTAAGATGATCAGCATCGAGGTGTTGCATCAGAGATCAGTGGGGAATACTACACCGTTGTGCTCAACTCTGAATAATGTTTGGTTACCAGTGCACTGTTAAACAGATTTGTGATAAAAATGTTAAGCAATGGGTGCGTTTTTATGAATTCAGACATTTCTAACTCACATCCCCTAACTATAGTCAGCCTTTGTTCTTTTATCCCTGCAAACCTCCTACCTCAAGGACTTCAAGAACAAAATCAACTGGAAATTAAACCGAGTGGTGGGATGGATTTACTTGGCCCGAAATAGCATCGGTTTGTTTATTCATTCAGAAGCAGTATGTTAAGTGTCTAAAACATGTAGGCTCTATCGATTTAGGTATTTTAACAACACCAATTAAATCTAACAGCATCCTGTCTTGGATGTCTTATGTCACATAAACAGAGTGGCTTCTTTCACAGATAATTTTCTGTCCTTTTCATGGGGGAGTGTCATTTGCTATGTAAGGATCTTTTAACGTTGATCAATTCCACCGTCTAACGGTGACACCGAACAAGGTGGCAATTAACTAGGATTAGGGCCTTTGTGGGCACACAAGGGTAGACAATGGGCAAAAATTATACCGTCTGTTTTGACATGCACGGTATGCCATTATAACCACCCGGTCAATTCTCACGTCAAATTTTTGATTCAAAGCTGCAAATAGTAGCTTATCATTTTCCTTATAGACCACCTTTCACTCTAGCGGCTTCCAATTATTTTTCGTCTGCTTTTCAACTCGTTCACTACCTGGCATGGTCACAGAAAAACAGTATTGACAACGTGTATGGGAAAGGCAATGAGAATGTGATACATCCATCAGTACAAACGTTATGCGAACATGTTAATTGTAGAGAGAAGGACCCAGGGACGTTGATACCCAATGAGAAGAGCCCTTGATAGAGAGCCATGTTCCTCTCAGTTAGTGCTATTTTTTTTAATCTGGATCCTAAACCAAAGTTTTGACAAAATCATACCGGTGGTGTTTGAGATATTCCGTGTGGGCCGACTGCTGGCACAGGCAGATAAGACGGTTGCCTTAGGCGCCATGTGTCTCGTAGGGGCACTACCTAAAACAAAAACAGGGGCCGGCTGTGTGTGAAATATATTTGACGCCCTCTCTCTCCCTCTCTCTCTTCCTCTCTCCCTCTCGCTCCCTCTCCCACTCCTCCTCTCTCTCTCTCCCACTCTCTCCCCTCTTCCTCTCTCTCCATCCCTCTCTCTCTCCATCTCCCTCTCTCTCCCCTCTCCCTCTCTCTCTCTCCCCTCTCCCTCTCTCTCCCCCTTCTCCATCTCTCTCTCTCCCCTCTCTCTCCCTCTCTCCATCTCTCTCTCTCCCTCTCTCTCTCCATCTCTCTCTCTCCCTCTCTCTCTTCCTCTCTCCCTCTCGCTCCCTCTCTCTCTCCCTCTCCCCCCCTCTCCCACTCCTCCTCTCTCTCTCTCCATCCCTCTCTCTCCATCTCTATCTCTCCCTCTCTCTCTCCCTCTCTCTCTCTCTCCCTCTCTCCATCTCTCTCTCTCTCCCTCTCTCTCTCTCTCCCTCTCTCTCTCTCTTGCCTCTACAGTACCTGACTGATTGTAGTGGGGGATGGGCAATGAGTCAACTGACAGCTTCTGGGCTGTGCATCATTGACATTTGACAACTACTGGGCAGCCAGCATTGCCACGCAACACCGTTGCAAGTTCTGATATTCCCTGAAACCGACAATGACACCATAAAAGGATCAGTTAAAGTTGGCTAGTTAGCAAATCATTTCGGGGATATCACATTAAGCATTTCCAGCTCTAGCTAGCTAGTGATAATTAAGCAATTGTTTTTATCAGTCAGCAGCATTGTGTGCTTATTTTGTAAAGTGTGTCGTGCTAACAGTGCTAGGGTTTAGAAGTAGCTCGACATAGCTGTATTGCCATTGTATAATAGCCTCTACCAAGGTTAAGTAAAGTAATTATATAATGTATCATGGTTCCATATGCCTACTTGCATAGATAGATCCGAACTGTGTTGTTGCTCAAACCGTTTACTCGTTCTGTTGGTTTAGTAACATGCTGCGTTGCAGTAATACTTCATGTATACTGCAGTAACACTTCATATATACTGCAGTAACACTTCATATATACTGCAGTAACACGTCATATATACTGCAGTAACACTTTAGCCACGCCCCATTCATTTGAATATACCAAATGGAAATGTGTCATTATGAAATAAATACGGCATTATGAAAAAGGAGTGCCTTGAAATAAAAATACCTGCGGAATTTCGAAATAACAGTCCACTGTAATAAATAAAAGTTGTCTTATGAAAAATGTGTCATTATGAAAAAGTAGTGCCTTTAAATGAATAAATTTGGAATTGTGTATTACAAGTCCCTCAAAATAAATAAATATTGTCTTATTGTAAACATCATTTTGAAATAAAACCTATTTCTTTACATACAAGTGATTTATACATTTATATTTATACGTATTTATGTAATTATTGCCTAATTTCATAGCTATATTTATTATTTCATAGCTGTATTTATCTATTTAATATTGACGCAAATGGCGTTCCATACCTTTCAAGATTCTTCAGATTCTTGGCTTAATAACTGCCCTCGTCCAAATCGAGCCACAAGTTTTTGATCGTTTTGAGATCCGGCGACTGAGATGGCCATGGAAGTACCAGTATTGTTTATGTCTTGCCAGTGAGGGGTGCCAGTCATTTTGGAGTCCACTGTAGATCTCAAAAATATTATGAAAAAATTGCTAAAGCATTGAACGTTCCCAGGAGCACAATGGGCTCCGTTGTTTTGAATTGGAATACAGTTGGTGCCGTCAAGACACTTCTTGGAGCTAAACTAAGTAACCTGAGCACAAAGAGCCTTCATCAGGACTAAGGAAGGAACCAATGGCAACGGCTTCAGAGTTCCTTAGGAATTGCAGTGGTGGGAAAACCTGCTAAAAAAACAAAAATCTCTGCATTGTAGAGTGGAAGACAATCATGAATAAAAAATATTTCACCTGCCGTCTGAAAGTAGAGTGTCACGGTAAGCTGAGGAAATCATGTCTTCACCCTGTGTAACCTTTACTTTAAAACCATAAACGCAGCCCCGGACTCATTCATTGCCTTGTCTTGTCAATTATCATTCACACCAGGTCCCTATCGGTCACTACTAAGTGTATATATATTTGCCCTGTGTTTCCTTGTCTTGTGAAGTAGAAGTTACCACAGTGTCATACGTTGTGTTGCCAATGTCCCATTTAAGACCCACCACTGCAACCTTTACGTATTAGTTGACTGCTCGTCTTTAAACACTGCGTTTTTTCTCACTGGTACCAACTCATTCGCAAGTCTTTTCTAGGCAAACCCCCGCTGTGTAAGCCCTCTAGTCATCATAGCTCTACCCACCCGCAGTCTACGCTCAAGCAGGTACAAAAGTCTGCACCACTTTTGGCCACCAATGACTTGAACAAATTAAAACAAAACCTTAAACTTGAAACCCTTATCTCACACATTGCCTTCAAACTACTTCTGCCTGAACTTTGGTCCGATCACTGTACATGTTTACTGTCGTCTGGTTTCCATGCACACCCCTTTTACTTTTTGCCGTGCCCAATTTGCACAGTGGATCATTTTCACCTGTACTGCTGTAATAGATGTTTACATTCTTTGAATTATTCTATTTGCTCAGGCATGCTCAAATGCCCTTTCTCCTACAATCACGGTCGTACAATTTGTGCACACTAATGACATATCCGCTAGATACAATTTAACTTTTACATTCTGTATATAAACTCTCCTTGGTATTTCATATAGTTGTTTTTGCCATATCAATGCTGCTCAACTGACCCACTTATACCTCATCCTGTATTAACTGTATATTGACTCTCCACTTGACCCTGAATTGCCATATAGAATCCAACTGCTATTTGCGCTCTTATATTCTGTGTATTTATTGCGTGACTGTATGCTGTCTTGCAAGTTTGAAGACCTGAAGCCAAATCATGATTCCCATCCCCAACATATGTTGGGAGACCAAAATATTGCCTTATGCTCCCTATCTCACAGCTTGAGAAGATCACCAGCTGATCTACAACCAGAGACGCCGACCAAACCGACCAAATGCTCTACAGAAAAAGACCTCCGCCACCCCACTTGCACCTCAGCCGGGGATATTTGATATGGGTCGGGTGGATGAACAGCCCCACATATAGAAAGTCGGAGGAAACGAGAGAGCGAAGACACGTGCCGCAAAAGTCAAGACGGAAAAATAAAGTTGGACTGCGCAGTGCAGCTCGCATCACAAGCTGTGCTGGTGCACCTCATCTGAAATCGTCTTTATAGACCGGGAGGTTTGGGGGAGGCAGTGCAGAGACGTGTGCCCGGGCATGCTTGTCAGGCCCGGGGAAGAACAGGCTGAGTGGATGAGTAGTGATTGCTCACAAACAGCTAACATTAATCACACAGACTCAGGTCTCTAAAAAGGAAGGAAGGGAGGGAGGGAGGGAGGGCGGGAGATGCTCAGTAGAGGGCAGCTTAAATTGCATTTTATTTTGCTACACTGAGCTAGAGGGGCAGAGAGAGATAGAGGGAAAATAAAGTGAAAGAGGGGGGCGAGAGAAAGAGACATGTTGAGTTTGAGTTTCAACAGCAATTAATTTCACCTGGTGGATGGAGGAAGATCGAGCGAGAAAGAAAAAGATAGAGGGGTGGAGATAAAAGACATTGCGGGTGGTAGATGAGGTGTGTGCTGCCTTCCATGCTAATGCAGATTCCCACCAAAACACAGCAGCCTGTCTGCGGCATCTGGGAGCGTCGACCCTGGAGACCAGAGACAGAGACAGCATCTGGGAGCGTTGAACATGGAGACCAGAGACAGAGACCGAGACTGCATCTGGGAGCATCGACCCTGGAGACCAGAGACAGAGACAGCGGGTCGTCTCCTTGTAACTGTATTTATCCACCTGCTCCGGGGCACAACCCAATAATATTAGAACACAACCTCGTATGCTTGATCACTTGCTGAATAGATGCTACGCACAATTTATCCTAGCGCCAAGGTCATTTGCCTGCACACTAACCAAGCAAATTTGGTGATGCGACGCGCATATTGAATATGGGTTGAACATGAATACGCATTGATTTGTGCCCGTTACCCGTCTGTGAAAAGCCTACTGACAGTTATCACAAGGGAGCATGTTTGATTATTGAACAATTGCAAGAACAATGAAAAGCACCAGATAGGGTTGGGGAGATCTTATCGAACCGACAAACAAACGTTCAGATGAGGAATTTGCACAGCTTATGCATTTAGCTTTTCGTAGGCATTTTATTTTGCTCTCGTCTCCCTGACCTAAATGGCGGAGTGCTTTGTAATTAATGATGGTTTTGTTAGTCATCTAGACATCTGAAGCCGGATGTGGAGCGATCGATATCTGGACCTGTTGAGCGTACTGTATGGATATCGTACTGGGTTTGGAGATGTCTAGTGCCATATTGCAACGTTTCAACTCATCTGAGCTTTATTCACTTAATCCTGTGGTTGTGACTTAATGATGCATGGTCATATTTTTGGCTTAATTGCTAGAGAGCCCTTTTTAGATACCGGTATATTTGTGTGAATTGCCAGTCAATGGTTTGAGTGGGAGAGCTGCTGTTTAGTTGTAGCACCCTAGTGGCCTTCCCTCCAGTATAAGTCAGGACACTGAGCCACTGCTATTATGTCTCACTAGTACAATTTTTGTGGTTGTTCAATTTATTGGGTCTTTTCCGGAAACCCATTTTTGGCGTGAGGGTCAAACAGGGACAGCCCCTTCCTGTCCTCTGCCTCAATTGCCCCACTTCTTGTCATTTCATTGTTGGTTCTCTGATCACTTACTTTTTTACAGCGTGATCTTTGGTTTTATACAATTCTTTAGCCCAGAGAAGTTACACTCTCGTAATTATTTCCCATTTGAATCCCTGCACTAGACAGAGAAAATCACCTTACTGCTACGAGTCAGGACTTTCTCTGGACCTGACGAAGTATCAATCACAGCAACAGTAAGACCAATCAGAGCGGCCAGCAAGACGTTACTAACAGGCTGAGATAAGGCAAATCGATTTTATACTTCCTACTCATCTCTGCCTCTTTGCTTCCAAACTTGAAATGACACACTAGTTTCTATGAGCGACCCAACAGCAAATATGTCAGACAAGAAGGGATCTGTGTGAGGGAGATCTGTCACCTTGCTTTAAGTCCTACTACAATTGCACTGTGTTGTGTTTGTTGGTGTCAGCATTTCAAGATAACACACAATTTGCTTGCTGGGCTTGGGAAGTCAAGGAAGCTAGATGAGGTTTCTGCAAAACCAATTTCCTCACGAGGGAAAGGTCTCATTATTCACCCGAGACAAACACCTAGGACGATTGTGGAAAGAAATAGAAAAAGTGGTTTCAAGCTCAGCGGTGCCCTCTCATTCAGCTACGTCGTGTCTCAATAACCTGACATGTTGCTGAGATGTACTTCTCTTGTTTTTAAAAGGACTGTGCATTAATCAAGGTCGACAAGCAAGGGTTGCGTGTTGACTGCAGTGTGTCAAAATAGTGAGAGAAATCAGTCTCTGTAAAATAAGAGAAGTCCAATTGTACAGGAACTATTACATTTGCAATAACTGTTAAACGGAAACTGAACAATCGATAATTGGTGATCTAGGCCACCTGACCTTTTCTAATCTTCCTACAGTGTCATATAGAGGTAACAATATTATAAAACTAAGCACATTTATAGGTTAAAAAAACACTTACAATTGCAAACTATAGCTCAATAAATGGAAATATACTCTCTGTCACACAAGAACACAGCCACATATAGAAGTAAAGGTATCAAATTATACGCAAATGTGTATCAAATACCATCATTGTATTCTAATAGGCTAATACCCTAGACCAGGGATAGGCAAACTAAGGCCCGCGGGCCGAATCTGGCCCTCGAGGCAATTCCATCCGGCCGTTGTAGAAAGGTAAACAGTTTTGAGTGGAAGTACAAAAATACTTGCCAGTCCAATTATTATGCACCTGAATCTGAATTAAAAATACTTTGATAGAATAATAGACCTACAGTATAAATGTTATGTGTGTACATTTTAATTATTTCCCTTTTCTGGCCCACAAATCATTTATAATTTTGAAATTAGAAAAAAAACGTGGCCCTACATTTCAGTCAAGTACTGATGTGGCCCTGAGCTGAAAAGTTTTCCCTACCCTAGAATTGTCATGAGCCCACGGTATAGTGCAGAGGAACCAGGCACAGAGCATGTGTTTTTTTAATAATGAAACATAAAACAAACCTAGAATGGGGAAACCAACTAGACTAAGTGTCTAAATGAAAATGCGCTAAACAGCTGCTTAAAAATACATTTAAAACAACAGCAAGAATCGTCTACATAGACAATGACCAACACCGTGAACCAAGACACTGTGACTTGGTTCACGGTGTCTTGGTTCACGGTGTTGGTCATTGTCTATGTAGACTTTTATAACAAACATAAACACCCAAATATCAACCAGCTGTGACAGTCTCATTAAATGCTAAACATGTGACATCAAAACTTACATAAAATGCAAACAGACCTGCAAAGCCCTCCATGCCCACTATATGTTCTTAGTAAGATAGGAGGCGTTACAAGCCTAGACCGACATAAAAAAAATTATAATTCCTTCAATAGCATGTATGAAATGTATGTAGACTTTTTGAAGGTTTACCTCAAAATGACTCCTCACTGACAGAAAGGGGGTGTGTAGAGGCTTGGCATTTCCAACAAATTTACAACATGAACCTCATGTCAAAAATGTAGTCCCACTGTCAGAAGGGTGACTCATGTGTTGTTCTAAAAGAGATCTTTCCGGCAGAGTTTATAATAATATTTTGGTCGACACTCAATGTTCTAGACAAGCCACACCGTTGCCGCATTTCCGCTGGTGCTTTAGAATGTTTTATGCTTAGATCGAGTTCGCTGGTTTTGGTTTTGCGATCATGTGTTTTACCCTTTTCATGTAGACTACATTAGCATTGCTAAAATATATATACAGTAGGTGTAAAAAATCTACACACCCCTAAAACTCTAGGTTTTAGTGATGGGAGAGAAATTGACAAAGATAAATCGTGTCAGCTTTTCCAGTAGGCTGTATGCTACATGACAACATTCTCCCATGTTCTTCAAATGTGTGGACTATGACAAGACGAATAATTACAAATAAAAACATCCAAGCCCGACTGAAGTTTGCATAAACAAACATCAAGTCTCCCAAAGGCATGTGGGCAAATGTGTTATGATCTGATGAAACCATGGTTGAACTTTTTGGCCATAACTCCAAAAGGTGGTGGCAGCATCATGCTTTGGGGCTGTTTTTCCAGGCCCCCTTAGTCAGGGTGGAGTTATGTTGGAGGGAATTATGAACAGTTCGAAATACCAGGCAATTTTGGCACAAAACAATCTGACATCTCTTAGAAAGCTGAAGATGAAGTTCACCTTTCAGCAAGACAATGATCCAAAGCACACATCCAAATCCACAAAAGCATGGCTAAACCATGGGAAGATAAAGAAAGGACAGGATAAATGAGGAAACGCAAAGTTTACTGATGCAAATTATCTACAAGAACAGCTTCCGGTCTGAGCAATAATGAATGGAAATCATGAACAACAAAGCATTTCAAAGCAAGCACATAACCCAAACAATGTTCCACAAAGATGGTAACAAGTTTTACCCACATGGACATAACACAAAACAATATTCCACAAAGACAGTCACAAGTATTACCCACATGGACATAACACAAAACAATATTCCACAAAGACAGTCACAAGTATTACCCACACGGACATAACACAAAACAATATTCCACAAAGACAGTCACAAGTATTACCCACATGGACATAACACAAAACAATATTCCACAAAGACAGTCACAAGTATTACCCACACGGACATAACTCAAAACAATGTTCCACAAAGACAGTCACAAGTATTAC
This sequence comes from Dallia pectoralis, assembly GCA_029465975.1. Lineage (NCBI taxonomy): Eukaryota > Metazoa > Chordata > Actinopteri > Esociformes > Umbridae > Dallia > Dallia pectoralis. The sequence continues at coordinate 11,795,770 of CM055740.1, read as the reverse complement.
CCACACGGACTTAACACAAAACAATGTTTCACAAAGACAGTCACAAGTATTACCCACACGGACATAACACAAAACAATGTTCCACAAAGACAGTCACAAGTATTACCCACACGGACATAACACAAAACAATGTTCCACAAAGACAGTCACAAGTATTACCCACACGGACATAACACAAAACAATGTTCCACAAAGACAGTCACAAGTATTACCCACACGGACATAACACAAAACAATGTTTCACAAAGACAGTCACAAGTATTACCCACACGGACATAACACAAAACAATGTTTCACAAAGACAGTCCCAAAGACCGGAACAGATACAGGATGTGTGATGAGGAGAAGGTGTGTGTAATGATGAGCCCATGGTGCTGAGAAACAGGTGTGTGTAATAGGTATGTGGTGATATAAAAATAGGTGTGCATAATAAGTCCAGTGTGATGAGGAACATGTGTGTTATAAGACTGTGGTGATAAGAAACAGGTGTGTGTAAAAAGACTGGGGTGATAAGAAACAGGTGTGTGTAAAAAGACTGGGGTGATAAGAAACAGGTGTGTGTAAAAAGACTGGGGTGATAAGAAACAGGTGTGTGTGTGTGTAATAAGGTGTGCGTAATAAGTCTTGTGTGATGAGAAACAGGTGTTTAATAAGTCCGGGTCGATCAGAAACAGGTGTGTGTAATAAGTCCAGGTTAATAAGAAACAGGTGTGTGTAATAAGTCCGGGTTAATAAGAAACAGGTGTGTGTAATAAGTCTGAGTTGATGAGAAACAGGTGTGTGTAATAAGTCCAGGTTAATAAGAAACAGGTGTGTGTAATAAGTCCGGGTTAATAAGAAACAGGTGTGTGTAATAAGTCTGAGTTGATGAGAAACAGGTGTGTGTAATAAGTCCAGGTTAATAAGAAACAGGTGTGTGTAATAAGTCCGGGTTAATAAGAAACAGGTGTGTGTAATAAGTCCAGATTAATAAGAAACAGGTGTGTGTAATAAGTCTGGGTTAATAAGAAACAGGTGTGTGTAATAAGTCTGGGTTAATAAGAAACAGGTGTGTAATAAGTCTGGGTTAATAAGAAACAGGTGTGTAATAAGTCTGGGTTAATAAGAAACAGGTGTGTGTAATAAGTCCGGGTTAATAAGAAACAGGTGTGTAATAAGTCCGGGTTAATAAGAAACAGGTGTGTAATAAGTCTGGGTTAATAAGAAACAGGTGTGTAATAAGTCCGGGTTAATAAGAAACAGGTGTGTAATAAGTCTGAGTTAATAAGAAACAGGTGTGTGTAATAAGTCCGGGTTAATAAGAAACAGGTGTCTGTAATAAGTCTGGGTTAATAAGAAACAGGTGTGTAATAAGTCCGGGTTAATAAGAAACAGGTGTGTAATAAGTCTGGGTTAATAAGAAACAGGTGTGTAATAAGTCCGGGTTAATAAGAAACAGGTGTGTAATAAGTCTGGGTTAATAAGAAACAGGTGTGTAATAAGTCCGGGTTAATAAGAAACAGGTGTGTGTAATAAGTCTGGGTTAATAAGAAACAGGTGTGTAATAAGTCCGGGTTAATAAGAAACAGGTGTGTGTAATAAGTCTGGGTCGATGAGAAACAGGTGTGTGTAATAAGTCTGGGTTAATAAGAAACAGGTGTGTGTAATAAGTCCGGGTTAATAAGAAACAGGTGTGTGTAATAAGTCCGGGTTAATAAGAAACAGGTGTGTGTAATAAGTCTGGGTTAATAAGAAACAGGTGTGTAATAAGTCTGGGTTAATAAGAAACAGGTGTGTAATAAGTCTGGGTTAATCAGAAACAGGTGTGTGTAATAAGTCCGGGTTAATAAGAAACAGGTGTGTAATAAGTCTGGGTTAATAAGAAACAGGTGTGTAATAAGTCTGGGTTAATAAGAAACAGGTGTGTGTAATAAGTCCGGGTTAATAAGAAACAGGTGTGTAATAAGTCCGGGTTAATAAGAAACAGGTGTGTAATAAGTCTGGGTTAATAAGAAACAGGTGTGTAATAAGTCCGGGTTAATAAGAAACAGGTGTGTAATAAGTCTGGGTTAATAAGAAACAGGTTTGTAATAAGTCTGAGTCGATGAGAAACAGGTGTGTGTAATAAGTCTGAGTCGAAGAGAAACAGGTGTGTGTAATAAGTCTGGGTTAATAAGAAACAGGTGTGTAATAAGTCCGGGTTAATAAGAAACAGGTGTGTAATAAGTCTGGGTTAATAAGAAACAGGTGTGTAATAAGTCTGAGTCGATGAGAAACAGGTGTGTGTAATAAGTCTGGGTTAATAAGAAACAGGTGTGTAATAAGTCCGGGTTAATAAGACACAGGTGTGTAATAAGTCTGGGTTAATAAGAAACAGGTGTGTAATAAGTCCGGGTTAATAAGAAACAGGTGTGTAATAAGTCTGGGTTAATAAGAAACAGGTGTGTAATAAGTCCGGGTTAATAAGAAACAGGTGTGTAATAAGTCTGGGTTAATAAGAAACAGGTGTGTAATAAGTCTGAGTCGATGAGAAACAGGTGTGTGTAATAAGTCTGAGTCGAAGAGAAACAGGTGTGTGTAATAAGTCTGGGTTAATAAGAAACAGGTGTGTGTAATAAGTCTGAGTTAATAAGAAACAGGTGTGTGTAATAAGTCTGGGTTAATAAGAAACAGGTGTGTGTAATAAGTCTGGGTTAATAAGAAACAGGTGTGTGTAATAAGTCTGGGTTAATAAGAAACAGGTGTGTGTAATAAGTCCGGGTTAATAAGAAACAGGTGTGTGTAATAAGTCTGGGTTAATAAGAAACAGGTGTGTGTAATAAGTCTGAGTTAATAAGAAACAGGTGTGTGTAATAAGTCTGGGTTAATAAGAAACAGGTGTGTAATAAGTCCGGGTTAATAAGAAACAGGTGTGTAATAAGTCTGAGTTAATAAGAAACAGGTGTGTGTAATAAGTCTGGGTTAATAAGAAACAGGTGTGTGTAATAAGTCCGGGTTAATAAGAAACAGGTGTGTGTAATAAGCCCGGGTTAATAAGAAACAGGTGTGTGTAATAAGTCTGAGTTAATAAGAAACAGGTGTGTGTAATAAGTCTGAGTCGAAGAGAAACAGGTGTGTGTAATAAGTCTGGGTTAATAAGAAACAGGTGTGTAATAAGTCCGGGTTAATAAGAAACAGGTGTGTAATAAGTCTGGGTTAATAAGAAACAGGTGTGTAATAAGTCTGAGTCGATGAGAAACAGGTGTGTGTAATAAGTCTGAGTCGAAGAGAAACAGGTGTGTGTAATAAGTCTGGGTTAATAAGAAACAGGTGTGTAATAAGTCCGGGTTAATAAGACACAGGTGTGTAATAAGTCTGGGTTAATAAGAAACAGGTGTGTAATAAGTCCGGGTTAATAAGAAACAGGTGTGTAATAAGTCTGGGTTAATAAGAAACAGGTGTGTAATAAGTCCGGGTTAATAAGAAACAGGTGTGTAATAAGTCTGGGTTAATAAGAAACAGGTGTGTAATAAGTCTGAGTCGATGAGAAACAGGTGTGTGTAATAAGTCTGAGTCGAAGAGAAACAGGTGTGTGTAATAAGTCTGGGTTAATAAGAAACAGGTGTGTGTAATAAGTCTGAGTTAATAAGAAACAGGTGTGTGTAATAAGTCTGGGTTAATAAGAAACAGGTGTGTGTAATAAGTCTGGGTTAATAAGAAACAGGTGTGTGTAATAAGTCTGGGTTAATAAGAAACAGGTGTGTGTAATAAGTCCGGGTTAATAAGAAACAGGTGTGTGTAATAAGTCTGGGTTAATAAGAAACAGGTGTGTGTAATAAGTCTGAGTTAATAAGAAACAGGTGTGTGTAATAAGTCTGGGTTAATAAGAAACAGGTGTGTAATAAGTCCGGGTTAATAAGAAACAGGTGTGTAATAAGTCTGAGTTAATAAGAAACAGGTGTGTGTAATAAGTCTGGGTTAATAAGAAACAGGTGTGTGTAATAAGTCCGGGTTAATAAGAAACAGGTGTGTGTAATAAGTCCGGGTTAATAAGAAACAGGTGTGTGTAATAAGTCTTAGTTAATAAGAAACAGGTGTGTGTAATAAGCCTGGGTTAATAAGAAACAGGTGTGTGTAATAAGTCCGGGTTAATAAGAAACAGGTGTGTGTAATAAGTCTGGGTTAATAAGAAACAGGTGTGTGTAATAAGTCTGAGTTAATAAGAAACAGGTGTGTGTAATAAGTCTGGGTTAATAAGAAACAGGTGTGTGTAATAAGTCTGGGTTAATAAGAAACAGGTGTGTGTAATAAGTCTGAGTTAATAAGAAACAGGTGTGTGTAATAAGTCTGGGTTAATAAGAAACAGGTGTGTGTAATAAGTCCGGGTTAATAAGAAACAGGTGTGTAATAAGTCCGGGTTAATAAGAAACAGGTGTGTAATAAGTCCGGGTTAATAAGAAACAGGTGTGTGTAATAAGTCCGGGTTAATAAGAAACAGGTGTGTGTAATAAGTCCGGGTTAATAAGAAACAGGTGTGTGTAATAAGTCTGAGTTAATAAGAAACAGGTGTGTGTAATAAGTCTGGGTTAATAAGAAACAGGTGTGTGTAATAAGTCCGGGTTAATAAGAAACAGGTGTGTGTAATAAGTCTGGGTTAATAAGAAACAGGTGTGTGTAATAAGTCTGGGTTAATAAGAAACAGGTGTGTGTAATAAGTCCGGGTTAATAAGAAACAGGTGTGTGTAATAAGTCTGGGTTAATAAGAAACAGGTGTGTGTAATAAGTCTGGGTTAATAAGAAACAGGTGTGTGTAATAAGTCTGGGTTAATAAGAAACAGGTGTGTGTAATAAGTCTGGGTTAATAAGAAACAGGTGTGTGTAATAAGTCTGAGTTAATAAGAAACAGGTGTGTGTAATAAGTCCGGGTTAATAAGAAACAGGTGTGTGTAATAAGTCTGAGTTAATAAGAAACAGGTGTGTGTAATAAGTCTGGGTTAATAAGAAACAGGTGTGTGTAATAAGTCCGGGTTAATAAGAAACAGGTGTGTGTAATAAGTCTGGGTTAATAAGAAACAGGTGTGTGTAATAAGTCTGGGTTAATAAGAAACAGGTGTGTGTAATAAGTCTGGGTTAATAAGAAACAGGTGTGTGTAATAAGTCCGGGTTAATAAGAAACAGGTGTGTAATAAGTCCGGGTTAATAAGAAACAGGTGTGTAATAAGTCCGGGTTAATAAGAAACAGGTGTGTGTAATAAGTCCGGGTTAATAATAAACAGGTGTGTGTAATAAGTCCGGGTTAATAAGAAACAGGTGTGTGTAATAAGTCTGGGTTAATAAGAAACAGGTGTGTGTAATAAGTCTGAGTCGATGAGAAACCTATGGATGGAGAGGTGAAACACAGGATGTATCCTAATCAGGAACTTAAAGGGCCCTAGAAATCGCATCCCAAGCTTCGGGTAGCCAGGTCCCGGGAAGCCAGTAACAACCTGTCATCAGCCGTGAAAACAAGTCTCTCACAGCAGAGGCTGTCAGACTGGACCACTCTTCCAGTGCATGACCCCTTCGTCTGGCCTCTGTGCCATTGCTGGCTGTGTGCAATTAGTGATATATTTAAGACACTTTTTGTGAAGGTGCAAAAGTAAGTGAACCCCAAGTTGCATTGCATGAATCAGCTAAGTGTCATCATCAGGGTAAATAATGTGCGGTCAAATGAACCCATTAAATGCTTTGGTGCAAACCCCCCGTTCTGTAATTAGAGCATTCAAGAGGGTCTTTATTTTTAAGAACAAAAGAGTTTAGGTCTGTTTTTCAGTACAACTGGAAGGATATAATTTCTAAGGAATGGTTGATTGAATTAAAAAAGAGTGCCGATTAAAACTCATAGAGCTTACAGGAACTCTTGCGGGATATCGTCCAGGCCTCTGACTTTATCTGTCTGCATAGATAAGGCAGCCAAGTTCATGTGGGGTAATGGGAACCTTAAATTGTACCGCTTGATGCGATTTAAGAGATAGGCAGTCCTAAGGAGTCAGATATGAAGTTAATTCATTGAGATTGAAAGATAATTCAGAAGTGTGGAGATCAGGTTATAATTGGGAAAACATCTGTTTCATTTGGTGTTCAAGAACATACGTTCCATTTGGGATCTACAGAGGCATTTATAGAGGCTAGATGTTGAAATAGTTTGAGACAAATCCCTGCGTGTCTGTTAACTGCCAACTCTAATCCGTGCCTAACCAGGGTTATTGGACATTATGGTATTGATATATATGGTATTGAAATAAACATTAAAACATTGTAATGAACTGAATAACCAAAGACACCAGGTGCACTCGTTTACTTTACCTGCCTGACATTTACTGGGTTTAGGAAGTATTCAGGCCCTAACTTTACAGCCATATTCTAAAATTGAAGAAATAAAGAAATAAAAAGTTCTGTTTCCAGTGATCATTACTGAGATTTTTCCACAATTCTATTGCTGGTAAATGCAATTAATTGGACAACACTTTCTAAAGGCACAGACCTGTCTATATACTGTATATGGCAGGTCCCACAGTTGATGAATAACGTCAGAGCAAAAAAATAACCCATGACGTCTAAGGAATCATCCATAGATCTCTAAGACAAGAATGTGTCAGTGTACAGATCTTGAAAAGGGTACCAAAACAATCTGCAGCATTGATAGACCTCAAGAAGTGGCCCCCATAAATCATAAGTTGACTAAGTTTGGAACCATGAGTCAACACAGTGCCTAGAGCTGGTCCCCCCCTGGCCAAACTGAGTAAACTCAAAATGGGTGTCCAAACAGGGAGGTGGCCAATAACATGATGGCAACTCTGACAGAGATCCAGAGTTCCTGTGTGGAGATGGGAGAAGCCAAAAGGACAATCATCTCTGCAGCACTCCATCAATCAGCCCTTAATGGTAGAGTGGTCAGACAAAAAACACTCCTCAGTAAAAGGCACTGACCGCTCGGAGTTTGCCAAAAGACACCTAAAGGACTCTCAGACTATAACAATCAAGATTCTCTGGTCTGATGAAACCAAGATTGAACTCTTTGGGCTGAATCCCATTTGTTACGCCTGTACAGACAAAGTACAGACAGATCCTTGATGAAAACGGGCCCCAGAGCGCTCAGGACCTCAGACTGGGGTAAAGTTTGTATGCAACTCCTTTGGTACCAGAATACTTTGTCGACTGTTGAGTTAAACCGGGGAATTCTGGTGGGAAGAACTCCTAACTAATTTGACTAAGCTGTTGGACTTGACTGCGACTGTGTAGAGCGAGTATGAGGACACTACACAACAATACAAACTTAGAGACCAGCGGAAAACAATTCTAGGACACACAACAATTTTGTAAGACAACCGTTTGAAAGATAAACTTAAAACATTGACTGCAGATATCTTCTGGTCATGTGTACTTGTATTTATGATAGTAGGCAAAGCACAAAGCATTTCAACCGTTCGCCTAATCACCAGCATAGCAGTGGCAGTTAACTTCCCGCTGCTCCGTGTTGCCGGTCAACTTGCGGCCAAAGTCCAATTTCCTGTCACCAATCATACCTGGACTCGTCCCCTTGCGATCAGGCTTATTATGCACACCTGGTTCTCATTCTCATAACCAATGTCATATTCACCAATCAGCCAAAGTACCAAAATTCTTTGCCATGTTTGATACTTATTGACCCCTATAGCCCGGGAACGCCCCGTAAGAGCAGTTTTGGAGATGAACTGACCCAGTCGTCTAGCCATCGCAATTTGGCCCTTGTCAAAGTTGCTCACATTATTATGCTTTTTCCTTTTTCTTCTAACTTATCAACTTCAAGGACATCATGTTCACTTGCTGCCTAATATATCCCACCCACTGACAGGTGCCATGATGAAGACGTTATCAGTGCTAGTCACTTCCCCTGTCAGTGGTCATAATGTTACCGCTGATCTGTGTGTGTATCGATCAGATCCCATAGTTCACTGTCGCTTATTGTCACACAATGTCATGTTTTGTAACGTGTTACTTTATGTTACTCGTTCTTTCTATTACTTCTTCTAGATATTCTGTTGTTTTTGACTTTCTTTATGTAGTATTTTCTGGTCTTTTCATCTTAGTTTATGTGCCACATTTTGGGACTTTATTCTAAAGTGTTTTCACCACACAAAGAGTATAGCTTTTTCTCTGTATGTTTCCGGAGTGCCATTACAAAACAACCTACACTACACAAACCAATTTGGGGACTTTGTCTCAGAATACTAAGATTATTAGGGGAGAATAAAAACGACAAAATTGTGTCAGTACAGTAGATGTAAATTTGCTCACATAGCCTGGCATGGGGTTTGGACAGCACAATAATAATCTACCAGCTCAGAACAACGTGACAACTTGCAACACCCACAAGTCCCAGGAACCATGGTATCCGTACACCTGTACTGATACAACCACAACACCTTATGGATGCAAATCTTGACAGCTGCTCTAATTGAGTTGAATGGCAGGTGCAATGACAGGGGCAGATGCCTTGTGTTCAAATCCTGACGGCCTATCTGAATTGTTTACCCAGACGCCACCGAAAAAAAGATCATTTCCCTCACAATATTCACAATTTTCTCTTCGCTGTTAACCCTTCTCTTTCCAACACAAACTGAAGAAATTGAATAGGAAGACCATTAAAATGATGGACAAAAATGCTATCGATGAAAAGGTACAATACGATACCGTGCTATGGAAAATGTTGAAGGCATAGAAAGCTTCCTCGATGCTTCTAATGTACACACTATACCTCCCTCTGTGTTGATGGTAGACATCGTTTTTCCCAGTTATTGTCACACTCCAAAGGCACAGATACACTAAAAACATTGTCTTGGCAACAATGTCATGTCAATGTGACGTTCTACTTGATGCAACAGAAACCTACTGAACTTTTATCCTACTTTCTTCCACTAGCGAGAAAGATTGAACACATGCGTCAGCCAACCAGAACCAAACCTGGCATTATTTTTGTGACTTTCCTCGCTTCATAAGATCATGTTACATCACAGGAATGTCCTCTCGAATTTGTCATTTTTCAAACTGGCTGGTACAACTTGGGGCTTACTGGCTTAGGGGCTATAAATAAGTAGTTACACCTATTTGTTTCAGTGGATTCTAATGAACAGAGAATTGTTTTCTCTGTGATACGCACAAGCCTCTGATGAAAGTTAGAGGTGTAAACAATGTTTGCAATAAAAACGAAAACAAAAAGTCTGTATTTAAATTTAGAATATCAAATCAAAGAAGCAATTTAGTGAACCACGAGAATTGGTTACAAGCCCATTTACATTTTCCATGGCACCGTGTATACAGACAGGTGACAAATTAAAGGGAAAAAACAAAATAAAGTGTATCAGCAAGGTGATAGGACACCACGAGCTGCCAGATTTCATTTAATTTGTCATCCGTCTGTATGGTGCGAGCAATAACTCCCTTTAACCATTCAGAATTGGGTTATCTTCAACGGGGGGTTGACCGAAGATAAGGGAAGGATGAGGACATTGAGAGTTAGAAAGGACGAGAGATGCGACTAGAGATATAGGATTTAGTGTTGCCGCATCAACCAGTCACAGTTAGGGTTAGTGTTGAAGAGCTCTGAAACAGCCGCAGACCTGCTAGGTGTGTGGGTTAGCAACGTGTGTGGGTTAGCAACGTGTGTGGGTTAGCAACGTGTGCGTGGGTTAGCAACGTGTGCGTGGGTTAGCAACGTGTGTGTGGGTTAGCAGTGTGTGTGGGTTAGCAACGTGTGCGTGGGTTAGCAACGTGTGCGTGGGTTAGCAACGTGTGCGTTGGTTAGCAACGTGTATGTGGCTTAGCAACGTGTATGTGGGTTAGCAAGGTGTGTGTGGGTTAGCAACGTGTGCGTGGGTTAGCAACGTGTGTGGGTTAGCAACGTGTGTGTGGGTTAGCAACGTGTGCGTGGGTTAGCAACGTGTGTGGGTTAGCAACGTGTATGTGGCTTAGCAACGTGTGTGGGTTAGCAACGTGTGCGTGGGTTAGCAACGTGTGCGTGGGTTAGCAACGTGTGCGTGGGTTAGCAACGTGTATGTGGCTTAGCAACGTGTGTGGGTTAGCAACGTGTGCGTGGGTTAGCAACGTGTGCGTGGGTTAGCAACGTGTATGTGGCTTAGCAACGTGTGCGTGGGTTAGCAACGTGTGCATGACTTAGCAACATGTGTGTGGTGTTATTTCCAACTCCCCTTTGACTCACCCACTCATTCACCCTACAACCTCAATCACCAGTGGCTCTGGCTGTCAATCATACCTCGGTACAAACGGACAGCTATCATCAAGGCTTCGTGTTTTTTTATGATCCCGTTGTCATCATTTAGAGAAGGAGAGAAAAAGAGAAACATGAAAACAGAGCAGGAGATAGACATTGAGATAAAGACAGAGTCAGGTGAGAAAGACTGAGGGAATGAGAAACAAGGAGAGAGAAAACGTAGATAAGTAGGCCACGGCATTCCTGTCTCTTCCCCTGCATCCATGGAATAATGTGAAAGTCACCCAGCTTCGCCTGACAAGGCTTTCACAAGGGGCTTAACAAACATTGTGAAGTTTTACCTTTAAAATCTAATCTCTAAATCCTTCAAGTTGCGCCGTCTGAAAGAAATCTTAATTCTCTTCACGACGAAACAGATTCTTTAAGGTCGATCTAACTGAAAATGTAATTCTCTCCTTCAGAGTTGAACATAAAGTTTTATACCCCGTTGTATGCGCTGTTTTTACAGGGAATAGAATATGAGGTACGTTAGATAAATTCTGCATTTGTAGGCTACATGAATACTGTCATTTCCTAAATCCCTCATTATAAAAAGTGAAAATTGTTACCATGTAACAGTAATGATTGACAACCCATTTCCCAGGCGTAATACTTTTCAAGTAATATTTAAATGAAATTCTTCAAAAGACTCATGAACAATGGAAAAAATCTGAGTTTTGGGATTGTTAAGCTTGACATTGTTAAGAATACATTGAGTGTATAGGAGACATGAGTTTGTGAATAAATAATTAAAACAGGACTGTTTTAGAATTTGAGCAAAAAACAATGAGATCTGAAAAAAATGAAATGAAGTCCTAGGTGAGGGGAAGAGGAGTGTGATTTAGAAGAAGCAGGAAGAGGTTGTGGGAGAGACAAGGAGTGGGACGAACCAACTGGAGTCCCTGGGCAACTAAAGTTAACTGTCAGATCAAAACGCCCGTTTGGGCATCAAAGATACCTGGAGCAGTGGCTGGCATGATAAAGGCATTACTCGTTCCTTTCCGTTTTTAATTACAAATATTTATAAGCGGCTTAGTTCCTCGCGGTCGTGGACACGGGATGCTTTTAGGGAAAGGGTTTTGGGAAGGTGTTGGTTCATCACAGCTGGCGAATATGATAAGATGATTTACCCATTTTTTTTTTCTCCGTTCACTTTATATTGTTTTAATTATTTATACCCCCACGTATTCACCCGTACAGTTTTCCCCCGCAAAATAACATCCTAATGAGGATAAATATGAAGAAATATAAATAAATAAAAGTGTGATCAACAGACTCACAGAAAAAGCTGCAGGGTTATTTTTTTCTCTCACAGAAAATAAACATGGTATCCTGTGGGCCGGAGAAAGAGAAACGCGTTTTATTACTTCATTCTGGGTCTCTCCCTCGTTTTCTACATCGACGTTATCTGCGGTGTCTTCTCGTGCCCCTTCACATTCTTTTTTTAGACGTTTGTTTTTTCCTACGAGCACAGATCCCATACAGAGCTTCTACCCTTTCTCTCTACCTGCATGGAGATTACAGTTGTGTCTTTTTTTTCAATGGGAGGTGGGCAGTAATCTCATCAGCTCTCATTAGCTGCGGTCCCCTGACTCCACACCACCATTAACTTAATGTATGTGGCCCTTCCTATTTGGTGAAACTGAATTTGCTGTCCATTAGCTGATGAGACAGGTGCATTACATTATGCCCCCCAATATGATGTTAATGTCAGTCATTTCAGGATGGATCAACCTTTAGACAACATTCTTCCTTGGCGTGTGCGTGTGCGTGTGTGTGTGCGTGCGTGTGTTAGAAGGTATTTGATCTCAATGTAAATCATCCTCTTGGCATCCTCTTAACTATGAGCTAGTTTGGTGTAGTTGTAAACTTAAGTAACGGAGATAATTGATTAATTGAAGTAAATGACAGTGTATATAGCCAATAACAATTGAGTAAAACCAATGGATCCCAAAAAACTGTCAAAACTTCAATGATCAGGCAAAACAAGTAATAATACCAACGACGTCAAAGCACAGTCATGCTTTCCTTTGTGAAATGACAAGCATGATAATTGGAAATACACTCACAAACAAATCAGCAAAGCCATTGTGCGTAGAAGGAAATCATCTTTCGATGATGTTGAAATTGTGCGGCTACATGGTTACATGGAAACGCTTTCTCGTGCGCGAGTTGAAAGAAACCGCGTTGTTACTCACCCTATGGGAACCATAGTGGTCCCTGGGCTTTTTGTGTAAACTGGAACAGGCCCCTAATAACACACTCCTCTTGGTTTAAAGAGAAAAGAAGATGGTGAAGGAATTGAAATAAAAGAAAGTGGAATTCTATTTAATAAGCTAAATAAAAGCATACACCTCCAATGCTGAGTATTAATTAAACTCTCAAGGTACCCTTTAACTGGAGGACTGGAGCTTTCCGTCTCTATTTCCCTCTGTCATTATTTCCTTGTCTCACTCTCTTCCTACATTTTAACCCCCTCCTACTTCTCTTTCTTGTGCATTATTTTATAGTTCTCTCTTTCCCTCTCCTCTTGTTCACTGGGTAAAAATCAGTGACTGATAACCTTTCATTGTCCTGTTTAATCTGCCGCCTTCCCCCAGAGTGGCTCCATCCAAGAGTTACCACAAACCATTGGTGGTGACATTTCGACTCTCCAGCATCACTGGCAGACCCAATTACTTCCCTGATAACCGGTCCGATGAGCTGGGCCGTGGGAACATTCGGTATATGGACCTGTCCCTTCTTTTTGTTATCGTATGTCACCGGGAATGAATCTGAGGGCATGCATCGCTTGGATCGACTTAAAGATGGGGAGGTTCTTATTCTGCCATGTCATCGCACCACTGTAGAAAGGGAGACCAGTCGCAATGGAAATGTCAAAGGTTGTAAATGTTGAATTTGGACCAGGAAGTGGGCGTAGCTTAACTTTTTGGAATATAACTCTTTTATTACTATAAATATTAAACAAAACCCTTACTCTTGCCCTAACCCTAACCAATACCTAACATTTTGATTTACGTATTTGTTTAACATGCTCTTGACAAAAAACGTTTGTTGTGCCTTTTTGTGTTTGTGTGAGTCCTAAATATTACATGTCAAACAAATTGTGTCCAGGACACAAAAAACAAACTTTTACGTGTGCATGTCACAAATTTTGGGTACAAAAATCGTGTCTGTTTCACGAAAACCTGTGATATCGTGTTGCACACTTTATGATCGGTGGCAAGCTTGCATGCAATCAAGCCTAACATACTATTCTGTCGACATATTTAAATCTAAACCTTCCAAAAACAAACATCTTTTTCTTTTACTCAGGCAAGCCAGCTAGTTAGGTGATTTGACACCAACACGAAAACATTTAATACAAAGTATTGACTTACCTTAGAACTGGTGTGAACTTTTCTGGCAGCTGCGAACTTTTAAGTCTGACAGTAGCTGTTGTGTGATGCTCGACGATCGACTATCACTTGGCACAGGCAGGAGCAGCGGATGTATTCCAAAGTATTGATCTTCCGAATCTGACGGTAATTTTTGAGACGCGATCTTCACATGAAAATATCGATATGAAGTTTTATTAACCTAATTTTAGACCGTGTACTGTAGCGCCCCTGGTGGTCGAACTGGGGCAGGGGTCAGTAGGGTAGTGTGTCAGGGGCTATAGAAGACATGGTCAAAGTTAGGGGAAAAAGTTACCATGTACTTTTTGAGTTATGGGCCGATTAGTCCCATTTTTCGGCTGAATAATAATACTAATCCCGACAATAACAATTGGGTTCATCTGTCGAGGACCCCTAATAAACTAATGCATCGATGACTGGGATCTCTAGGCTACCTGGGTCTAGGCTACCTGGGTCTAGGCTACCTGGGTCTAGGCTACCTGGGTCTAGGCTACCTGGGTCTAGGCTACCTGGGTCTAGGCTACCTGGGTCTACCTAAGAGACCATGTCCTTTTTCCATGAGCAGTTTG